>LR994594.1:13942357-14452357 GCA_905187575.2 Celastrina argiolus
TTGTCAGAAACTAAAAATAAAATATTAAATTTTTCTCCATTTCTTATTTTTTTGTCGCTAAAATAACAATAAAGTAAAATTTTTTCTAAAAAAAATACATATTTCTAGAATGAGAAAAGGTAGTATACTATTAAAGTATAAAATATTAAATAAATTACTATAATATTAGAATGCATCCTGACCGCTGGGCAAAGATAGTCACTGAATGGGTACCCGAAGAAGGACGACGCCGACGTGGCCGGCCTAAGAAAAGATGGCGTGACGACTGATGCACATCAGCCGGGCTGGCCAGTGTTGGCACAGGAAATAGATACGTGGAAGACCTTGGGGGAGGCCTTTGCCCAGCAGTGGGATAGCATAGGCTAAATTAAAAAAATAATTGTGTGCCGTATCCATTGATGAGATCATTTTGAAGTCTAAGGTCTACAAAGATAATATTTTCAAGGTCAAACATTACAGATATTAAAAAAAAAACCCAACTTTTGATAATTTAAATTGTCCCATGAAAAGTTAAATTAAAATAAGTTTTGGTGTGAAAAAGCCGATCGAGTTTGGATCTTCTTTATTAAGATTTTTCTCTGCTTATCCTATTTAAATTTGTAGGAAAATCCACACTTTTCCCGTACAGGGAGGGGTATTAACTCTTTATTTATTCACAAAGACTCCCCGGGAAGTTTATTTTACGGGCTTTTTTATTAGTTTCAAATTATACCGGCCGAAATTGTTTATGGGGAAATTGTATACTAATAAGGGAATTTTGTATGGAAAAGTGCCATCATGTTTTTGTGTTTCATATCAGTTAAAATATATTGCATCGTCATAAAAAATATTTAAGATTTTTGATTTTAGATAATGTTTTAGAATTAGCGTCACTTTGCCGTCATTTACATAACGGTAATGGGAATTTTGTACGGGGAAAGTGCCATTTTTATTCATTCATCAATTCATTTATTCCAAGAAATTGGTTATATAAGTTATTACATAATACATAATATTTTAATAACATTTTTTTAGGAATACGTACCTACCTAAAATTAAAAAATATACCATACTACTAAGGCTCTGCTGTCTTTCCGTCTGTCCATCTATTCTGGGTGAAAGATACTGTATTGGGCGCCAGAAATGGTTACCATGGTAACCGGAAAAACTTTTGAACGATTCTTTCATTCCAAGCGGGTGATTTGTCAAAACATTGAATAATGAGCGCGTCAAAACAATGTTCAGTCTATCGTTGACGTTCCATTTCTAAGGATATTGCGTTTCAAATAATATCAACAGTGTGTATGTAGGTACCTCTAATATATTATCATTTCTGATGAGATCAGTATTTTTTCTGTAGTTTCAATACCTGAAACCCAATTTTATTTTTGATCATTTCGTTTCAGACTGACTTACTCCCGTACGAGTCAAATGGCACAAAATATCAAACAAATATTCAACTAATCAGCGCACGAGGTGCGTTCCGTCGGATCAGTTCACAATTTGACGATTTCACTTCAAGTTTACAATTTAACACAAAATAATGCGTTAAATTGTAAGTAGTATGTTTAGCTTAACAATTTATCGCCGATATCGCTAGGTAGAAAACTAACAAAGCTGACAATTATATGGTGACATAATATATACTGTACGTCGCTGGTCCGCGTCCATTTATCTCCGATACGCCGGACGGCACGCGATAATTAATCGTTCAAATCCTGCTTTTATCCAGATTTGTGTATCAACAACGTTGACGTTTTACCGTTTCAGATGATTATCACTTAAATGTTCCAAAAAGTAAATAGAAAAACTAAAGTAAAGTAAAAGTCGCATCGATGCCTATAATACATTCATAACCCAGTGTGACGGATAACTGATAATAATAATATTAATAACCTAGTTAAGACAGAAGATAATTATAGGTTAGCTAATTATAAACTTTATTATTTAAAACACAGCAAAAACTTCAATTATGACGAAATGAATTTTATAAAACATCCTTTACATAAGTAGCCAGACAAGAAAAATGCATCCATCGATCCCACGGACAAGCTGCAGCAGTGTTGTAATTTCAGTAAAATATTCTTGTACATAAAGTACAGTTCGTGGGGTCTGAAGAAGCATTTCCCCTCAAGACTGAACGTCATAGCTTTCCTATACAAGAAAGCCTAATAAAATTTAAACGAACAAAGCAAAAACTTCAAAGTCACAGGACAGAGTAAATTAAAAGAAAAAATACCCTTTATCTAAGTCGCCAGACAAGAAAAATGCAAAGTTTTATATAACAGCTAATTTTCCGCCCCGTTTTTATTAGCAGCTAAAAGATGATAAACGACCTGGAGTATTGCAGCCGAGCTCGCTAATTGCAAGTTGTGACTTATCCCACTTCTGATATAAATGTGAAAGTCGTTTGTAGTCCTTTCAATCAGGTGATAAGCATTTTTAAAGGGATTTTTGTTGGATATCCGACGAACTGGAGACGGAGTGCGAGGTAAGGAACACTTGGGGTTACGGCACACACCCCAAAGGGCCATCTTAGTGCTGGGCCGAGTAAACCCGAGTAACAATAATAATAGCTCCCCTCATCGATTTCGGCGTCAGTAGCCGATTTCATCGAAACCAGGCCTACTACGCTAGAATTATTTTATAGTGCCCAAGTGTGTGCGCAATATACAAGGACACTCTCTTTTCCTTTTACTCTCATAGCCCAGTGGGACGGTAAACCGACACGACTGGCGAGAGAAGAGGCGCAGGGCTGACTTATTATCTGGTGATAAGCCTGTATTGTCCTAAACAAACTTGAAAACAAATTTTTTTGTTGTTCAAACGCGGGAATCGAACCCACGACCTCCGGGTCGAGAGCGAAGCTCAGAACCACTAGACCACGGAGGCCCAAGTAAGTGATATGGCAGCGGCATCAGGTGATCAGCTCTACATCCTCGCCAAAACTATTCATGGATTTTATGGAATTTACTCGTTAGTTATTTCCAAAAGTAAAGTGTGTTCCAACTATTCTGGAGTGTGATCGGTACGAAGCCTTAAGATCAAAATTGTTTAAATTTTTTAGAGTTAATTTGTATGACGTGGGTCTTGTGTTTAGTTTTATAAGGTCACCAGAGGTCTCTAAATTTTAAACATTTAATTACAAAAAATTAAGAGACCCATAAATTTATGTCGCCCATAGCTATTGCATGTTACGATGAGGCTGATATAGCCTGTAGGTTAAAACCTCTATAAAATAAATAAATTAAAAAACATTCCAACTATTCTCAACTATTTTAAAAGTTTTGAAAAATATTTTTTTCAGTAATTATAAGTCCATGCATAATATGTTTATTAAGGGGGACAGAGGTTCATAATGGGTAACTAATTGATAATACTAAAAAATGAACCTAGTCCATCAATTATACCTTTCCTATTTTTCGAGGATCTAGATTTTTGTCCAGTATACCTGTATAATCTCTCTTTGCTTATAGCAAACATCCTAAGAACTTTAAAACACGTTGATGTCACGGGGAAAAGGCAGACAAATATAAAGTACACAGCTCTGGGGAAAGAACAAGTAATTTACGAAATGTAAGGTTAAGTATAAATCAAAATAAGATCGAGGGGCTCTCGAACCAAAACAAACATTCGAGTGAGTTCGGGAACAGATGCGCGTGTTGACGTTTCAGCTTACCTCACCTGTTACTACCACGGGTTAAGGTGAGTTCGAGTTACGTTCGAGTTCGGCTTTAAAACTAAGTAAAATTACGTGATTAATTAATATGTGTATAGTATGAAAGTAATAAATATGTTTCCGTTGTCTGGTACCTGTTACACCAGTTCTTCAGATACTTAGCACGGGGCTAGATTGACGTGGTGTGAAACGTCCATAAATATTATTATTGTAAAAACATGGCCTGTATATTACGTGACCCCCGAAGAGATTAAAAATACCTTTTAAGATCTAAGAGGCTTAAGAATTTTTCTTTTTTTTTATTTATTGAGGTAACACACAGTCATTTACATTTTTTTTTATTTTGTTAAAAATGACTAGACCTATAATACCATTAACTTACAATATATAATATCAACACTAGCTGACCCGTGCCGTGACCAATAAAGGTTATGTTACTATATTAAAAACAGGTGTGGGATGCGGACTTACCTTCGATATTTGCGCTGGTTCTCTTCGCTAATTTGCTCACATCCAGCGACTGGATCTCATGGCCGCCTTCTGGATACCACTTTTCACTATATTTACGCACATAAACTTGGTTGATTGTCTCATTTTCCAAATGAGTAAATACCGCTAATTGATTGGGTACTGTAAGCCGGCTGACTTGAGACTTGAGAGTCACGGACTCTGCTGTATCACCATGGACGAGTCGAAGCAGTCTGCATACAAACAGTTCGTAATGAAATCCAATTACATCGCGGAACCCGCAACGTGGAACCTAGAACCTGCAACGCGGAACCCGCAACGCGGAACCCGCAACGCGGAACCCGCAACGCGGAACCCGCAAGTGGAAAATGAATAAAGCAACTATTAGAAAATGTGAAAAGGAGCTGGTGACAGAAGAGTGAAAATTTAGGGTTGTATATATTTTTATGCCGAATGATTAAGTTATTATAAGGAAGTGAGAACCGCTAGTAGGGGTAGCGAAAGTCAGAAATCCGTATGGTCAATAGAGTGAGCATCTTACCGCGTGCAGGCGCCTCGACACATTCACTCGGGAGTACCGAAAATATTTTCACACGTAACACGAGTGGCTAAGGCTATTCAAAACCCCGATTTTGGTAACTATCTTACTTATTTTATAATAATAATACTCCGTGATCTAGTGGTTTAGAGCCTAGCTCTCGCTAGGAGGTCGTGAGTTCAATTCCTGCGTTTTGATTATGTTTTCAAGTTTGATTAGGACAATGCAGGCTGATCACCCGATTGTCTAAGAAGAAAGATGATGCATACGTCGGATGGGCTTGTCGGTACTGTGCCTGATCTCCCGCCAGTCGTATCAGTCCCACTGGGCTAAGAGAATAAAGGAAGAGAGATTGCTTATGTATATTGCGCACACACTTGGGCACTATAAAATAATTCGTGCGTGCTGGCCTGGTTTTCTTTGAAACCGGCCACCGTCACTGAAATCGGTATGGGAGGCATTATTTTTACTAATATTATAAACGTGAAAGTTAAAACTATAAAAGATAGCTGATGGTTGTTACTATTTAGTAATGAATAATGAGCATTGACTCAACACACACACACACAAAAGTAACTGAACGGATTTTGAAATTCGGTACTACATGATGGATTAACCCATTTTTTATACGACCGACGAGAGGTGGCGGGCTCGAATCCCGCCGAGGGAACAAAAAGTTTTCAAAGTTCCTGGGTCATGTATTTGTATTAAATTTGTGTATACTACAGTAAAAATCTTAAATATATTATGTATAGTATGAAAAGTATTAAATATATTTCCGTTATCTGGTACCTGTGACACAAGTTCTGCGGATACTTACCACGGGGTCAGATTGACTTGGTGTGAAGCGTCCATAGATTTTATATTATTATTGTTACATAGGTAATGGCAGAAAAAAGTACGGTTTCCACGTAATTTCATTTCAGTCGTGCTATCTCACTCGAACACCAAGATGCTGTTCTCCGGCACCCTTGAATAGAGATGTTTACGTTTAGATCAAGATTGAATCAGAACGGAGTTTTCATCCTGGAGCAGTCTAAGCATCCACAAGATCATTAAAGTAATATCTGCTATGACAATACGTCGCTACTCACTTTACAGATTGCTCCATAAATCAACTGTTTCCGCCTTAAACGTCGTTTTAATTAAACTCCAGTCTCCACAATAATCTTTGTTTTGATATTGATTCTCGTTTAAATGGGGCATTTTGTAAGCAACCGCTTTACGGTTGCTTGTATTAATTATCATGTTTATTTTGTTAAAGGTGTTATCAGCCAAGGTGTAATATGGATTTTTTTTTAATTTTTATACAACTGTAACAGAATCGAGATATGATTTATCCGAAAAGCTGTAGCAAACATACGTAAACCATTAAAAAATCATTCAACTAGGAGTACTCCATCAACAATATACTAGATAACGTGTCCCATACATAATAAAAGTTAAAAACTATAACCCGACTTCGCAAAAAATAAAGGTTTAAGAAACTATAACCCGACTTTGCAAAAAATGGGTCTAATTAGAAACTGGCTGAAACAAAAAAATTATTCAATTTGAAATCCAGATATGCATAGGTACAAAAATGGTCAGTAGAGCCGTGGTCGTACCCGCTAAACAAATCTAAGCGTCACCTCACACAAAAGTAGGGTAGAAAAAAGAGAACTTGAAAAATAATAATATTCGTCTGCTGTATAATGTAATATACAATCCCAATAGCGGGATTTCAAATTGAATTATTTTCTTGTTTCGGCCTTTTTAGACCCCTTTTTTGCGAAGTCGGGTTATAGTTTTTAATTATTGCTATCTATCGATGAATAGCATAAATTTTAATGACTTTTTTGAAATATCACGCTAGTCTCTTTAGTTCAGCAACTCGCCTCTAGGTGGATAGGTTGTGTCGGATAAGTTGACAAAAAATGCTATGCAATAGCTTTACACGTCTTTTCATTTCACATGTTGTAAACATAAACGGTCACAATACACGCGACAAAGCTGAAAAGAATTCGCCCGCTGATTGGGTAAAGTCGGCCAATTCAAACAAATCGCTGCGTTGTCGCACAAATTGAAATTGATATTCGTTTCGCGTGACGACCATGAGGAAGCGGGCCAGCCTTGTGGTTGTGACAACTCAATGGTTATTTTCTTTTATTATGTTATGGCTCAGACGTTGAGCACTTTTTCTATGGCGGGCTTGTACAAAAACTAATCCGCGTGTTTCATGAATGACAATTAAATATGTGTGTGTGTGCGTATATACAGTGTGCCCCACGTTCCATATACCACGCCGAATATAGTGTGAAGAGAAGGACGCGTAGAGCATTTTTTTTTTGTTTTGGTACATAATATAAATCACGTACCAAATCGCAATTAAATTTCCATAAAAATTCACAACAGATGAGTTTCCACCCTGGTTGGTCACTTAGGTGAATGCACACGAACGCACTGGTTCAACCTAACCTAGCACCTGACCAGGGTGGAAACTCATCTGTTTTGTGAATTTTATGGAAATTTAATTGCGATTTGGTACGTGATTTATATTATGTACCAAAACAAAAAAAAAATGCTCTACGCGTCCTTCTCTTCACACTATATTCGACTTGATATATTATGAACCATGAGACACATACGGACGTTCCACGTCAATCTGGCTCCATCAATTTATTATAAAATGAAAATTATGAGTATAAAGATTTTTATAATAAGATTATATTTAATTTTGGGTTATGAGAGTAAATGGTGCAGTGTCCCAGTCTATTGCGCACACACTTTCGCACTGTTAAATTTACTCTTCATAACTGGCCGGTTTCAACGAAACCGACACTGAATTTATTGTGGAAACCATAGTATACACATCCATGACCCAGGGACATAGAACACTTTTTTTATCGAACCAGCGATTGGCTATCGATATGCGCTCAACCATTGGGCCATAGTGACAAGGCTATCAAATTAATGGCATTTTATGTGAAACACAGTATCCTGACATGTTTTTCCTCAATAAAGCTAAGAAATAGCGAAGCTCAGAGACAATAACAAACATTTCATAATTGGGTCTCGGGGTAAAGTTTTATCGCAATCATTTTTATGATGGGCCAACAAGCAGACGAATTGCCTGATGGTATAATATTACTGTGCATGGCTTTTTGATAGCTATTACTTGATTGAGAATGAAATAAATAATTGGTGATTTGTAATTTTTTAATTATTGGTAATAAATTTATCCTTTTCTTAAATGATTGTGTTTCGTTTATTGTGCAGGTAGGTATAATCTATAATATTATAACGGGTGTAAAAAGAGCAGTCACTATAACTTTGGGATATGATTATACTACCTTTCCTCATTCTAGAAATGTATTTTTTTTCAAAAATTAAAAAAAAAATTTTTTTTGCTTTATTGTTATTTTTGCGACAAAAAAATAAGAAATGGTGAAAAGTAAAAAAAAAAATTAAGTTTTTGACAAAACAAATATTTAAAAAAATACATTTCCAAAATGAGGCTTTAGTATTAATTGTATCTCAAAGTTATAGTGACTGCTCTTTTTACACACTGTAAATTATTTCTGTAGCATTTCGTAATATTATACATTTACATACCTATAAAGATCGTTAGATCTTTTCAGTTCCCTTACTTTTAAAGAGGCTCTTTTAGAGTTGCGACGTTTTAATTCTACGTCTGCCTGTTAAGGCAGGAAAGCCCTAAAAAATTTAAACCTGATATAATATCAGGTATTATAATAACACAATCAATGGTTTCCGACCATTGATTAAGGCGGCATAATAAAGTTTTAATTAATATAGGCTTAGAATTAAAACGTCGCAACTCTAAAAGAGCCTCTTTAAAAGTAAGGGAACTGCTCGTTTATCTTTTTTTAACCCGAAATTGTTTGTTTTTTTTTAATAAACCGATAGATGTTTCTGAGTCGTTTGATGACATAACTCAATTTATCATTTGGAGTTAGGTCACTTCAATTCTAAAGCTGCGAATATAAAATTACTTTCGTCTAGAACATAAAAAGTACATTCCTGCGACATTTCTAGCCTTTTGGGAATCGGTTATGTTTAAAACTAAGGACTGAGTATGTAAAATATCACGCCTTTCAGAAACCCATAAGGGTTTTAGGGTCAGCATTCACCGAGACACGACGCAAGGAGCCCTTAGCGATTCAAAATTATTTTTTGTTCGTACACAAATAATTATTTTGCTCACATTTTGCTATATGTACATATTTGTGTAGTGGCAAAAATATTCATAATTTCCATTGCTAGAGCAAACTATATATTGTGTATATTTTAGATAGTTCAGCTATCGTTTTTGGCTAGCATAAGATATCGACTCAAAATTTAACTTTACTGTCCACAAATATACACGTTTGCAAGAGCTTTGTAACGTAACCTCTTGTATTTTTTTTCAATTAAATGAAGTTTTTTACCCGACTTCGGCGAAGCCAAAAGGAAAGGTAATGATTTTGGTAGTAATTATATACTACCAAAATCATTACCCTTCCTTTTGGCTTATGCCGTAGCCGTGGTCGTACCCGCTAGTAAAATCTAAGCATCAGTTCACTCTGAAATACGGTAAAAAAAAACTGGAAAGAGCATATTTGTCTGCCGTTGAAAGGTTCAAATGCGGGCGTGACTACGGCTCTACCTTGACCATTTTTGTACCTATGCATTTCTGGATTTCAAATTGAATTTTTTTCTTGTTTCAGTCTTTTGAGACCCATTTTTGCGAAGTCGGGTTTTAGTTTTTGAATCTTTTTTTTGTTACTGCTATGTTCGCGCACTGCGTCGTATCGAAGTGTGAACTGACCCTAAAGCCCCGTGACCTGCGGGGTGAAAAGTTCATTTATTCATAGACACGAGGGTGGGCATTCAGCCGGAGATGGGTGAATGCGGGAGTAATTACCATGATAGTCTACACTCTCCCATAGAAGCACGGGCATATACGTGTACAAGGTATACTATGTAAGATACACCATGTAATCGTATCATAGTGTATCGATTAAAAAAGCCATAGCTTAACCACAAAGTAGATATATTATTGACGACCTCCGTAGCGCAGTGGTTGAGCGTGTTGGTGTTCGAAGCGAGAGGTCGCGGGTTTGAATCCCGCCAAGGGAACAAAAAGTTTCAATGTTCCTGGGTCATGGATGTGTATTAAATTTGTGTATAATACAATAAAAATCTAAAATATGTGTATAGTATAAAAAGTATTAAATATATTTCCGTTGCCTGGTACCTGTAATGTAACGCAAGTTCTTCGGGTACTTAGCACATGGCCAGATTGACGTGGTGTAAAGCGTCCATAGATTAAAAAAACAAAAATATAACATATTATGACCTAGTACAGCTAGTCTTATATTTAAAAATGAATTGCTGTTCGGTAGTCTTGCTAAAGATCGAGAACGGCTGAACCGATTCGGCTATTTTTAGTCTTGAAATATTCGAGGAAGTCCAGGGAAGGTTTAAACTGTTTGCATGCTCAACAAAGTGGCACAGGTCAGCTAGTAGCTTATTTAATCATTGTAGAATACGAAGCATATCCTACAATTACTTACTTTAATATCCTGAACAATAATATAATAATATCGCACAATTAATAAATATTATAAACTAAGAAATTCCTTTGTGCCACTTTTCGTCAAAGTTTTGTCAAAGTCAAAGTTCTTGGTTCGTGTAACAAAATTGAGTGATACAAGTTTGTTGGCGTAATTGCAATATGTTTTAGGGTACTATATATTTTTGTGACCGACTTTTTAACCCCTGACGCAAAAACTACAGGCTGTTTTAAGTTTGATGTGTAAATGACAAATGTGTCTGTCTGTGGCATCCGATTTTAATGCGTTTTTTTTTTTGTTTGAAAAGTACATCAGTGGAGATTGTTCATAGCTATGTTTGGTGGAAATCGGTTCAGGTCTTCAAGGTCATCAGGTCGTTTGTTAGGTGTGATAGGAATGTTACACGCTAAGTAATGTTTTTTTTTTTTAATTTTTAATTAAGTATATTGTAGGTGTAGAATCTGCTCGATTATTATCGGTCCTACAAAGTAGGCCCTTATTCGTAAAGTAGTAACAGACATAATATGATTTTGTAAACGATATGACGGTCAAAAATAGATAAAAATAGCTGTAATAAAAAAATATTTTAACTTAAGGTAGCTGACCCATGACATGGGCACGTGACATGGGCACGGGTCAGCTACAGAACCGTTTAAACCTTCTCGTGACTTCCACGAATATTTCAAGACCAAAAATAGCCGTTTCGGCTTAGCAGTTCTCGAGTTTTAGCGCAACTAACAAACAGCGACTCATTTTTATATATAAGACAAGAAGCAGAAGATTACGGCCTATTTTCGAAGGTATGGAACGCACGTGGACTTATTCAAATTGTTAATAGCATCCTTTTAATAAATTATAGTTTAAAAAAATTAAAAAAAAAATCATTTCACTGTCGTCGATACTGATGCAAAATTTCAAATTAATAAAACTTCTGGAAGCTGGTGAATATTATGCTCAAAAATTACATACACACATGCATAATTATACATACAACCCAAGCTTATAAAAGCAAATAGATAATGGACCAATTAGTTTAGGCACACGTAAACAAAAGCAACTCTTAAACTCTTTTCATTGCTTCTTTCTATTTTATTTTATTTTTAAGGAAAACTTACAGCTAGCACAGGTTTAACAACATAGAAACAAAACTATGGCCAATTACAAGTTTTCACGAATGAAAAGAACGGAATAAATACAATTTTTAACAGTACAGTAGAATTTATGAAAAAGAAATTTCATAGTAAAGTCTATAAAAGGGATATATTATTTTACACTACCTGACCAGCGCCCACTTCGTTGAGCATACAAACAGTTTGTGATGAACCGTTTAAACCTTCCCGGGACTTCCACGAATATTTCCAGACTAAAAACAGCCGAATTGGTTCAACCTTCTAGAGTTTTAGTAACACTAACGAACAGCAATTCATGGTTATATAACTACATCTACACTATTTACACTAATATTTTATAGAGGAAAGATTTGTATTTTTGTATGTAACGACTTAACTCAAAAAGTACTGGACCGATTTTAATAACTCTTTTTTCATTAGAAAGCTACATTATCACTAACATAGGCTATATAAATATCAATTGCTGTTCGTTAGTCTCGCTAAAACCCGAGATCAGCTGAACTGATTCGGCTATTTTTTTGGTCTTGAAATATTCGTGGAAGTCAAGGGAAGGCTTACACGGTTTCCATGCTCAACGAAATGGGTCAGCTAGTATAGAAGTAAAGAGAAAGATAAGGTACAAGAAGAATCATAATTTATTCACAAAATGTGGTTTACAAAAGTTGTTACAGGGTATATAAATATTTAAGCACATCTTAACAATGGTGTGTTAATGGCAACTACGATTAATTAAGAAAGATAAGATAAAGATAATTATAGAATCCTTAACTATTATTATCAGTTATTTATTATACACGTTGTATCACATTGCCATGCTCACGTACCAAAATGATATATATATCCATTTGAGTACATTAAAACCGAGTAATGTACAGTCGGGCCACGATAAAATTATAATATGAATGGTGGAAAATAAATCATTTCGGTATTTTTATGGGAAATTAACGAACCAAAACTCATGTTTAGGGATATTTTTAACTTGCCGTTTATAACGTGATTCAGCTTTTTAAGGGATATGATACGAAAATTCACACAAAATGGAACTCTGAGCTATTAGAGTGAAAGTTGAAAATCGCACGTAGAGTCAAATGTCAATATCAAATTTGACAGCTCGAAATTCATGTGTTCGATTCTCAACTCTATTGTTCCGACTTCCAAAAAAGGAGGTTCTCAGTTCGGCCAGGGTCATCGTTGTACATACATCAAAAAATTATGTATGTACATCGATAACTCTGGCGTTACTGATCCGATTTGCGTATTTCTTTTTTTATTCGACGCAGAATAGGTGCTATTTAGTATACTAAAAAATTTACATAATTTAGCATTGTAGTTTTTATTTTATGAACATATTTCATCAATTTTCAGAGGTGCATCATAATATTATGTGTATTAATGTATCATGTAGTTTCAGTACGGCCTATTTAAGACTTTCTCACATTCGCATTTATAATTGACTGTCAACACAAAATGGAGGTGGAAACTATTAATATAGAATGTGTGGTGTGTGTCACTCTGTCTGTAGTACTCTGTAGCAGCGTAGTTATCAAACGGATTTATTCTACTGTAGTAGTCTACCTTAAGACACTAAAAAGTAAAAATAAAAAATAAACTACGATTACAAAAACCAACTTCTTTTGACTAAGTTTTTTTATCTCGGCAAAAGTGTTGGGTAATTGTCTCACTGGGTTGTGAGAGTAAAAGAAAGACAGAGATTATCCTTGTGTATTGCGCACACTTTTGGGCATGGTTTCAACGACTGACACACATCCGTGTGGGCTTATATTCACACATCTTCTTTTTCTTATTGTTAGACATAAAAATGAATTGTTGTTAGTTTCGCTAGAACTCGAGAACGGCTGAACCGATTCGGCTATTTTTATTCTTGAAATATTCGTGGAAGTCCCGGGAAGGTTTAAATGGTGAGAACTTATGATGCGGGTCAGCTAGTATTACATTTTTTTTGTTTATAGTCTTTTCATAATGCCACGCTATTTAAAACGAATAACTGTGGTTATGCCTAAGTCAATGAGAGTTAAATGAACTCTGTAGACGGTATATGAACTCGTAATTCTGATTGTGTTAGCCCTTATCTGGCCATGTTTATGGAGTTTACACTGTACAGTTATCGTGATGTAGGGTTACGCAGATTATGGTTCCAAGTCATGTTCAGAATTTATAAACATTATAATTAGTAAGAACACAAAGTAGATAATGTAAGAATAATAAACTTATAATTATCATAAATTTTCTGTTTTTAATGATCATTGGAAAACTTACTAAAAGTCAATATAGTACCTTCGACAGTGTACACTTTTATTATATTGTTAGCGCCTCCGTGGTCTAGTGGTTCAGAGCTCTCGACCCGGAGTGTCGTCGTGGGTTCGATTCTCGCGTTGGAACAACAAAAAATGTTGTTTTCAAGTTTGGTTCGGACAATGCAGGCTGATCACCTGATTGTCTGACAAGAAAGATGATCCATGCGTCGGATGGGCATGTAAAAAGTCGGGCCTGCGCCTGTTCTCTCGCCGGTCCTGTCGGTTTACCATCCCACTGGGTTATGAGAGTAAAAGGAAGAGAGAGTATAATATTGTGAGTTGTGTGTATTACGCACACACTTAGGCACTATAAAATAACTCTTGCTTAGCTGGCCTAACTTCAATGAAATCGGCTACCGACACCGAAATTGGTGGAGGGAGCTATTATTATATTGTATAGAGAGGTGAAGGACTACATATTATTATAATATACAGCCTGACTGGTGAGACATATTGTGCATTACTTACGGAGAGTACTCGGTACTCGATACCCGTACCTTATTTATTTTTTTTTTTTTTTTTTTTAACGTTGGGAAATCTTTTATAGATTCCCGATGACACTGGGGACGGGCCATCAGGATATGTGAGACTCCCCGGGCACGGGGTAAAGGGCCACACCCGGGTTTACTACACTAAAACCCAACGATGCGCCATTCACCCCGCTGTTGCGGAGCCGCGGGAACGACAGACCAACCGCGACTCCATTAGCGGACGTCTGCCAGTGCGAGCAGACCCGTCTCTGTGGGGGCGTTTACTTGCCCCCCCGGCCCAACAGAGGTCCCACTTGGGGGGCTTGCTTAGGCCATCCCTCTACACCGGTGTCGCGATGCGCAGGTGCATGTTGCGCATCACGACCCACTCGGAGGCTCGGTGCAATGGGCGACGGTATCCCCATACCGCCGCCCCGAGGTCTCCGGCTAAGGCGGGACGTTGTCATTATTGACCCTTCGTCGCCTGGGCCGACTTCTTCGTCGGGGGTCGAGCGTCTCCCTCTCTCTAATACGCTCGGCCTCCTCCTTTGCAGAGACTACTTCTTCGACGAAGTCTTCCACCGCCTTCCACTCTTGCTCGCCGCTCAGCATGGAGGACACCAATACTGGCAGCGAGAGGTCAAATCCAATGGCGGCCGTGAGGACCGCCCGTTGTCGAGTCCAAGAGGGACAAACCGAAACAGTGTGTTCGGCCGTGTCCCTGTCCGCGTCACAATGGTGGCAGTTTGCTGTCTCTTCTCTTCCGACGATCTCGCACAGGTACCGACCGAAGCACCCGTGCCCGGTCAGCACCTGTGTAAGGCGGAATGAGAGGGCGCCCGACTTCCTACTAAGCCATTCCCTCAGCACTGGGCGGATGGCCAGCACCAGGTCCACACTAACTACCGGCTCCTGCAGCCGCTCCTCCCACAATTCAATCGCCCTCTCTCGGACAGAGTCTCTCCACCGGCGGACAACGTCTGGAAGAGGGTTGCCGCCCTCCGCGCGAACCGCAGCGCAGCGCCAATACACGCCGGCGAGAGACTGCGCGTCGATGTCCCAGGGGACACTTCCCGCGAGCAGGCAGGCCGCATCTTTAGAAATAGTGCGGTATCCACGCACTGCTCGCGTGGCCATCATCCTCTGCAGCCTGCCGATCACTAGCCGATTCTGAGGCAGCAGTTGGTCGGCCCAGATCGGGGCGCCGTACATGATCATGGAGCGCACAACGCCCATGTACAATCGCCGGCAACTGAGGCTCGGGCCCCCCAAATTTGGGAGCAGCGAAGTCAAGGCACCAGCCGACTTGACAACCTTCAGCGACAACCGGTAGAAATGTTCCCGGAATGTCCATCTGCCGTCGAGGACGAGACCCAGGTACGTCATGGATGGTAAGACGTTGATCCTGGTCCCACCCACCACTACAGCCAGTCCAGGCGGCGGGGAGTTCCTCGGCTTATGAAACGATAGAGCTTCGGACTTCTCTAAGGCCACCGCAAGGCCCAGCGCGCGAATACGCCGGACGACGTGTGCAACCGCCGCCGTCGCGAGGACAGTCGCATCGCGATGTGTCTTGCCGCGACTGACGACAAGAGTGTCGTCCGCGTAGCACACCACTTCAACTCCGGGAAGATTTGCGCCAGTGAGCACCGAGTTGTAACCGATGTTCCACAGCGTCGGACCGAGAGCCGACCCCTGTGGAACACCGCAGACCACTTCTTTTTCCTCCCAGCCGTCTTGAGTCGGGTATTGCACGTAGCGTCCCGATAAATAATCCCCGATGATGTTTCGGAGGTATCTGGGAACGCCGTGTCAAATTAGCCCCTCTTTGATGGTTGCCCAGGGCAGGGAGTTAAAGGCGTTGGATATATCCAGCGACACAGCCAGTACTACCCCGCCCCGGGACACCTCGTCATGCACTATGTCTCGTAGTCGCGCGACCGCTCCTACTGTGTCTCGGCCTGAGCGAAACCCGTATTGGTTCTCACTCAGGTTTGGCCCGACACGCTCTAGATGTTGGACGAGACGCGCCGCAATAATCCTCTCCAGCATCTTACATATTTCGTCCAGAAGCACAATAGGACGGTACGCCGACGGCTGGTCCTCCGGACGGCCAGCTTTACGAAGCAGCACCAGCTTTCCCGTCTTCCACCGCCGCGGCACTCGACCCTGGACCAAACAATTGGTCAAAGCGGTGAGCACCCGCGGCTCCATCTCCTTCATCGCGAGAATCCAGGCGCGCCCCGGTATGCCGTCGAGCCCGGGGGCCGTGTTTTTAAGGCCCATCCTGTAGACCGCCACCGCGAGTTCCGCCGATGACACGGGCGGTATATTATCCTCTTCTATCTCTGCCATCTCTCGGTGAGTCACTGGTGATGGACTCGGCTCGGACCCAGATGGAAATAGGGCCGAGAGGACTCTATTGCGGAGATCCGGCTGGAGATTCTGCGTTAGTGGCGGGGCGGCCGGGCGCAACTTCTTTCGCACCCACTTGTATGGTTTGCCCCACGGATCGTCTTCCAGCGTCTGCAACCACTCCTGCCATGCCTCCATCTTTGCCTGTGTGATGGCGTCACGGAGCGCTCGGCACACCAAATGGTACGCGTTGTACAAGGCGTCCTCTTCCTGCTGGACTCTGTTGCGCCGTCTGCGATACCTCTTGTAACGACGACGGACCGCCGTACATTCTTGCTGGAGTTGCTTCAGCTCCGGACGCCACCAGTAAGTTTGGCGCCGCGGTTTGAACGGGCCCACTCGTGGCATAGAAGCATCGCAGACGTTGCGCATTGCCTCATTCAACCACTCCGCGCATTCCATGGGGTCATCTGAGGAAAACTGTGCCCATGATGCAACAACTGCCGCTTCCTGGAGGAGATCCAGATCTAACCGCTTCATAGACCATCATGGGCCACCGCAGGATGTTGTTGAGCGACCCTGCTCCGACGTGCGAGCAGAAACGTCGAAGCGGATGCGTCTGTGATCGGAGAGGGTCTCGGTCTCCTCCTGAACCCGCCAGTCAGTGACGCGACTGGCAGAAGCCGAACTGACGAGGGTCAGGTCCACGATGGACTCGCCCTGTCGACGCACACATGTGCTCACCGATCCACGATTCGCAACAACGATTTTGCGTTGAAATCTCCGGCGACAACCACCATGCCGGACGCGCCGCTCACGGGAACGGTCAATCTCGTCAAAAAGGCCTCAAAGTCGGCCAGAGGCTTATTCGGAGAGAAGTAAACCCCCACCACGGTGAGGGCCCCCAGGTTGACCGCAACAAATCCAAGGCCTATGGTCGCGTTTGCCAAGGATGGCCGGTCTTCCCTTCTCTGTGCACAACGCACAGTGTGGTGAGTTTTCACACTGTGCGGCAGAGTGATCTGGTTGGCCGCAGCGGAAGCACAGTCCACTGCGATCTGTCTCACGGGGGCAAGTTGCCCGAGCGTGTCCTTCCTCATGGCACTGGTAGCACCGTATTCGGCGCGCGGTCAACAGCGTCACGCGCACCACGGTCCACCCGACGTACACTCTGGTGTTTGGTGCGGTCACCCTCTTGGCAGCCTCGACTGGGCACTTTACCCAGGCCGCGCCACGTCCTCTCCTGTCAAACCGGACCTCACCAACTTTTACATCGGCCGCTGTGCAGTTGCCATTCCTTGAAATGGCTTCCGTGATTTCGGTCGCTGAGGCCGTGTCATCCAGTCCGGTGACGCGCAGTTCGGCACACTTTTGAGGCCGGTACACTCGGGCATCCTCCCCTAAGACTTCCTGTAACTTTGCAGCCAGGGCATCTGCCTTTTCCTTGCAGGCCGCTCCCGAAACTTCGAGCAAGCGAGCCCCAGTCACGGCCGTCTTACTTTTAACGGCCGGAATGTCTAGTGCCGTTATGTCGATGCTGCGCTTGGCCTTCTCCATGACGCCTTTATATGAGATGCCACGGTCTGTTGCGCCCGGCTGCAGCGTGATCACAACGGCTGCAGACTTAGGGGTTCGCAAACTTCCACTCTTTTTTTTCTGTTTCCTCTTTCCTGTAGACATTTTTCTATCATTCCTCTCTTCCTTGTTCTGTCCTTTGCCTTTTCTCCTGACCACTTCTGCCCAACCTTCTGTGGTAGATGGTACCGCAGCCACTGGAGGATCTGTGACGTCGCGCCTCGCGGCAGTTGCTTCTACGGCAGCTGCGGACTTTTTCCCCTTTCCCTTCTTCTTGGCCGGCCCAGGGTTGAGTGGGGGCGACAGAGTCGATACCGCTACTTCGGGTTCCGGTGTCTTCTTTGTGGCCCTCGACGCTGATGTTTCTGCACTTTGGGCCGTCTCTCTCTTCTTGTCCGAAGCGAGTGGAGGACGCAGCCGTGGCTCTGGAAGTAGCCGAGCCTCTAAGGACTCCAGTCGGGCGTCGAGTCGTGCGCTGGACAAGGAGACCGCCTCTCGGACCGCCCGCTCCAACATCTCTTCTACACTGAGTAAGGGGGCCGTAGGGACAGTCTGCACTATCATATTTAATAGCTCTCGCTTAACGGACGTGAGCTCTTCCTTCATATCTGCGAGTTCCCTGGAGAGGCGGGTGTTGGCCGTCTGCAGTGCTCTAGTTTCCTCCGACGTTGAGCGTCTGAGAAGGGCCGCGCATGTCTCTCGTAGGGCACATACTGCGTCTTTGAGCGCCTTTACGTAGGTTCCACTTAGATTCTTGGACGTTTTGGCTACTCTGGTGATCAAATCTAGGCTCTCGGTAATTTGGGAGCCCAGTTTCGCCGCCGTAACCACGTCTTCCTCAAACATTGTCGCGTCCGAAAGATTATTTGAGGACTCAGACAGACGTGTCTGTTGGATCCTCTTTGTCTCGTCCAATACTTGTCGCTCGGCCTCGACCCTGAGGGACTCCCGTTGAATGTCGAGTAAGTCCTTCTTTGCCTTGGCCAAGCCCACGTACATTCCGACGATACCCGTACCTACGCGTGGTGTCCACGCGTTGGGTAAATAAGTATTCAAGTTTAAGCTACATTTACTCAGTGATTAATTGATATTATATTTTTTATTTTATTTATATGTTTTTTTTCATATCATATAATATCCAAATATCACGTCCTCAAGTATTGCTCATGTCTCACCAGTCGCACTGTATACAGGGTTAATCACGGAACATACTTCATAATATATCAAGCCGAATATAGTGTGAAGAGAACGACGCGTAGAGTATATTTTGTTTTGGTCATAAAAATTACTTATCATAATGAGACAAATCGCGATTAAAGATGTCTGTAAAAGTCACAAAACAGATGAGTTTCAATCCTCGTCAGGTCTTAGGTCAACGACCAGTGCCTTCGTGTGTTTAGACTAGGAACCAGCGAGCCCCATCATAATAATAGCTCCCCTCACCGATTTCGGTGTCGGTAGCCGATTTCATTGAAACCAGGCCAGCTACGCAGGAGTTATTTTATAGTGCCCAAGTGTGTGCGCAATACACAAAAGCACTCTCTCTTCCTTTTACTCTTATAACCCAGTGGGACGGTAAACCGACACGACTGGCGAAAGAACAGGCGCAGGTCCGACTTTTTACATGCCCAGCCGACGCAGGCTGATCACCTGATTGTCTGACAAGAAAGATGATCTTTCTTGTCAGACAATCAGGTGATCAGCCTGCATTGTCCTAACCAAACTTGAAAACAACATTTTTGTTGCTCCAACGCGGGAATCGAACCCACGACCTCCGGGTCGAGTGCGAAGCTCTGAACCACTAGACCACGGAGGCGATAAGGCGACCCAGCATAGTAAGATTCACGAGTGGTCATATTAGACCTTTGAAATTTCTTTTATTATTGAGTAATTTATATTATGTGGTGCCAAAATAAAAAATGCTCTACGCGTCCTTCTCTTCACACTATATTCAGTTTGATATATGATCCATAAATTACTCTGTATAGTCTACTAATCGTCGCGTCAAATGTATGACCTTCTCGAGATTTTCACATGCGGTATAATATCACATCCACCTACTACTTTTGCCTAAACAAATATACAAAGGACATTAATTTCTAACCCTCAAATTTCTAACCTTTGTAAAAACCCAGTGTCCTCATAACGTAATGTATTTAAATGACCCCCAATATTCACAGTCACGTTTACACAAAGGGTTAGAAAATTTATTTAAATTCTATTTATTTTGGTGCTCTTGGACATAAAAAGTAGTAATCCAAATTAGTTTTGGTGAGGACTAAGGACACTAGTGAAATAAATATATGCATTTTTCCTCCCAAGGGGTGTTAGAAGTTTTACGTGTGTCTGTGACATCGTAGTTTCGATGAACCGATTTTGATTTACCTTTTGTATGATTTTTTACAAAAAAAATATATATTCCTGCGACAAAAAAATAACAAATTGTAAAAAGTATTTCTTTTTAGATTTTGAGAAAAAAAAAGTAAAAAACATTTATGAAATGAAAAATGTAGTATAATCATAGCACACAGATAATAATAGCTTCCCTCACCGATTTCGGAGTTATTTTATAGTGCCCAATTGTGCGTAATACACAAAGACACTCTTGTCTTTGTGTATTACGCACACACTTGGGAGCTCTTCCTTTTCAGTAAAAGGAAGAGCTCCCAAAAATCGAAAAATATGATAGTTCATAACTCAGTGGGACGGTAAACCGACACGACTGGCGAGAGAACAGGCGCAGGGCAGACTTTTTACATGCCCATCCTACGCATGTTCCAAAGCGTGAACCGAACCTCCGGGTCGAGAGCGAAGCTCAGAACCACTAGACCACGGAGGCGCCTATCACAAAGTTATACCTATAGTGACTGTTTTTTTTATACCCTGTACATCCTAGTGAGAATAATGCGACGTTGACGGCGCCGCCACGTTGTCATGTCACCTTACTATTTTATTTTTTATTTTATTAATAACATTTTTTTTGTTCTATTAGATTACAAACCTATGAACAAAATTAACCTGTGACCCAACGTGAATAACGCTTAGAAGGCTGTAAATATACTTTGTGTAAAAATAACAGTCACTATAACTTTGAGATATGATAATACTACCTTTCCTCATTTTGGAAATGTATTTTTTGACAACTTTTAAATTTTTATAAAATACATATCTAGAGAGTCTCAGACAAAATTATACTCATATCCCAAAACTATAGTGACTGTTCTTTTTACACCCGTTATGATGTGCCCATAAATATTTATTTCTATCGCCACCGTGGTCTAGTGGTTCAGAGCTTCGCTCTCGACCCGGAGGTCGTAGGTTCGATTCCCGCGTTGGAACAACCAAACTGTTGTTTTCAAGTTTGGTTAGGACAATGCAGGCTGATCACCTGATTGTCTGAAAAAAAAATCATGCGTCGGGTGGACATGTAAAAAGTCGGACCTGCGCCTGTTCTCTCCCAAGTCGTGTCGGTTTACCGTCCCACTGGGTTACGAGAGTAAAAGGAAGAGAAAGTGCTTCTGTGTATTGCGCACACACTTGGGCACTATAAAATAACTCCTGCGTAGCTGGCCTAAGTTTCAATGAAATCGGCTACCGACACCGAAATCGGCGAGGGGAGCTATTATAAATACTTCTGTTCTACAAAGATGGCGGCCACCAGCAACAAATGTCCACTGTATTCCAATATCACAATCTGCGGAATCCACCTTATTCCGTTCGCATTTCTCGACATTCTGTGACAACGAATTCAGATCTCGCGCTCATTTTTATTCACATCCCATCCCGGGGAAAAATATGCTATGAAATTGTATTTTATATATTTGGTGACAAGTTTCAATGTGAAAAGGTCACAAAAGATGCAACTTAATATATAACATTGCATTTGGTGAAGCTTAAGGGTCAGGTCACACCGAGAGGTGCACTAACGCTACCTACTCTTAAATAAAATTTGACAGTTCGACACGACACTAGCGCCAATTTAGTTTAAATTGAGTGTCGATTTCATGGAACTTTTCCAATCCAAAGTTAATAATTATAATTAATATTAACTTGACTAGCGACAGTAGCACATGACTTACAGCGTTGCAATCGGATCGGCATTTAAATTATTAGTTACTAGCTGACCCGTGCCCACTTCGTTGAGCATGGAAACCGTGTAAACCTTTCCGGGACTTCTACAAATATTTCATGACCAAAAATAGCCGAGTCAGTTCAGCTGATCTGGAGTTTTAGTGAGATTAACGAACAGCAATTGATTTTTATATAGCCTATGTTACTCAGTGATTATGTAGCTTTCTAATGAAAAAAGAGTTATTAAAATCGGTCCAGTACTCTTTGAGTTTAGTCGTTACATACAAAAATACAAATCTTTCCTCTTTATAATATTAGTGTAGATGTAGATGTTGTAACCAGCAGGCTTACTACCGAAACAATCGAGAATGGAATCAGTTCGATCTCAACGTCTTTTGGTATTTTATTTGGTGGATTACTTTGAAACTAACCAGGATAAAGAAAATCGTTAGATCGTAACTTTTTGTACACACGACTATATCAATCGACTAAAAATCAAAATAAACAAACGTCAATTTGTTTGGGAGTACGCGGCACGATCAAATCTGAATCAAACTCTAATCAGTTTGGAGATTAAGGCCCCTGACCTTTTGATTGTCTATGAGTAGAAAGTCGAAACTGTCATAATATGAGAGTCGTGTTCCAAATGAGCGCTCGCCCTAAGGAAATCGTAAGACAGTGTCTTAGTGAGCGCTCACCTCAAATATTTTTGCACAAGGCAGGATGTCGGCTTGTCTGTCCGCGTGGTATACGCCAATAGACCTACATTTGTTTGATAACGAACTGAGACAAACGTTTTAAAACTTTTTAGTCATCATGAGGTGTAATGACTATGTCGAAACCGGTGGTGTATTTTGACAAATAATTGTAAAATAACTAATAAAGTTTGGAAAAAAGTGCAAGTATGTAGTCTATTACTATACAGGGTGTAAAAAGAGCAGTCACTATAACTTTGAGACACGATTACACTACCTTTCCTCATTTTTAAAATGTATTTTTTGGTCAAAATTTTTTTTTTATTTTCACAATTTCTTATTTTTTTGTCGAAAAAATAACATTAACATTTTTTTTTTTATTTTTGTAAAAAAAAATGAAAAAAAAATCCTTTCCAGAATGAGAAAAGGTAGTCTAATCATATCCCAAAGTTATAGTGACTGCATTTTTTACACCCGTTATACGGGATAGTAATATATACAGGACTCATTTACACTCAGTATTATCAGTAATTAATGTTAAAAAATCCTGCGTAGCTGGCCTGGTTTTAACGGAACCACCGAGGTGGGAGGAGGTGGGAGCTTATTAGTATAGTTATAAGGTTCGACCCGGCATTTGATCAAATTATTTGACCGTCTACATTGTACGTCGACGACGTAGTCGCTAATAGGATTGGCCTCAAATTGAGTTTTACAACAAATATCATCTTATTCCGACATTCCCAGTATTTTCTGTAACTTTGTTTAGAACGTATATTATAATAACTTGTCTTTCAAGCCACGTCAATCCAGGGCCTTACTCTCCAAACTGACGACCTCCGTAGCACAACACACAGTACACAATACAAGACCAGCAGGTATATTCCCGACACAATCGAGAGTCAAATCAGTTCGATCTCAACGGCTATTGGTATTTTATTTGGTGGATTACTTTGAAACTAACCAGGATAAAGAAAATCGGTAGTAACTTTTTGTACTCCCGACCATATCAATCGACTGAGAATCAAAATAAACAAACGTCAATTTATTCGCGAGTAGGCGGCACGATCGAATCTGAATCAAAATCGAATCAGTTTAATAATAATAATAATATCTATAGACGCGCACACACCACGTCCACCTGGCCCTGTGCTAAGTATCTGAAGAACTTGTGTTACAGGTACCAGACAACGGAAATATAATACCTATATTATTATTTAATACTTTTCGTTAATCAAATATAGCAATCAGCTGAATAGCGCTTAACTGTAAGCATCACTCAAATTTAATTGGCATTCACAAACGCTGCTCAACCAAGTTCTGGGTACACTCAGCTAAGTGGACCTGTAAGTAGCTGTTAAATATTTACGCCATGGCAACATTCACAGTACGCAACATCGTCTAATTGTTTATTATTTACTGCCTTACACAGTTAAGCCAAAACAGTAAAAAATCATATATATTTTTATTTTTACTCGTCAATATATTTAATTAATTAGGTTTTAATCAATTAAACCTCAAATTTTTGGCAAATAAAA
Organism: Celastrina argiolus; assembly: GCA_905187575.2. Lineage (NCBI taxonomy): Eukaryota > Metazoa > Arthropoda > Insecta > Lepidoptera > Lycaenidae > Celastrina > Celastrina argiolus. The sequence continues at coordinate 13,966,726 of LR994594.1, forward strand.
TAAAAATATGGAAAACTTAATGTAAAAACCAGCAACGACATTGTCTTAGAACGGAACACTTTTGACAAGTGAGTGATACTGCTGAGCCCGCGATTTTCAACAAATTTAAAACATTTTTCAAAGAAATTTCCAATTTTATTATGGGGGGAAAAAAGAAACGTGGATCTAATTATACAGTGGCGGAAAAGAATATACTGCTGGTTAGTATTAGTAAAAATTTGAGTAATATAACAGTATTTTGATTAGTAACAAACTTGTTTTTGATTATATAAACAAACTTTTCTAGATATCAACACCTAATAGAGAATAAGGAAACAAATTCTAGTATGATTTTAAAGAAGCGAGAGGCTTGGGTAATGTTTGCAAGCAATATAATGCTGTTGCTGCTAGTGGGTTCCGGACATGGCTGCACCTCTATGAGAACCTCAAACAGCGGTCTAAAAAGAACATAGCTAAAGGAAATGTAATAATTCCCATGACAATACATAATACTATTACATACACATAACAATTTATGTTATGTGTATTGTGTACATATAGTTCTATTTTGTATCTCTAAAATCACATTTATATACTTTCAGCACCTTCAGTTTTATGAAAAAACAAATAATATTAAAGAAATTCTAACTAAAGCTTCAGTAGATTAGGTTGGTAATTTATGTAAATGTACCAGTGTAAAAAAAGATTTTAAGCACTACCTACTTACATAAATTTAACAAGATAATTTGTGTTTTACAATTTTGTAGAAAGGAATCAATCGCATTGGTGGTGGGTCTTACCAAAGCACACTTATACAGACAATAATAGCATTGAACAGACTGGGGCATCTCCTGATATGCTATTATACGAAAGTATTGAGATTGGTAAACAATTCTATTATTTTAATTTTCATTATTGAAAAGTATCATACATGCATTAATTTTTATTTCGTTTTGATTTTAGATTATGAAGATAGTAGGATAGTAACAGACAACATTACCATGCCAGGAAGAAGAGGTTCATGCACTGTTATATCCAACAAAACTAATTATATTTTAGTTACATAATATTATGTATTGACATAAACATTTAATGCTTTTTAATGAATTGAAACCAATGACTATTTTAACTAGTTTCTTACGCCGGTTCTTCTCGCCGGGTTAGTCCCCGAACCGTGTCCGGGTCATCATGTAGGACAATTCTAAAAGTGTTAGTAACTAACCTATTTGGAAATAAAAGATTTTTCATTTTCATTTTTTTCATTTGCAACTATTAAATATATTAATGCATGGTAGCGGTGTAAATTATAATTTATTCATTTCCATGTCTGGAACCTTTTTAAGTAGTTTGCATACTTGCAGAACCAAATTTTTGTGGTGTGAGGGGGTGTCTGTAAGCATTATTTATTTGTAATTAATAAATATTTTTCTCAGAACAAGTAAAACCTAAATGTATGGTATGAAACAACATTAAATATCAATATTTTAAAGCAAAACTACATAATGCAAACATTGAAAAAAAGTATTTAATAAACAAGAATAATATGGAAATAAACAAAAGGTTGATGCATAAGATGCAATCTTCTAAGAAAAAATAATGTGTAGTTATTATTTTGTATGAATTTTGATATGATGATTATATATTGAGCTTAACAAATAGGTCAGTACCTATTTGTTAAGCTCAAATTATTTTGTTAAGTTGTTGATATTTGTTAAAAAAATATTTTATAACAGGGATTTCTAAATAAATATTCTGTTTAAATTGTAAAATGTGTATTAATTAGCATAGATCTCACAACAAATTTTTGATTAACATTTAAGCCAAATGGGTTGTGGTTCCTCCTCTTCGACATTCTGAAGTGTCGGTTCTTCTATATAAAACATCCTGTCTGGATAAAGCTATATTGTGTAGCACTGCACATGATAGGAGGAATATTGTTTATTTTAATTCCTAGACCATTCTGCAAACAGCAAAACCTCCTTTTCAACACACCAAAACGCCGTTCTACTGGATTTTTTGTGCTTATTTGTGAACGGCTATATGGTGCTTCTGCAGATATTGTCAAAATCACCTCTTTCTAGCTGAGCACACAATGGTGAATCATTAAATATAGTACTGTCATGTACTGATCCAGGCCATCTTGTGACTACATTTCTGATCCAGTTCTGAATCACACATCATTTGGACATTTACAGAAAAGTAGCCTTTTCTATTTTTATACAGATTGATCTCCCCCTAAAACAAGCATAACATAAATTAAATATTAATTGAAATCAGATTTTGATTATTGATTTAGAGAAATATATACATAACATACAGACCTGGATAATTAATTTTCATATGGTTGCAGTCTATAGCCCCTACAACTCTGGGGAAGTTTGCAATACTATAAAAATCATGGCCAACTTGCAGACATTCTTGGCGTGTTGGCATATTTATGTAAATCGACAGCATATTCGCTATTTTAGCCGCACAATACGATGGACAGTAGGCTGTTCGACGTGAAAAATATCGCCTATTACACGTTGATAACTGCTGGTGGCATAAAATCTTAAGGTTATTAATATTTGGTCCACTGGCTGTATTGATCTGTTTCTTCTTGTGCACGGTTTTATCAAGTTCCCGAATCCAGACTCCAAATACAATACTTTTCAATCTTTGGAAACACGGAACCTCACAACATTACGAAGCACGAAACTCCACATCATTATAGATTTTAAATGTATTCAGCTTATCAACATTTCGGCGACTCACGGACGGTCTTTCATGATCAGAAAGAGAAGATATCGACGATAAAGACATATTTTAACTATTTACAAACACTTTTTAAACCTTAATTATAGATGTAAGAGACCTCTTGACCACTCTTAAATACAAGCGACGCTCAAATCAGTTTTGACAGCTAATTACGGTTGAGTGACGTTCCAGTATACGATTTTTTCACTGAGTAACGCTCATGCGGAGTTTGAGTGTAACTTATTTCATGGTTCACTTAAATCTAAATGTCGCTTAAAATTTACGTTTGAGTATACGAATTTTCTATATAAGTGGTACTCAAAAATTTAAACAACACTTAAATATTTGAGTTGCGTTTCAGTATTCGGCCGTTATACTATTAATGTCAATATTTGTACTTAATTCGACATATTTACATTTTATAATTTACAAACGTTAATAGTAGTGACATCTATACGGACGACCTCCATAGCGCAGTGGTTGAGCGCGTTGGTGCTCGAGCGAGAGGTCGCGGGTTCGAATCCCGCCGAGGGAATAAAAAGTTCAGTGTTCCTGGGTCATGGATGTGTATTAAATTTGTAAAAATAATATTATATAATATAATATAATATAATAAAAATCTTAAATATGTGTATAGTATAAAAGTATTAAATATATTTCCGTTGTCTGGTACCTGTAACACAAGTTCTTCGGATACTTAGCACAGGGCCAGATTGACGTGGTGTGAAGCGTCCATAGATATTATATTATTAAGTTCTTCGGATACTTACCACAGGGCCAGATTGACGCGGTGTTAAGCGTCCATAGATATTATTATTATTATTATATTATCTATTACAATTTTACTGTATTAAACATAGATTGTATGGGATGGGCCATGCCCATAGCTAATATAATAAATAACGTTTCATTTTTTATTAAAAGGTTATTGCCATCTTAATAAATTCTCGCCGTCTCTCGCCCATCCCTCCCCGATTCTTATAAGAATTTGAACTTGAAAATACCCGATAAAAATACTTGGACGTTTTTGCCACTTCAGATCAATTACCACTCAAACGCTTTTTAAATTAAGTGGCTCGCAAGCCACAGTCCTTGTAATTCTGTCAAGTGGAGAGTGACAGTTGTGACTCTTTTGAAGCTCATAACATATGTCCACCACCACGACTCTTGTGTAGCCAGGATCGACAGTGGTGGTTACTACCCTCGAAAACCCTTTGATATGAATGTGCCCGAGGGCCATGCTAGATCTGGGGCCTCACCTCCAAACTAATTTAATTTTTATACACATTCGATCGCACCGCGTATTCCCGAATAAATGGACGTTCGTTTATTTAGATTCACAGTCGATTGACATGGTCAGAAGTACAAAAAGTTAAGATTTTCTTTATTCCAAAAACTGTTGAGATCGAACTGATTCGATTCTCGATTGTGTCGGGAGTAAGCCTGATGTCTATCCGCAATGAAATTAATCAAAAGGGGTAGTGAGTTCCAGTTCCCCCCTCCCCAAACATTGCGGGAGACAGCACAATTGTAATGAAAGTTTTCAAAGGATTAATAACAGTTGAGACTTGAGAGGCTCTTAACTTTAACGCATCCGTGGTCCAGTGACAATCTTAGCTCTCGACTCGGCGGTCGCGGTTTCAATTCCCGCGTTGGAACAACTGAAAATGTTGTTTTCAAGTTTGGTTAGGCCAATGCTGGCTTCATCGCCTAACTGTCTGGATGATCGGTGCCTCGGATGGGCATGTAAAAGTCGGTCTTGCGCCAGTCGTGTCGGGTAACCATCCTAAAGAGTGTCCTTATGTATTGCGCATACACTTGGGCCCTATAACAATGACTGCTAACCTGCTGGTCTGGTTTTAACAAAACCGTCCATCAACACCGAATTGGTGAAGGAGCTCGTTAACTTAAAGTAGCGTTTAAGTATTGAAATGTCGGTTACTTCAATAATGAATATGTAGTGGAATATTAATTATTTAAATTAATTACGGCAATTGAAAACGAACAAAATGCAATAAAATAATGTAATAAATCATGAAATCCAGCACTTCAAATGGTAATGATTTATAAATAATTAATTAAGTTATCAATGTACAATAATGTGCTAACACAAATCATAATACCACATGAATGTCCGAATGAATATTAAATGTTAATAAAAATTAACTATTAATTACAATTTAGCTAAATTATTGAATAAACAATTCAACACTTAATGTATTGTGCGTGTAATAAAGTGTAATAAAGACAATAGTATACAAATATAAACGCCTCCGTGGTCGAGTGGTTTAGAGCATTACTCTCGACTCGAGGTCGTGGGTTCGGTATTATCACTTACGAAGTTGGAAAACAAAAATGTGAGGATTCGACATAACTTTCGCTAAACGACAAGCGAGTTCGTATGTCATTTAGCGAAGCTTGTATCAAACCCTATTGCTTTCGAACTTCGTAAGTGATAATAACGAAGCATCTTAAATCAGGGGCGGTTCAGAGGCGAGAAACCAGGATACACACAAACAGTTAATTTACACATCTGAGACGACCTCCGTAGCGCAGTGGTTCAGTGCGTAGATGCTCGGCCGAGAGGTTGCGGGTTCGAATCCCGCCGAGGGAACAAAAAGTTATTAATGTTTCTGGGTCATTGATGTGTATTAAATTTGTGTATTAATATAATAAAAATCTTAAATAAGTATATAGTATAAAAGTATTAAATATTAGGTCCTTACATAATATGTTTACATAAACATTGTGTCCATCGAGAGTGTGTCAAATAGGGTTGCATACCTTGTACTGAGAATCTCAAAACGATATTCGTTGAAGATTGTACAGGTATACGCCCCATCGTCAACACATCCAGACGATGAAGTAGAAGCTACGTATGAGGACGTCAGTAGGGCCATACGTAGCCCTAAAACACACTTCACAGTTGTTATGGGAGATTTCAATGCGAGGCTGGGCTGCAGAAGCGATGGTGAGCTGAAAGTGGGGCCATTTGGATTTGGGCAGAGGAATCCCAGAGGACAGATGCTGGCGGACTTTATGGAGAAAGAAGGACTCTTCATGATGAATTCTTTCTTCCAAAAGCCGCCGCAGAGGAAATGGACCTGGTTGAGTCCCGACGGTGTAACTAGAAACGAGATTGACTTCATTATGAGCACCAAGCGGCAGATATTCAACGATGTCTCTGTGATCAACATGGTTAAGACCGGAAGTGATCACCGAATCGTCAGAGGTATGTTGAATATCAACGTCAAACTTGAGAGATCACGTCTGATGAAGTCTACGCTCCGACCGTCGAATGTCCATATCCAAAACCCCGAGAGTGTTCAACTTGAACTGTCAAATCGCTTCCAATGGCTAGACAGCTGCGCATCAGTGGACGATATAAATAGCAGGCTGGTAGAAACTGTCCATACGGTGGGGTCCAAAGACCCACCGTACAAATAGACCTCAGAAACTATCCGACCAAACCCGGAACCTCATGGCTAGTCGACGTTCAATGACGCTCCAAACTTCGAGTGACGCTGACTCATATAGGCAGCTCAATAGACAGATCACGAAGTCCTTGCGACACGATATCCGTTCTTTTAATACCCAGTGTATTAAAGAGACGATAGAGTGGAACCAAGGCTCCAAAGTGTTTGCAAGAGACGTATCTATTGGGCAAAGCCAGTTGACAAAGCTGAAGACCGAAGATGGACGCGTAACGTCAAATAAGTCCGAGGTACTACGGGAGATAGAGAGGTTCTATGGACAGCTGTATACCTCGGTCTCAGCTGAACCTGCTAGCTTAGCTGCAGACCCAAGAGCCAGGCTAACACGACACTATACCGAAGACATCCCGGACATCAGCCTGTACGAGATTAGGGTAGCTCCCAAACAGCTTAAGAACAACAAGGCTCCGGGCGAGGATGGAATCACTACAGAGCTTCTGAAAGCAGGCGGCACGCCGGTACTAAAAGTCCTTCAGAAACTCTTCAATTCCTCCCTACTCGATGGGAAAACGCCAGAGGCATGGAACAGGGGTGTTGTGGTCCTGTTCTTCAAAAAAGGCGACAAAACCTTACTGAAGAACTATAGGCCCATAACACTACTGAGCCATGTCTACAAGCTGTTTTCGAGAGTTATTACGATGCGTCTCGAACGCAGGCTGGATGACTTTCAGCCTACCGAACAAGCCGGTTTCCGAAAAGGCTATAGTATCATAGACCACATACATACGCTGCGGCAGATTATACAGAAGACCGAAGAGTATAATCGGCCATTATGCTTGGCGTTTGTGGACTATGAGAAAGCCTTTGATTCCGTCGAAATATGGGCGGTCCTTAGATCTCTCCAGCGTTGCCGTATTGACTATCGGTATATCGAAGTGTTGAAGTGTTTGTATAATAACGCCACCATGTCAGTCCGAGTACAGGAGCACTGCACGAAGGATATCCCTTTAAAGAGAGGAGTAAGACAGGGGGATATCATATCCCCGAAACTGTTTACCGCTGCTCTGGAGGATTCCTTCAAGCTCCTGGAATGGCAAGGACTTGCCATCAACATCAATGGCGAATACATCACTCACCTTCGATTTGCCGACGACATAGTAGTCATTGCAGAATCGCTGGAAGATTTGGGGCGCATGCTCGGTGGCCTCAATAGAGTTTCTCAACAAGTGGATCTTAAAATGAACATGGACAAAACAAAGATCATGCACAATGTCCATGTTGCACCCACCGCACTAACTGTTGGGAGCTCTACTCTTGAAGTTGTTGACGAATATATATACCTAGGGCAGGCTGTCCGATTAGGTAGGTCCAACTTTAAGAGAGAGGTCAGTAGACGGATCCAGCTCGGCTGGGCAGCGTTCGGTAAATTACGCAACGTCTTCTCGTCCAAAATACCTCAGTGCCTTAAGACAAAGATATACAACCAATGTGTGTTACCAGTGATGACTTACGGTTCTGAGACGTGGTGCTTCACGAAGGATCTTTTCAAAAGGCTCAATGTCGCTCAGCGTGCTATGGAGAGGGCAATGCTCGGTATTTCTCTACGTGATCGAATCAGAAATGAGGAGATCCGTAGAAGAACTAAGGTTGCTGACATTGCCCGTAGGATCAGCCAGCTGAAGTGGCAATGGGCCGGCCACATAGCACGAAGATTGGACGGTCGATGGGGCAAAAAGATCCTAGAGTGGAGGCCACGTACTGGCAAGCGCAGTGTGGGACGGCCACTTACCAGATGGACCGACGACCTGGTGAAAACTGCCGGGTCACGTTGGATGCAGGTGGCAATGGACCGGTCGCACTGGAAATGTATTGGAGAGGCCTATGTCCAGCAGTGGACAGTAAAAGGCTGAAACGACGACATAATATGAATTTGGCGTTTTGTCGTACTGGCCACTTTGATCTTAAATATTATATCCTCTTTGGTTAGGAATTCCAAATTCAAATTTAAACAGCTATTTACTCATGTATTTGTGTTTTGAAAACCGTAATTCATTTGTTTTTTTCTCTTTTGCTTTTTTTTCTGCGTCGCTCATTTCACAAAATGGAAAACTTAAAATATCGCATTATTTACGAGTACGAGTTCCTCCGTGGCACCAGTGCTGCAGAAACGGCCCGAAGGATTAATTATGTGTATGGGGGTGGTGTCACAAAAGAAAACACGGTGCGTTTTTGGTTTCAACGCTTTTGTTCTCGAAATTTCGACCTGCAGAACAAGCCCCGTGAACGGCCGGAGACCAAGGTCTACAATGATGAATTGAAGGCTATTGTAAAAGCAGATCCATCGCAAACCACATCAGAGTTAGCTACAGGCTGCGGTGTTAGCGCCAAAACCGTTTTAATCCATTTGAAGCAAATTGGGAAGGTGAAAAAGCTTGAAAGGTACCTCATGAATTGAGTGAAGCAAACCGACAAACGTGCGTCGACTGCTGCGTTACATTGCTCAATCGGCACAATAATGAAGGAATTTTAAATCGGATCATTACATGTGATGAAAAGTGGATCCTGTACGATAATCGTAAACGCTCATCGCAATGGCTGAACCCTGGTGAACCAGCAAAGTCTTGCCCCAAGCGAAAATTGACTCAAAAAAAGTTACTTGTAAGCGTTTGGTGGACTAGTGCCGATGTCGTACACTATAGCTTTCTTAAATCTGGTCAGAAGATTACGGCTGATGTCTATTGTCAGCAACTGCAAAGCATGATGGAAAAGCTCGCCGTTAAACAACCGAGACTTGTCAATCGCTCTAGGCCACTGCTGCTTCAAGACAACGCTAGACCACACACGGCCCAACAGACGGCTACCAAATTAGAGGAGCTTTAATTGGAATGTCTAAGACATCCACCGTACTCTCCGGGCCTTGCTCCAACAGATTACCATTTTTTTCGAAATTTGGATAACTTCTTGCTAGGAAAAAAATTCAATTCCGATGAGGCAGTCCAAACCGCTTTCAAAGATTTCATTGATTCCCGTCCGAATGGTTTTTTTAGTAAAGGGATCAATGAACTACCTATAAGATGCCAAAGGTGTATAGATAGCAATGGTACATACTTTGATTAATAAAATATATTTTATTATGAAAAAATCGCCTCTAAGTTCCTCCCATACAAAACGCCAATTTCATATGTAAGGACCTAATATATATTTCCGTTGTCTGGTATCTGTAACACAAGTTGTTCGGATACTTAGCACAGGGCCAGATTGACGTGGTGTGAAGCGTCGATAGATATTATTATATATTATATTATCAATGGGTTTAGCGTGTTTGCGTGTTTTTTTAATAAAACCGCTGTTTTCTGTTATAAAAGAGGAAATAAAATAAAATATTTACTTCGCGGTCGGTAGCGTCCAACTTGGAATATTAAAAACGAAATTCACCGGAAACTTTTTAATTCTGTGAAGTGCTCATCTTCATTATGACACCAGTGTTGCCAGGGTTTTGCAAGTGTTGCCAGACTTCGCCGGTGTTGCTAGTGTTGCCAACCCTTGAACCGCCTTTGTTGTAACACTTTATCCAATGAGATTTTATATTGTTCTCGCGATTATTTTTCTTGATAGACAACAGATAGTTTGTGCAAAACAGTTATGATATTTTGCGTCTGCAAGACGTTTAGGATAGGTTTTTAATATTACTTAATTTTTAATGACAAGTATAATAATGATAATGGTTGTCGTTAATTATTAATAATATAATAATATCTATGGACGCTTCACACCACGTCAATCTGGCCCCATGCTAAGTATCCGAAGAACTTGTGTTACAGGTACCAGACAATGGAAATATATTTAATACTTTAATACTATACACATATTTAAGATTTTTATTATATAAATACACAAATTTAATACACATCCATGACTCAGGAACATTTAAAGCTTTTTGTTCCATCGGCGGGATTCGAACCCGCGACCTCCGAGTCAAGAGCCAAGCTCAGAACCACTAGACCACGGAGGCGTCAAAAAATTGGTAATAGAAGAGCGTCCGTAGCCTTGTGAGTAGACTGTTGATTAGCACTCGAAAGGGTGCAGGTTCGATTCCGAGGTTGTGGCATGTACCAATGAGACTTTTTCAGATCTACATTAGGACGCTCTAAGGGTAAAGGAAAACATCGAAATTCGCACATGGTTGGTTGACCAGTTATTCCACTGGATGACGTAGAGTATGTATGTGCTGGACAATGCGACATTTAGAACTGCCTGTTCCAAGCACTACAGCATTTAAAGAGTGGTTACTTCACTCCAAGAATACTGTATAGTGTATACAGTTTGTAAAAAGAACAGTCACTATATATAGATACGATTATACTACCTTTCCTCGTTGTTTAAATGTATTGTTTTTTTGTCAAAAACTAAAAAAGAATATTTTTTACTTTTTACCATTTCTTATGTTGTCTATTTCTTGTCTTGTCGCAAGAATAAGGAAAAAGAAAAAAAAGTATAATTTTTATTAAAAAAAATATTAAATTAAAATACTTTCATTTCTAGAATGAGAAAAAGTAGTATAATCATATACAAAAGTTATAGATACTGTTATTTTTACACCCCGTTATCGTCGTCATTGTCATCCACACGGAATCCAAAGACCTACTTCACAAACTAGAGGCAAAACCTAAAATTTTCACTTTTAGCGTCGCGTAAAGCGTAAAATTTTCACGTATAGCGTAAAGTTTTTTATGAACCTAAATTGTACATCCGAAACTGAAAAAGAAGACCATCTGAGTGTTCGCAGCCAAGATACAAACAAATCATTCATCATTCATCATTACATTCATCAAGACGAAGCTATATCAGCCAATGAGCCTCTGATTCAACTACGCCGTCGCTTACATACTTCACCATCAGAATTACACCAGGATTTTGATACAAACTCTTACGATACTAATTGCGACTTTGAGCATGCCGAGCTGCTGATATTGCGCAGATGATAACGATACTATGACTGACATACGTGACTGATACAAATGGTATAATATTATTAGTCTATTAAATACTTGATTAACATGTAACAAATAAGTTTATATTAGTTATAGAAAAAATATTGTTTTGTTAAATTTTTATTACTTTTAGACAGAGGTTGTCTATTTTGCTATTATTTTGTGATACTTTTATGAAAAGTCATTAAGAAGATAGTTTCGTAAGATGTTTTTTTTTTCTACTCAAAACCTATAACGATAATCGTATTATACAGATAATACAACCACAATATAAATTTATTTTAACTTTTGTAATTAAGGCGTTTTTTCTTATACGGGTCTTGTCGACCCAACCCTACTGTTGTTGTTGGATATTTTGACTCCGCTGACGCCGGATTAAGGCCCTACTATTGAATTGCCTGGAACCAGGCTGGTATTGCAAAATATCATAATTCAGCCCCGTACGTTCTTGAGCGTTGGTACACAGTAGAAATAGGTGTTGGTATCTACTTGTTGTTGGTAGAAGCTCCATTATATTATGCAAAATTTGAAAGTTATCGATTTACTGTTTTAGCGTGTTATATTTGTTCTGTGTCGAGTTACGTACGCATGACCAGGGGAGCAGTAATTAGAGCGTGGTTTACACAAATAGACCAGACGGGTATTGGGAATAAAAATATTATCTACAAGCTGTGTTTTTGAGTGCCTTAAACCGTTTATGCAGCGCACGCGACGAAAGTCCCGAAATGTGAATAATTTATCCCGTTTTTGCAACATTTCTCACTGACGCTTCGCTCCTATTAGTCACAGCGTAATGTTATATCGCCTAAACCTTCCTATATAAATGAACTATCCAACAAAAAAATAATTTTTCAAATTAGACCAGTAGTTCCTGATATTAGCGCGTTTAAACAAACAAACAAAAAAATCTTCCGCTTTATAATATTGGTATAGATAGTCCCACTCCTTACTTTTAATAACTAATATGACTCCTGTAGCGGAGTGGTGTAGCTCTAGCTCAAGTCGCGGGTTCGAATCCCGCCGAGCGTACCTATAAGTTTTCGTATGTTCCTGGGTATTAAATTTGTGTATTTTTAACCGACTTCCAAAAAAGGAGGAGGTTTCTCAATTCGACCGTATATATGTTTTTAAGTTACCGCCATTTAAATACTGTAGTGACTGAGACAGGCAGTTTTAAATATACCATGGTTGCCCAGCACATACGGCATATTAACCACATAGTCAGCCTAGTCCAGAGGAATGACAGGTCAATACGTCTGGGGCCAACTATTTGCGGGTTTTCTCACAATATTTTCTTTCACAGTTAGATATTTATGATATTAATAATCGGCTCATTTATGGATCTTAACCATACCATTGTTGAATTTTAGCTGAATTGAAAAGATACATAAAGAAGAAAAATATTTTATTATTTGTTGCGTATTTTTATTAAGTTTATTGTGTTTACTTTGGAAGTAATATCATTGTTTAATTATACAAAACGTTAACCCTAAAGGCTTTCAAATGGAGCGCTGTTGCTTGCTGAAAAATCGTACTACTCGGTAACTGAATTTCTAAATGATAAGGCCCTGAAATAGTACTATTTTTTTAGGATTATGTATAGCATGTTCTAATTTCGTTTACTAATAAATATTTGTATACCTTGACGATTGTGGAAGTGTAATTTGACTAATAATTAAGTTTAACACCTATGACATTGTATGTACCTGCATTTCACAAATAAATATTATGCTATATTCTTTTCTATTCCCTACTACATAATTTATATACCTTATCAACGTTACTCCGGCTATTACTAATCTATTCACATCTCATTCATTCAAATCAGTACTTAAGTCGCTACAGTGGAACAAACATTCATACAAAAAATGTCAAAATCATTACCATTTTATACCCGGGCCAAATTCATTACCCTTTAGCCGTAGTAAAGTAAAAAGAAACAATGTCTTAAAATCCAATTTAATTCAATTGCGCGACAAAAGAAGTCGGAAGTTAAAAGTCTCTGAAAAGAATTAAGAGGAAAAACTCAAGGCCCTTGAAGTGGCAAAAAGTGCATTTAAGATTAACTGAAAGGGGACGTTTTCTTGACAAATTGTCGACGGGAATTGAAGCCGCGACGACCGGGCAAGTTGAGAAGTTACGAAAAGCTACTTTCAACTATACTAAATATAGTAAATTGGAGCCTCCGTAGCGCAGTGGTCGAGTGCGTTGGTGCTCGAGAGAGAGGTCGCGGGTTGGAATCCCGCCGAGGGAACAAAAATAGCCGAATCAGTTCAGCTGATCTCGAATTCTCGAGACTTAATAACAGTAATTGATTTTTATACAGCCTATGTTACTCAGTGATAATGTAGCTTTCTAATGAAAAAAGAATTATTAAAATCGGTCCAGTTCTTTTTGAGTTATTTCGTTAAATACAAAAATACAAATCTTTCCTCTTTATAATATTTTATAGTGTAGACTAAGACCCAGTTTCGCCAAACAATATTCATATTATAACGATATTGATAATAATAAATGTTTATTGATAATAACATGTAGGTCATTTGATTGTACATGAATGTTTAGGTAAGTACATACATCATTATCTATGTATGAATAGTCAGTGATTACTCAATCTATAGTACATGCATACTTTGCGTTTACAGTTTAACTCCAGATTCAGGGAAAATCTCTACTTTATCTTTTACCTTCGAGAAAATTGAAAATTATAAGCGCTAAAAGCTCTTTTTCTTGCAACAGCTAACACCATTAGCGCCGTTAATATGTCGTGACGTTAAGTGACGGCTTACAAAATGCAAACGCCTAAACGAACGATGTCACTTAAATATCTTTGTTTAAAAAAGAACGTTTTTATCCCACTCTAGAGTTTGTCTAAGAGGGTTTAAGTGATCTTATCCCCTTACTAACAAAAATGTTTACACACTGGCCAGTAATAATAATAACTCCCCTCACAGATTTCGGTGTTGGTAGCCGATTTCATTGAAAGCAGGCCGTAGCGTAGCTACGCAGGAGTTATTTTAAAGGGCCCAAGTGTGTGCGCAATACACAAAGACACACTCTCTTCCTTTTACTCTCATAACCCAGTGGGACGGTAAACCGACACGACTGGCGAGAGAACAGGCGCAGGACAGACTTTTTACATGCCCATCCGACGCATGGATCATCTTTCTTGTCAGACAATCAGGTAATCAGCCTGCATTGTCCTAACCAAACTTGAAAACAACATTTTTTGTTGTTCCAATGCGGGAATCGATCCCACGACCTCCGGGTCGAGAGCGAAGCTCTGAGGCTCTAGACCAGGGAGGCGAGTAAAATGCTTATTGTAGAGTAATAAAACGAGCTTACATAATATAAATAGTTCCAAGGTCATATTTTGATAAGATCGAGCTGACTCAAGCTCGAACCTGGGACCTGAGGCTCAAAGAAACCATTAATATTCCGGTCACGATTTAGAAAACTCAACACTTTCGTAAAACTATGTTACTGTTACGACGAAACCGTAAATGAGACCACTATATTATACATCGACTGTTTACTATCAAAGCTCCAACTTGCTGCTATATAAAACAAGCAATGGATAGTGTGTGCGAAAAATATCAGTTCGCACAGTAGGAGGCCTCGTATGTATTATGCCTACACTCGCCTGGACACGTATACGCTGAATAACCATGGTTATATTAAAATTATGATAAAATACATCATCGACATCACCTAGATATCTATAAATAATAAAAAAAAACTTACAAATTGTGACGTGTTGAGACACGTGATCGAGTGTTCAGATTACACTCGATCACGTCTCATAAAAAAAAAATACAACCCGGCAAAAAAGGAATCTAAAAGGAAAATAGTTCAATTTAAAATCCAGATATGAATGCGACCACCTTGAACAACAAAAAGTCGGTCTCCGATTATTTATCCGCACCCTAGAGAATATGTATTTACGAAATCTATCATATTATGAACTTTACAAGCAATTTACCATTCGGGTGCTCGCGAAGGATAATCGGTGACCGACTTTTTATATGTGACAAATAGAACACACCTACTGATTACAATAGTGCAACGTCGTATGAAAAGTCGGTGAGAAAATGATATGCAGGAAAAACCTGTCCGATTATCGGTCCTACATAAAGCAGGGTGGGGAACGCGGGTAATATATTTACAAGTTATACTTATTATTTTTGACAGACAAAAAGTCGGTCTCCGATTATTTATCCGCACCCTAGAGATGTATTTACGAAATCTATCATCTGAACTTCACAAGCAATTTACCATTCGGGTGCTCGCCCACGAGCGATAATCGGTGACGGACTTTTTGTATCTGACAAATAGAACACACCTACTGATTGCAAAAGTGCAACGTCATATGAAAAGTCGGTGAGAAGTTACATTTTTGACCGATAAAATGTCGGTCTCCGATTTTTCTTTGTGGCCGGGCACCCTAGAGATGTATTTACGAAATCTATCATCTGAAGATTACAAGCGCGATATAAACCGATAAAACTTCGATCGCCATAATAGAATTAGTTCTCAAAGACATTTCTTATCTTCGGCAAATCTCATTTGGTACTCTTTGATAAGTTCCGAGGAATTGAATATTTATAAAGCATATTATTAAACCAGCTTCAGCCCTTTAGCCGTGTTAGGGCTGTTTACACTAAGATATTATGATGCTGTACTCAGGGCGCGGATAAGCGATAACCAACTTTTTTTTTTCAATTTATGTGCATTAAAAAGTTGTGCCATCTGTTGACAATCCATCTGACTATGATGGCTGGTCAGTGGTGGCTTTAGTTTTAAATAACTGGCTGTAATATTAATGAGTGGTAATACTTTAGGGAGTATATAAGGGTCCCATAATATATTATAGAGTTTACTGAAATAGTACCAGCTCTGAAATAGTTACTATTTTGCTTATTGTATGGGCAAATTTATTTTACACCTAGTATAATATAAAGTACATGCGGTATTTATACATAATAAGTACCAATAATAATTGAAAAATTGCGATATGCGATATATTGTGAGCTTACTGCTCACAACAGGAGTAGATTAGAAGCAATAAATTATGGGACCCATGAACACCGTACATCTTTTCAGGGCAGGGGTCGAAAACCAAGTGTCGCTATAGAGGGTGTAAAAAGAGCAGTCAATATAACATCGTGGGGTAATAACCAGGCAAGAGATATATCCATTGGTACTAGTCATTTGCTTTTAATCCACTGTTTTAAAAATTTAAAAATTTTCAATAGGCAATGTACAACATGCACAACACAGCGATCAGCTGATTACGCTGAGAGGTCAATAGCACGCGTAAGACGTTTATTATGTACTAGGGCAAAAATTATAAAATTTAAGAATTTAATGCAGAATGTTGTTCCAAACAGTTCAGCCTTGCGACTAAAATAATAAATTGCAAAAAAAAAATTTTTTTTGAACAAATTAATAATGAAAAAAAATCATTTCTAGAATCAGTCAAGGTCGTATAATCCTATCCCAAAGTTATAGTGACTGCTCTTTTTACACCCTGTATATTGTTTCTACTTTACTGCTCACATACTCTCGATACAATCGAAAATCGAATAAGTTCGATCTCAACGCCTTTTGGTATTTTATTTGGCGAATTGTTTTAGGTTTAGGTTTAAATAATTTATTCTCAAAAAGACATACAGAGTCACTTATATGAGAACAGTAGTAGATTAACATTTTTTAAATGGTCATCACAACATAATATTATGTATTAATTTATGCTTTTTATGAATTAGTAGGTAATATGAACTGATTTTCTGATTTTGTGCTCCTTTAACATTTTAATTACTTGGCTAAATTAAGATATATAATATATTTTTTCTGTTTATTATTATAGTTAAAATACTTATATGAAATAATAAGGTAGGTACCTGATAGGTTTATGATTATTTTTGTTTGATGTATTCTAATAGTTTTTTTTTGAATATGTTAAATGAGCTTACATTTTTAATATCAGAAGGCAATTTGTTATAATATAGTTGTGCTCCTTCAAAGCTCAAGGTTTTTTTGCCATAATTGGTGCGAACTTTCGGCAATACAAGCAAACCTGGACGGCGATTACTACGACTAGTGATTTGTGATTTCCTTATGAGAAGTATGTTTATATTTACGCTTTTATCAATAATTTTTCTAATGACTAAGCATGTGCTGTATACGTATAATTGATTAATACTAAGTATATTAGTTTCATTGTATATCTTATTTGTGGACGTCATGTGTGGATAATTAAAAAGTAGTTTTATTATTTTATTTTGTGTTATTTGTAATTTTTTTAATTTTGTTTTTGCAGCACTGCCCCAGATTTCAATTAAGTACAAAAGGTGAGATTTTACTAGCGAATTATATATTGTGAAACGTGTCTTTCGAGGGATGCAGCCATGCAGATTACGAAGTGAACCAGTTAGTGATGACAGCTTGTTTTTGATGTGATCTATTTGATCGTCCCATGTTAAATAGTTATTCAATCTTAGGCCTAGATATTTTTCTTTAGTTTTGAGACCAATGGGAATATTATTAATTGTTAATGGTGTATGTGAAGGAATAATTTTATTTTTAGCTTTAAATATTATATAATTTGTTTTATCTATGTTAATACTTAGCAAATTGCATTGGAACCATTCTATTAAAATGTTTAAGTCTAATTGTGCTTGTGCGATTATGTCATTTATATTAGACCCAAAATAAAATAAACACGTGTCATCGGCATAAAGAGTAATACGACCTTTGAGACCTAAGTCTGTTATATTATTTACATAGATTAAAAACAGGAGTGGGCCTAAAATAGATCCCTGTGGGATTCCACACGAGATAGATTTCGAAGAGCTGCTCACTTTGGTTCCAATCTTACTACCTGAGTTCGGTTTTCTAAGTACGATCGGAACATATTAAGAGCGTTGTCTTTGATACCTATGCTTTCTAGTTTATCTATTAGCAGTTTGTGGCTTATGGTATCAAATGCCTTTCTTAAATCGATAAAGATCCCCAGAGCGATACGTTTCTTATCTATATTAGTTTTTATTTCTGTAACAATGTCAATGGCTGCAGCTGTAGTGTTACTTTTGGCTCTGTATATAGCTGTTATATTTTCTATCTATCAAGCCATCAAACTATAGTATTTAGTCTGATTTCATATCCGTTTCACAAGTATAAACTTTGGAAACTGTGTTGCTGACTGTTTCACAAGAAATAAATAAATGCTATATTATAATCTAAAGAACAGGGACCTATTCTTTCTAATTATGTAAATAAATCGACAAAAGAACTTGAGATGCTTACAAAAAAAGTACTTGAGTTGTGACACTACCACTTACTACATTACGAGTTCACAGGCAAACTTCGTCCTTAGTGTAGTACAAATAGAGTTCATAATGGCCGCGGCCGGCGGGAGACCGTTAAAAACGCCCTTTTTTTTGTCAAATTCTTTTGTTTATTTTACTAAAATTAGGCATAATCCGACGATAAATCGTTTTGTACACTAGTTATATTTACTTCCTTAGGCTTATTACGTCATTTATTTACAAACATAGTAAGAAAATCATATCTAAATCAGTCTATATATATACGTATAGAAACCAATTTTTTCAAGTGAAAAATTTAAATGTTACGACGTATATCTTTCAAATGATTATCTAATAATACTTATAATGAGTAAAATAAACCATTTATATATACAAAATACTACTTACATTCGTGAAAACCAGCAAAATCTTGAAAAAACTACACATTTTAGAGCACTCACAACCACCTCACTGCACTGACATGCACAAACTGGTCGGCGACAAAGTTAGTATTATTTTTCATTCGAATTGAGGCCTATTTAGCAAAGGTTCTAACTAATCAAACTTCTTCATACAAAAGTAGTCTGTAAGTCAGGGGAATACGATGCTTAATAGAATAAAAGAGCGCGGTAGTCGGCTACCGTTTGGGTCTTAAGTGAATGGCGCCTTGCGATTGGCGCGGTAGTGGACTACCGCTTGGGTGTATAAGGGTTATATATAACAGAGACACGATAGACTACTAGAAAATAAGTACTAGAAAATGGTATCACCCTAATACTGGCAATGCAACTGGCAAAGGGTGAAGTCCTTAGAAATTCCAGAAATAAAAACAGGGCAGGAAATATAAACAGGGCATCTATAACGTGTTTTATACAACTATATGCACCTTACGCGCAAAAAAAGAAAATTAACAAAGAAAGTAAAAACCTTATCGCGTTCATTAAAACTTTGTCACGAAAAACTTAATAAACGTAACCTATAGCGAGTGAGGTTATAAATTCATTGCAATTTATAACCCTATGGTTGCAGTAAAATATCTTTGTTTACGACCTTCGGGGCGACGTATTTTAATAAAACAATATGCTTAGGTTAGCACCGGATCATAATATTATTGTGAATAAGGCTCGGTGCAGACTGCCTACAAGTCAAGCCTGTCGTAATAATAAGGTTCTTATAGGCGGGTTAGGCCTCAGCGTCAAATTTTGCGGGCAGCGGGGCGGGATCGGCAGCGACGCGGGAGCGGCAGGATCCTTTGCATAAAATTAAATGGACCGGTGCTCGAAAACAGCGGCGCGGCAGCGGCGTGAGAGCGGGTTAGGCCTCAGCCTCGAATTTTGAGGGACAGCGGGGCGGGAGCGGTGGCAGCGCAGGAGCGGCAGGATTTTTGCGTATAATCAAATGGACCGGTTCTCGAAAACAGTGGCGTGGCAGCGGGTAACGAGTACCGCACCCGCGCCGCCGCCGCTCCCGCCCCGCTGCCCGCAAAATTCGAGGCTGAGGCCTAACGAGTACCATTCCCGCACCGCCGCCGACCCGCTGCCCGCAAAATTTGAGACTGAGGTCTAAGGGTTGAACCGACGATGGTAGCTTGTTTTTCTTGTTGACTTTCCGTAAATAAATTGTTAAGCTTCATTTGGAAATAAAACTTTTTTTATTTTTATTTTTAAAGGCAATAACTATAGGTAAGAAAAAAAAACCTGCCGCGGTAATCATTTTTATCAACCTATGCAATTACTAGCTGACCCGTGCCACCTTTGTTGAGCATAAAAAACAATTCAATAAAAAAATTAAAACGAAAACCTAAACTCGGAACTCGCAAACCCGCAACGCGGAACGTGCAACCCAGAATCCGCAACTTGGAACCCACAACGCGAAACGTGCAACCTAGAATCCGCAACTTGGAACCCACAACGCGGACCGTGCAACCCAGAATCCGCAACTTGGAACCCGCAACGCGAAACGTGCAACCCAGAATCCGCAACTTGGAACCCGCAACGCGAAACGTGCAACCCAGGATCCGCAACTTGGAACCCACAACGCGGAACGTGCAACCCAGAATCCGCAACTTGGAACCCGCAACGCGAAACGTGCAACCCAGGATCCGCAACTTGGAACCCACAACGCGGAACGTGCAACCCAGAATCCGCAACTTGGAACCCACAACGCGGAACGTGCAACCCAGAATCCGCAACTTGGAACCCGCGACGCAAAACGGGCAACCCAGAATCCGCAACGCGGAACCAAAAAAGTCGCATTGACAGACCTGACCAAGATCGAAACACAGCTGTTTAGTGACTTTTATGGAGATCTTTAATCGTGATTTGTCGCGTTATGGTAAGTAATTTATATGAGTATTAATTATTTATATAACTTGCTTAACATATGAACCATGAATCACCCTCTATATGGAACCCTAAGCGCAGCATGTCCTCAAAACTCAAAAATAAAAATTAGGTTAGGTTTAAAGATATTTATTATCATCAAAGGCAAGATGCTTCTTACGTGATAACATTGTTTTCTTTCATTGTTTTTCTTTCTTTCATAATTCTAAGTACATTGATTTCTCGTCGTCTGAAAAATATTTCCTTACAGCAAACGTCCTTACTTAACGTAATAAATTATTTAATCCTTTACCTGTAGTCAAAAATTCTGCAGTAACAGCACAAAATGCTCAGGGAATAAAGTGCTTATCGAGAAACAACATACTCCTTGGGGATTGAATTTTGTAATACTTTTTCATAACAACCCGTTTACCGTTTAAATTTTTAAGCGAATAGCGAAGTTGTGGGTAGAATTAAATTTTGAATACTATGATAATACTGTCTTTGGGGTATGTATGAAAAGCACCTCCTCATCACCATTTCCCGTGGGTGTCGTAGAAGGAGACAGAGGGACATCCGGAAATGAGCAGCTGCAGCGGTTCCGCGGATGTTGTTATTATTTTAATACGCTCAACCCAGCTGCTAAGCGTGGCGTGTACAGGCAATGACCCCCCAAGAAATACTTTGAGGGGGCTTATGTCCATTAGTGGACGATGACTAAACACTAAATGTATTAAAGTAATACATTTTATAATACTAATAATAATTCCTCCCACACCGATTTCGGTGACGGTGGCCGGTTTCATTGAAACCAGGACAGCTACGCAGGAGTTATTTAATGTGGGTCGTTATTTAATAGTGTCCAAATGTTTGCGCAATACACAGAAGCACTCTCTCTTCCTTCACTCTCGTAGCCCAGTGGGATGGATAACCGACAGATCCCATCCGACGCATGGATCATCTTTCTTATCAGACATTCAGGTGATCACCCTGCATTGTCCTAACCAAACTTGAAAACAACATTTTATGTTGTTCCAACGTGGAAATCGAACCCACGACCGCCTGGTCGTGGACCAAAGCTCTGAACCACTAGACCACGACGGCGTTACATTACGTTTGATAATACTACGATAATACTAAATGTATTACCTCTGTGGAGTAGCAAGTAAAGCGTTAAAATTTTAAAAGCAAATAGTGGAGGTCGTAAAGTTACTTAACATCAAACAGAACAGCTAAGTTATGTTATAACATAGTACCGTATACGGTACGCTGCACACGGACTGCAACCGGCCGAATTATCATAGCTCGAATATCAGTTTGTGTGTCTATCCCGCTCACGCGCGCGTCATATTATCAGCATGTCAGTCTGTCCCGCTCACGCGCGCGACATATCAGCAGCATGTCAGTATGTTCCACTTACGCGCGCGTCATATCAGCAGCATGTCAGTCTGCTCCGCTCACGCGCGCATCATATCAGCAGCATGTCAGTCTGTTCCGCTCACGCGCGCGTCATATCAGCAGCATGTCAGTCTGTTCCGCTCACGCGCGCATCATATCAGCAGCATGTCAGTCTGTTACGCTCACGCCGGCATCATATCAGCAGCATGTCAGTCTGTTCCGCTCACGCGCGCATCATATCAGCAGCATGTCAGTCTGTTACGCTCACGCCGGCATCATATCTGAAGCGTGTCAGGAAAGCTTGTTTAATAAAGTTTTTATTTATTTATACCTATACATTGAAACAAAGCTTTTTATTTATATATCATTTAATGCAGATATCATCCACACAAATGTTCGGTATAAGTTCTGTGATTGAGAAAACTAAAATAAATGTTGATATATTTAACAATAGTTATTTTAGTAGAGAGGTTAAACAACCCTCTGTTTGTGGGCTTTAAACACACCTCTTAATACCTTTGAGTTTATTTCACACGCTTAAATATACCAGCCGTTAACTATTTGATAACCGTCTCGTTAAGCTCTTATTGAGTTCAAGCTATTTCACCACTTTACTGAAAATTATTCAAAACGTATATAGGAGCCAATTCCCGCCGCGTTGCCTATTAGTCGCAATTTGTACTCAACCGACTTTCCAAAAGGAGGTTCGTATGTTCGACTATATCCACATCCACTACTTTATATTATTATAAGAGTAAGAGTTTATAATAATAATATCTATGGACGCTTCACACCATGTCAATCTGGGAGGATCCCTCCACCCATCGAAGGAACAAAATGTTTTCTGTGTGTTCCTGGGTCATCAACTAGTATTAAATATGTGTATCAAATAATAAAAATCTTAACCCTTAATTCACTTCCTGAGTCCCAGGGACTCTCATTAAAATTTTAAACGGCCTTAATTCAAAAGTCTAGTCAGTTCTTTTTTTGCAGCTAGTTTCCCCCGCGTGTCAGTACCGTCATGTTGTGGTGCGAGTGACACGGTGCCGAGAGGACATATGGAGGAGGAAGATATTTGGTGAGTTATTACGCCGAGTGAGTCCCACAATTTTATTCATCCAAGTTTTCAATTGTTGATTTATTAGCTGTTAACATGATTTACGTTATGAACGTTTTATTTTTGTTGTACTCGTAGAAATGAAAAGTAGCTCGCTCGAAAGCATGATTTTATGAATCTGAACGAAGGTGGGGCAGGTTCCATTCTGGAAACCTGGCTTCAAGAAGATGATAGTAACACTGAACAAGACACTTTCCAGTCGAGCACTGCCATACCTATAAACGAGAAATTACAAAACTCGGACAATGAAGAAACAAAAAGAGAATAAAGACTGCTTATTTATGCACAAAATGTCTGAAGCCGATATGAATAACTTGCTCAAAAAAGGTATACCGACGAAGCTTATAGATAGTGGTAGGAACCCACTGCTAGTTTATTTTTTTTTTGTCTATAAGCATACATTTAAGTTTATTTTATTTTATTTTGTGTACCTTTATTAGTTTCAAAACGTATTTTTTTTACACGCGCACGCAACGAAAGCCCCCAAATGTGAATAATTTACCCCGTTTTTTTACATTTCTCACTGACTCTTCGCTCCTATTGGTCGCAGCGTAGTTTTATATAGCTTTTCTCGTTATACGGACTATCCGACAAAAAAAGATTTTTTCAAATCGGACCAGTAGTTCCTGAGATTAGCGCGTTTAAACAAACAAACAAACTCTTCCGTTTTATAACATTAGTATATATTAAGATATAAGTTTAGTACAATTTAATATGACCTGGATTACAACATAGGCTGCTAAGCGCAGAAGTACGATTACCGCTGACTCTGTAATCCAACTGCGAATCGAATTAAAATATTCCCTGTTCTCTTTTTTTGCTTCACAATCTTCGAAAACAAATACAAATACAAATACAAATATACTTTATTGTGCACACAACAAGTTACAAAAAAAAACAAAAAAATATACATTACAAAAATCAGACATGCACACAAAGGCGGCCTTATTACTAGATAGCAATTTCTTCCAGACAACCTTATGGTGTTAGAGAAAACAATGCTAGAGAATGGGAGTTGCGCAAAAGTATATTTAATAAAATAAAAGTAAATAAAATAAAATAATACATAAACACAATAAATATATAATATATGTATACAATATAATATAATATATATATCTATATATATATATATATATATATACAATAGATAAACCTACATGATATTTTAATTTATAATAATAAGTGTTAGTTACATAAGTTAAGGGTTGACACAATATGATTCCAGATAATGATTTTTTATAAGAGTTTTAAAGCGATGTATAGTTTCAGCCTGCCTTATATGGATAGGTAAAGAATTCCAAAGGGAAATGGATTTTACAATGAAAGAGCAATTAAAGTATTTAGTGCGGTGGATAGGAATGTCAAGAAGAAGATTAGATATAGATCGTAGTTCCAGTCTGTCAGAGGTACGGAAGTTAAAATTACTTTTTAAATAAGTGGGACAATGGGAGTCAAATAGGATGTTATAAAGGAAGGAGAGAACACGAGAGTCACGGCGGTAGCGGATTGGCAACCACTTTAACTTGAGGCGATACTCGGAGATATGGTCAAATTTACGTAAACCGAAAACAAACCTCAAAGCCAGGTTTTGAAGGCGCTCCAATTTGTTCAGTTGTTCCTCCGTCAAGTTAGTGAAAGAAGCGTCCGCATAATCTAAATGGGAAAGGAGTAGGGATTCAGCCAAAACTACCTTAGTGGGTATCGGAAGAACATATCGTAGACGTTTTAGGGAACGCCAGGTAGAAAAAACCTTTCTACTAATCTCTTGCAATTGATGCGTCCACGATAAATGTTCATCAAAGTACACTCCCAAGTTTTTAACCACTTTACTGAAAGGTATTGTTACACCATTTATAAGGACAGGAGGTAAAGAATCATGGTCAACTCTAGAAATTAGCCCGGGGCTACCAATTACAATTAATTGAGTTTTAATAGGATTAATAAGAAGTCCATGATTCTTGCTCCATTCACAAATATTCGACAAATCGTGATTCACTAGATCAAAAGCGGAATTCAGATTGTCCAAAGGAGACTGTGTGTATATTTGAAGATCGTCCGCATACAAGTGGTAGGATGATGAAATCGATATTGTTATAGGGTTTATAAAAATTGCAAACAGAAGAGGAGATAGCACACCACCCTGAGGCACGCCGGCATAGATATAACTCCAATCGGAGAAATAATCAGATGATTTAACTCTCTGCCGTCGTCCTACAAGGTAGCTACGAATTAAATTAATTATTGATGGTGAAAGATTTAAAGATGCAAGCCGGGCTAGCAGAATATCGTGGTCTATGGAATTGAAGGCATTACTAAAATCCAGAAGTGTGAGAATAGTAAGCATTTTATCATCCATACCTGACCGTATATCATCAGCTACCTTTACCAATGCGGTAGTCGTACTGTGACCAGTGCGAAAACCGGACTGGAACGGACTAAGTAAGCTGTTGTGGGTAACAAATTTCGTAAGCTGGTGATGAATGATTCGCTCTAAAACTTTTGATAAAAAGGGTAGGATGGAAATAGGACGGAAGTCAGACACAGTCTTAGGACAGGAGGATTTAGGTAAAGGAATTATGTAAGCTGCCTTCCAGGCATCAGGAAAGGTACAAGACTCTAAACATGAATTAAAAATGTGTGCAAGAACAGGAACAATTATATCTAATATTGGTGTGATCATTCTACGACTGATACCGTCATCTCCTACTGCGTTTGACGATATGGAAAGGATGTGCTTTTTAATCTCACACTCGGAAACTGGAACAGTAAGGAACGGATCAGAATTCAATATAGGTAGCGAAGAAATATAATTTAACGTTTGTGATTTAATTTTGGGGTCGAGATTAAAAGAGGAAGTAAAATGGTTATTAAGTGAATCTATATCTATATTATGAGAGTCTTGCGGTTCAGAGCATTTGCCCACGCCGAGGGATTTGAGAAATTTCCATGTTTTAGCCGGATCCCCGTTCTCAACGGAGGCGTGAATATGACGTCTTTGTGCGTCACGACACATCATATTACAGCGGTTCCGGATTTTAATATATTTGTTACGATATTCTTCTGTCTTTTTTATTTTAAATTTGGCTTTGGCTGCATGCTTAGCATTTATCAGAGATTTGATTTCGTCTGATAACCAGGGAGCGGGAAGATGTTTGATTTTAACGGGCCTAACAGGTGCATGAATATCATAAAGAGATTTAAGTTTAGCGTTAAATATATCAATTTTGTCATTAATGGAATCAGCTGAGAGTAAGTTTGACCAGTCTATGTTATGTGCGTCCTCCTCTAGGCTTTCAATATTCATCGAAGAGAAATTTCTTTGAAGAAGAGTTTTTACCTTAGCTTTGGGAGGGCGAACATTATAGGCAACATAGATAAGATCATGGTATGAAAACATATCAGCTGAGACTTGTCCATGCGTAGTAACACGATTAGGAGAGGAGACTATGATTAGGTCGAGCAGGGAAGGACGGGAACCTGGAAAGCAGTGGGTAGGATTCAGAGGTAGTAATTTCATATTATATGAATCTAAAATTGAACTAAGTTTAGTCGATCGACTATCACCCTTAAGTAGACAAGTATTGAAATCGCCCATTATAACACAATGATCGTAGTACGGTGTAAAAGCATCAAGCGTATTTTCAAAGGATGAGAAGTAATCATTGTGCATTGATGGGCAATAGTAGACCCCGAGTAATAATTTATTATAGTGCGATACCTGGACTTCTACCAGCAAAAACTCGAGAGCATCAGATGGAGGGGGTTGCGCTGACGAGCTAATAATAGTGTAGGACAAGTCTGAACGTAGATAAATCGCAACGCCACCTCCACCCCTCCCAATGCGGTCGTTGCGAATTAACTTAAAACCGGGTAAACTGTAGCATGTTGATGGTAAGCAAGGCTTAAGCCACGTTTCCGATATAAAGACAGCATCAACATTAGCCCGATCAAAAGACGCAAGCAAGTCGGGGTAATGAGCCGGAATGCTCTGTGCATTAATATGAACGGCCTTAAAACATTTGTTAACTGTGTTAAAATTTGAAGTTATGGTATCCCTAAGAGACATAAATGTGGCACTTTGAAAACTATCATCGCTGTTGTTAGAAGAAATGGATAAAAAATCATCTGAAGCAAATGAGTCAACACCTACATTCATGATAATAATACAAACTAAATATAAATAAAATATATAAAACACTATAAATATATTATCCTACAACAATTGAAATATAATTGGCCTGCAGCCCACTGTGTCATAAAAAAAAAAAAAAACATAAGTATATAAATAAATTTGCTATAATAAAATTAGTAAATAAATAGAAAAAGAGTAGGTAGATAAATGGAAAGAATCCAAACATGCCTATTATTTTTTTAAACACCTAGCTAAATATGAGCAGTTATTCTAACAAAATATAATTAGATTTAAGATGAGATGCTAGCCCAACACAAATTGGCAATTAAAATTTTAATGGAGTTATACTGAGATATAATAATAAAGTTCTAAGTACAAGCACAGCTTATTAGTTACAAAAATTACATAACAAAGATGCAATTTATATACAAAATACTAGATTAAGAGAAATCAGTTAAGTACATAATGGCTCATGCTAAATTTCATGTCCACACACAAAAAACAAAAAAAAAAAAAAAAATTATAATGAAAGTGACATTAAGAAGACGAAGAAGAATAACTATCACTCACTCCTGTCAGACGTCACCGAAACACATCTGTCAAAAGCTTCGTGTTGAAGGAAATGAAACAATACATCAAATCAAACATTTTCAAAAAGTACAGATTACAAAATTAAATATGTTTCATTTTCGAAATACCGACAATTTGTGACAAAAGAAATTAGTGATGATGCATAGAAATAAGTAACTATGAGATCTAAGTATGGACAATAAAATTATAAGTGAATGATTAATGAGAAGCGAATATTGGCAAAGCAGAATTATAGATTTATATGTATATATGTGAAGATTGAGAAAGTTACCATGCTATTATTAGAGTATTTACTTTTTGGTTCGCCTTGGTCTTGTTCCAGTTTCATTTTTGGTTTTGGATGCCGGAACTTGAGATGTGACTTCTGCCATATCACCACAGAGATCAGAAATGGCATCCAACTCCGCTATGCTACAAACACTGCTTTTGGAGCCATCAGATCTAGCAACGAAAATAGAGCCATTATATGTCCAACACTTTGTAACACCGAAACGCTGCCTGGCCGCCAGGAACACTTCATGTCTCTTTTTAATTAAAAACTCTGATAGAGTGATGCCGGAATTTTTCAGGCTGGTCTTAGCCCTCCAAACCTCATTCCGATCAGTAAAATTCTGAAACTTAACCAAGATTGGTCTGGGTTTTGATTCCTTTAAGCGTCCCAAGCGGTGACAATATTTTACTGAAGAAATGTTTATGTCTTGGACTTTTAACTGGGAAGACAACAAAGATGCAATAGCTTCTTGTGCATCTGTTTTGGCTTCGGGAACTCCATGCACAAGCAAAATCTTTCTTCTGTGCCTCATCTCAGTTTGATCATAGGCATCCATCAATATTTCCAACTGAGCCTGCATCATCTTAAGTGCATTCAATATAAAATTTTTGAACTCACAAAAATCAGATGCCAGTGTTGTAGAGGTGTTTGTAGTCTGGACCGCACACAGCTCCTGCTGGAACTCCATCATCTTCGAGTTAAACATCTTATTCATTTGTGTTATTGATTCTTGCAAGGACTCCATTGTAAACAAGTGGAAGAGAAAAATAACAGCAAATTTTGACAAAAGTGCAAGTGATATAATTTGTTTAAGAAAACAGTGTTTATATACTGTATCTTATTATTGCAATTATAGGAGATTGTGACACTAGTAGATGCAGGTACAAATTTTTACATTATATTGATTTAAAATAATTAATTTATAATTTTAGTTAAGGAGCAGTTAAAAGTTCAACTTAACTTTTTGCACGCCTACCCCCGAGTTCGAAACAATTCACTATCGAGAACTTTAACACACTGAAACTCACGAAAAATAATCGAATGATATTTAATTTTGTCTCTCGACTCGAAAGAACTTATTTGATAAAGAACTTCCTGTTCCCTAATCTCGGGGCTTTTGTTTCTTTGCATAAATCTTTTATTTCCCAGCACTTTGGAGTCTTCGAGAATAACATCTTTATCCTCCAAACCGTTCAATGTTCGTTAATATTGTTTAATAATACGGTTATTAAACAATATTAATTTTTAATAAATAGACATCTATGGACTGTTATAACGTGTTTTAGGTACCACGTTTGGGTATGCACGTGCTAACTGGTTTTTTCAAATAAAAAATAGCATCTGTTGACTTTTTTTCAGGAAAACTATTTTAAAACACTTTCATTTAAATCTGCGGTGGATAAATACATACATACGAAGATAGCATAAAACCATATAACTGACACACCAGATATTCCTATCAATGCGTGAATGATCGACTGTGGTATCTTACCACAAAAGCCCATTGATATTATATCTGGAGTACCCGAGGGACATGCTAGATCTTTCTTGGGACTCACAGTAATTGGGAAAAATAGAGAGATTTCCCTCCCCAATCAAAGAGAGAGAGATTTACTTTAGATAAGATTTACTCCTTGTGATCATTTTAGACCTTTGTATTTTATTTTTATCGCGATATTATGATCACTTAGAGGTGCCAATCACTTAGAGGTGCCAAAACAAAAAATGCTCTACGCGTCCTTCTCTTCACACTGTATTCGGCGTGATATATGTACCATGAGACATCCTGTATTTACTGAGGTAGGATGTTTGAACCTCGAAATCAGAGGTGTGTTATAAGATTGACGTGTCTCTCTCTATTTGGGTGTGTGTTTATGAGCATTGCAGCTCCAAAACAGATGAACTGATCGATCTTATTTTTTAGTTCGCATACAGCTTGACAAATCGGTGGATACTTTATTTTGTTTACAGTAATAACATTTTAACATTATATTAAAGTACTGGCTATTCCTATAAAAAGTTAATTGGGTTATTAAATGAATATTCAATTTGTTTACTTTTGGACTCATTGCGCAAAAATCAAAAATATGAGCAAAATTTAAAATAAGAATTAGGTTAAGTTTAAAAAATATATTTTAAGCAGTTACATTAAATTATCTATCTCTTTTTTTCAAAACGATATTTGTACGCAGTTGGTGTAATGTCTATGAAGGGTTAAAGAAGTGACGTCACAATCCGTTGTTCCCTTCTCGTTCGCACATTATATATCTATATCTATACTTATAATAAAACTGTAGAGAGGTCAATTCTGTACATTGAATATTTTTTCAAAATACATATTGGAGGATGATTGGCGATCGATACTGATGCCAAAAATGCAATTAGTAAAATTTTTGTCTGTCTATCTGTCTGTCTGTTTGTCTGTCTGTATGTCCACGATGGGAACAAAAACTACTGAAGGGATTTTAACCAAACTTGGTACGATTGTAGCCCATATTCCTGGGCAGGTTATAGGCTATATAACATAACGCTACGATACATAGGAGCCGAGCAGTGACGATAAATTTGAAGCAAGTCGTATGAATTTCGCGCGCGCGGCCTGCGGTCGAACGGTTCGTGCGGGGGGCACGGGGGGATCGCTTACACAGTGACGCGAAGCAATAGAACGTGGCACTAAAGTAGATTAGAACATCAAATAAGTACCTAACTATCAGGATTTTTTTCTGGGAAAACAGTGTTTTCACAGTGTCATAATAATATAAAAATTGTATTTTTGAACTTGCTTCACAAATTGAAATAAATTATCATTTATTGTATAAAATCAACTTAATTACCTAACTGTATTATTAAAAGAATGCCTTTCGCGATAAACTAAAAAACGGGCAATTAAGCGGTTTTTGGAAAGCTATTTATACCAACACGGTATTAATCCTTATCATTTTTAATACGTTAGTTGGCTTAAGCATTCCATGAAGACTATAATATTTGCCCTTTATACCATGCAAATATAATGAGTAGTTTAGGAAATATAGCAAAATTAAAATCGTTTCGCCGTGATTCGACCGGGCGCCGCGTAATGCAGGCTGCTGCGTGACGTCTTACGTCCGAGCCGGGCTGGTGTAGTGTAGACTGCTGGGTAAAAAATACTATTAAAATGTGCTAACTGTGCCTGTGTTATTATGGGAGACTTTTATTTATGCAATAGTACCCAAAAAATTTTTTTTTTTATTTTTGTCTGTTTGTCGGTGTATTTGTGCACGCTAATCTTAGAAAAGGCTTATCCGATTTAGATGTGGTTCAATCATATTTGTAGTAATCTTGACTTAACATTTATTTCATCTCAATCGGTTCATAAATAAAAAACTTATGACAATTTAAAAAAAAATGCTGGACGTTTG
Source organism: Celastrina argiolus (assembly GCA_905187575.2). Taxonomy (NCBI): domain Eukaryota; kingdom Metazoa; phylum Arthropoda; class Insecta; order Lepidoptera; family Lycaenidae; genus Celastrina; species Celastrina argiolus. The sequence continues at coordinate 13,998,407 of LR994594.1, forward strand.
TATGAAGCGCGGCAGGAACCGCGCTGCAAACATTGAAATTTAATATTTTCTTTAAAACTAAATTTAATTTATTTATATTATTGTTATACTTGGGGTAGGTTATTAAAAAAACGCTACTAAAACCGATCGGCGCGCCGAGCTGGGGCCTAACTCTCCAAACTGATTCGATTTTGATTCAGATTCGATCGTGCCGAATACTCCCGAATAAATTGACGTTTGTTTATTTTTGTTCTATGTCGATTGATATCGTCGGGTGTACAAAAAGTTACGTTCCAAAGGTTTTCTTTATCCTAATTAGTTCCAAAGTAATCTACCAAATAAAACACCAAATCCGTTGAGATCGAACTGATTCGATTCTCGGTTGTGTCGAGAGTAAGCCTGCTGGATCCTCGACGGGGCGTGCCGCTGCGCCCATGTCTAACCGAGAGTTTCGTTTTAAATACCTTAATAATTGCAATATGTGTTTCAATTTAATATCTCAAAATATTAATGACAAAAACGGTAGAAAGTTCAAAAAAATTTAAAATAATTTTATGGTTTCGCAATTTATCCTATGTCGGCACTATAAAGACGTTGCTTCGTATCAAATTTAGGACGTTGCTTCGTATCAAATTTCTTTAACATTGCCTGGTGAAACACGCCCGAAGGACGTAATTCCTATCGATGAATGAGAAGGCATGGTAATTTAACAAGCCGATAAGCGTTAACACTGACATACGTTGATGAAATCGGGACTTATATTACCGCAGGCTTCCTAGGAGTGTAAGTTGATTGTGATGATGTTAACAATACTTTGAAGTGACATATTGCCCATTTGAGTGTGGAAGGGATAATTCCCGTGATTTGTTGGGATATTACATTAAGGGATGACCTTATCGTTAAGGAAAACTCTTCCTCTTCCGGCCGCCGGGCAGTAACTTTGACGGCCCTTTATCATATTTATTTTTTGTATCGCTCAATGTCGTAATATTGTATCGTAAACGACAAGCGACCTCTTGCTCAATTCTTAGTGTTGTCAACGAAGAAACATTTTATAAAGTGGAAGAATTTGTTTGTTTGTTTGTTTCAACGCTCTAATCTCAGGAACTACTGGTCTGATTTGAATTTTTTTTTGTATAGTCCATTTATAAAGGAAGGCTATAGGCTGCGACCAATAGGAGCGAAGCGTCAGTGAGAAATGTTGCAAAAACAGGAAAAGTTATTCACATTTGAGGACTTTCGTTGCGTGCGCTGCACGTTACTCAAAAAATATGTATGAAAGAATTATTTTTTAATAATCATAGTAACAAAAACCAACGTGAGCAATCAAAAGATAATCGCGATAGTGTTTCCGACACCTACGCGAACAAAATCGCGGGCACAGCTAGTAAAATATAAAGCAGACTCATACCTATAAAATATTTGTACCTACTTCGGATGATGATGATAATAATAATAGCTCCCCTCACCGATTTCGGTGTCGGTAGCCGATTTCATTGAAACCAGGCCAGCTACGCAGGAGTTATTTTTATAGTGCCCAAGTGTGTGCGCAAAACACAGAAGCACTCTCTCTTCCTTTTACTCTCTTATCCCAGTGGGACGGTAAACCGACACGACTGGTGAGAGATCAGGCGCAGGACCGATTTTTTACATGCCCATCCGACGCATGGATCATCTTTCTTGTCAGACAATCAGGTCCTAATTGTCAGGCCTCGAACTTAGTTTTTACTATCGGTCTGTCCCGCTCATGCAAATGAGATTTAGCGCGCGTGCGAGCGGGATATACTAATATTCGGAACTAAGTTTGAGGCCTGAGAATTAGAGCCCGGAACTACCAGACCACGGGGGCGATAATGATGATGATGATGATGATGACCAGCAGTAACCGTCCCATTGATCCTATTGTACAATGTTTCCACATGGAATCGAGCAGACCGGACCGTTCTTTTGTTTGAAACCACATTTAATTCCGAAGTTGGAACTTTGAATTGATTCGTTCAAACTTCGCGACTATCATGATTGCGGTTATTTGATTATTTCATTGCATTTTCAATTTCCATTTGTGTTTGGTCTGACTTTCCAAATGTTTTTGGGCGAAAGTGTTGAAAATATTCTCCGGCTGGGTTTATACCTCATGTTATGACTTTTACACGCCCACGGTTCATACATATGATACCTACCCTATAATAATATGATTCATACTTACTAAAAAGTTATATAATGATATTGTGACTTGGTCTTATTTAAAAACAAGGATTTCTTCTGTATCCATTGAAACATTGTCTATATTCGGAACAATGGACGTTTTGCCTGTCTGTCCGCCTGTCTGCGCTAATTAATTTTGGACATGCTCACGCGCATCCAAAATGGCGGCGACAAATGGATTCCTGAGAAAGTTAAAAATATTTATTTAACAAGATGCTATTCGCGCTGTACGGGCAACGCGCAATGCGACACAGCGCTGCATTTTATGAACAGCGATTCAAAACTGAATTCATATACAGTGTGTAAAAAGAACATTCACTATAACATTGAGATATGATTATACCGCCTGTCCTCATTTTGGAAATGATTTTTTTTATTACTTATTATTTTGTCTGAAACTAAAAATATTTTTCTGTCGCGAGAATAACGAAAAAGCAAAAAAAATGCATTTCTAGAATGAGAAAAGGTAATCATACCCCAAAGGTATAGTGACTGTTCTTTTTACAAGGTGTAAAATAAATGAGTGATAATACTTTAGGGTGTGCAACTGTGCATGTGCCTTCTATGTAGAGTATACTATGAAAGTACCAGCGCTGAAAGGCTTACTTTTGACTTTCATGTTTGTATGAGAAATACAAGTTTGCCCATACAACAAGTAAAAGAAGTACCTCTTTCAGCACTGGTACTTTCAAAGTAAACTAAATATACGGGACCCATACACACCCTAAAGTATTATCTCGCATGAATATTACAGGCTGTATATAATTATATCTTCATAGAAGTTTTACTGTAACCCCGGCTCCACACTACTCGCGAAGTTGAACGCAGTTAGACGAATAGGATAGTGTAGAGATGCACTTCGGCTTACCTAACTTTACTATTACTTCGCCAAAGTATCACGAGTACTTCGCCGAGGAACTCCGCGAGTAGTGTGGAGCCGGGGTAGCAGAGTGCTGAGTGCGAGGTTTTGCCACTGTTTGTAGTGAAGTAGTTCAATATAATTCATATAGCTTACAAGCAACGCCCCTTGTGGCAAATAATGGTAACTAATTCGATGCTATAAAAATTGTAGGTACTCAACTTTTTCACGAGAAACAGCGACAAAATCCGGCGCTCAACACATAGTTCGAATGACGGCCAAAAGACGTTACTAACAAAACAAACTATACCTTTACTATATTTTCCCTGTAGTTACACGGTTAAAAAAGTAATTGTCATTTAGAGGGGCTCTTAAATTTTAATGCCACAATAGCACTTTGGACCTTAATAATGGGTAATAAGATGGAAAATACATCTGTAAATAAATATAAGTGTTTAAGTAGCTACCGTCGAAAATTGCTCCATAGCCTTTTGAACTCTATCACTTTGAAATACGGTGGAAAGTTATTGACTGTAAATTTCGATCATGATTGATGTATTGAAATAATAATGAGTTTGGCAACCAGTATTTGAGTTTAAGTAGGAGCTTACAATTATAATTACCGGCTATTTAGGTTATTATCCAAATAGGACTAACAATATAAGAAATAACTACAATATTTTGACGACCTCCGTAGCGCAGTGGTTAAGAGCGATAGGTAGCGGGTTCGAATCCCGCCGAGGGGACAAAAAGTTTTCAATGTTCCTGGGTCTTGGATTTGTATTTTTGTGTATAAAATAATAAAATCTTAAATATATGTATAGTATAAAAGTATTAAATATATTTCCGTTGTCTGGTACCTGTAACACAAGTTCTTCGGATTCTTAGCACTGGGCCATGTTATAATGAGCCTTTTATTTTGTAGATCAACTAACCCAAACCTGAATCATTCTTACTTTATAACCGACAACGGTAAAGAAAAAAGGTGTTTTTTGATGGTGGTGACTTAAGGTTTTATACGTGGTGTAAAAAGAGCAGTCACTATAACTTTGAGATACGATTATACGACCTTTCCTTATTTTGGAAAATATGTATTTTTTTATTCTATTTATCAAAAACTAATATTTTTTTTTCTTTTAACCACTTCTTATTTTTTGTCGCAAAAATGACAATAAAGCAAAAAAATATATTTTTTAAAATTTTTGTAAAATTTGAAAAATTATGAAAAAAAGGAAAAAATAGGGAAGTATAGTTCACAATAAACTCTACATAGTAGGTATACAAGGTGTTAAATAAATAAGTGCTATTACTTTATGGTGTGTATGCGCCTCCGATGTAGAGTATACTGTGAAAGTACCAGTGCTGAAAGACGTACTTTTGATATTTGTATGAAAAATGCCTCACATTATAAATTTTCCCATACAATAATAAAAAAAACCTCTTTCAGGGTTGGTACTTTCCCAGTAAACTCTATATACCCATACACACCCTAAAACTATTATCACTAATTTATTTTACACTATAGGCAATTACCCCCCATGAAATACTACTGGTCCAATACTGGACGGCATAGCTGAAATAATATACAGGTATAATATCTATAGTCGCTTCTCACCACCATTATCTGGCCCCGTGCTAAGTATCCGAAGAACTTGTGTTACAGGTACCAGAAAAAGGAAATATATTTAATACTTACACACAAATTTAATACACATCCATGACCCAGGAACATTTGAAAAACTTTTTGTTCCATCGGTGGGATTCGCACCCGCGACCTCTCGCTCGAGCATCATCGCGCTAAACCACTGCGCTACGAAGGCCTTCGAAATGATGATGATGATACAAAGATATATTTGAGTCATATATAGTAAAAAACAGCAATCTGACATTTGACTTAGTATCGGTATCCATAATAATTCAAAAATCAGGGCTCTAATTCTCAGACCTCGAACTTAGTTACGAATATTAGTATATCCCGCACGCACGCGCGCTAAATCTCATTTGCATGAGCGGGACAGACCGATAGTATAAACTAAGCCTGAGAATAAGGGCCCTGGAGCACGATTCTCCGGCAGTGGAAAAAAGTTTGAATATTAGTATATCCCGCTCGCACGCACGGTAAATCTCATTTGCGTGAGCGGGACAGACCGATAGTAAAAACTAAGTTCGAGGCCTGAGAATCGCCGCCCTGATTGCTGTTTTTGATTCTATACGACTCATTTGACTTTTCTTACCGAAGTTACCTCGTATCTATCTTTATCTACGCGTTACGCAACAATCCCCAAACAAGTATGGAGGATTTACATACAAATTGCAGGAATTCCAAACATTATTTACCTTAGCCGTTAATTCTCCAAAAATAGCCAGAAATCCCCCGATGTGATCCCGTGGAATTTAAATTGTTACTTTATATATGGAGTACATTTGTCTGTCTGTCCGGTTTATTAAGGCGAGGCGGATTTACGAGCGTGTTAAGGCGCGTTTTTGGGGCCATTTTATTGTAGTGTTGAGCTAATGAAGCTTAAAATAGTCTGTTGTAAAGTTATGTTGTTGCAATGCTTTTGGTTACAAATTGGCTGTGTCTGATTTGGTTCTGATATGCTGTGATAATTTTTTCAGTGGATATAGCATGGCTCTCGACTGTGGATTCGATTCCCGGGTTGGACCAACGCGTTTTTGTCGGATAACAAAATATACATGGGTGTTTTTAATTGTCTGAATTCTAGTAAGATAAAAAAGGCACTTCGACAACTAAAAATCATAAAATAATATTTTTATAATGTAGTTATAAAAATTGATACAGCTAAGACAACAACATCCTTATTAAATTAAAAAACTTAAAATCTTTACTGAAATTGGCAACATTAATTTGCATAATGTTTTTGAATTTTTTCCAATTTACCCACAAAAGAAAAATAATTTTCAAATGACACCTGATGATGATTGAATCGAAACCGGTAGTGCTATTTTGTAGAAACTTATAAAAACGTAATAAAAGTGGAAAAGTGTAAATATATTATAGTTGTGTCTTATTATTGTGAAGATGCATTTCCAAGAACTAACAGTATATTCAATCAGTTATATAAATGATTAAAGTATTATGCTTTTTAGTTTTGAAAGTTGGTAATAATAATAGATTTAGAGCGGACGTAAAATCAGTCAGGTGATTGAAATTTAGTTCATTTTTTCCCGCAGTGGAGCTAGTAGTCACAAAAACATAATTATATGGCGTCATACAGCTCGCACAGATATTACTGCGTAGGTATTTCTTATGATTAATTGTCTGAAACAATATGCTTTCGGATATTTAGAGATTTAAAAATAAAATATTTAATGACTCCCCTAGTCTTTGTTTCTTTGAATTCCTTGACTTCAAATACAATATAAATTCGTAATAAGGTATGACATGTCATGTCCTCATTTTTGTTATTTAAAATAAGTTACCTTTTAAGTTGAGAATTTATGGTCACCCCTACCAAACAATACAAAGTATGCTATATCTTATTTAACGAGTATGCTAAAGGAAATTCAGTCAAAAACGTTACATTAAGCATATTGATGAGTTGTCATTTAGTCATTCAATTAAATGTCGTCATTCAGTAAAGGCGCTAGTCATCCGATCAAATAGCAGATTCCACCAGATGTCTGCGACATGTCTATGCTCAGGTCAAAGTACCAGGAGCGCAGAGTACAAAGAGGGCTATAGTTGGAGATCTATTATTACGACGTAGTGATACAAGAATGTACTACAGCAACATCTGTTGTACGAATAAAATTAATATCACACACTGTAGCTTCGACAAGCGCACAAATTAAGAAATAAATAATAAAAAACAATTTCAAGCGAAACCTCTACTTGAGAACCTTTTTGACAGATAAAAAAACTAAATTGAAATTAATGTATTAAAACCCCTGACTTAGCGTGTAACATTCCTATCACACCTAACAAACGGCCTGATGACCTTGAAGACCTAAACCGACTTCCACCAAACAATGTAATTTTAAAGTTCCTTACCAAAACGATATTTAACCTTGATTTTTTGAATAAAATTTCTGGCCTCAATCAATCAAAATTTTAAAAAATCATTAGTCTTATGCTCATGAAAATTTTATTTTTACATGCAAATAAATAAAAAAAATTGTAGGGACGAGGGCTCGTGAATCTCCTGACCCGTGTGTATCGCTGGCGCCGGCTCCATCGTGAAGGGCTAATCTAATTAAATATCAAGCATATGTCGCAAAGTAAATAGACCCTTCTGATTCATAGCCCTTATAAAACAAACTCGACAAATCGCAGTCATTTGTTACGGAAATATTTCGACATCTACAAAGCGGGGAACATTATTATTGCGAGACTTATTAATAAATACACATTACATTGAAGTAAAACAACAACGAAAAACGATTATGTTAAGGTAAATCGACAGAAAATTAAAGATTGGAAGAAAAAAACCGACTTCAAAAAGTAAAAAGCATAAAATAACATTTTATTTTATGCGTCTGCGTAGAATAAAAAAATAATCACGGAAATCGGACATAGATAAAAAAACTGAATTGATAACCTCCTCTTTTTTTGGATGTCTGTTAAAAAGAGCAGTCACTATAAGTTTAGGATACGATTATGCTATATTTTCTTTTTCTATGTATTTTTTTCTGACAAAAACTAAAAAATAATAATAAATTTTATTTCACACACATAAGCTTCTGTTAACAATATTGCCTTAAAAAACAATAATGATGATAATTAATTTAGCTAAGAACGCTCTCGATTGCGTCAGCTTTTAAATTAAAAAAAAACTATATCAAAATCTGTAAATCCGTATCCAGAGCTACGATGCCATAGACTTACACACACTTATACACGTCAAACTAACAACAACGCTATATTTTTGTCGGGGATTAATAAAACTAATTACGAGGTCGGCCCAAGTAAAGGTGGCGCGACGAGCTAGACGCGTTTCATAAAGAGTGGCCAGTCAAAGCAAAAGATCGTGACTTGTGGAATGAGAGAGGGGAGGCCTTTGCCCTGTGGGACAGTAACGGCTAATAATAATAATAAAACTAAGCGTCAACAACAAACGATTACATACGTCAAGGTATTACATACGTTATAAACATAAAAATATATCTTATCCAGATAGCGCTGCGGGTTAGAGTGAGAGAAGAGCTCTATCTTGAAACCCTCTCTTAAGAAGTTATTACTTCAATAAAATGGACATCATTTATTTAACGTAAAAAAAACATTATATTTAGTCAAAAAAAAACATAAATTAATATCTATGGAGAGAAACTATCAACAACTATCAGTCGTTTTCAAATTTGGTGTCCACCACCTTGATTCTAATGATTATAATAAGCCCACTGAACTGCTCTCAAAATATATGGGAAATAGGAAAAGTCCTGAAAAGGTAATTTCTAAGTAAATATAAAAGGTGGGCGAAGTTAAGAAACTTGTTATGAAGTTTATTTTTGGGATTTCCGAGTAACAACACAAAAATATTACGGTTGGAGTAAGTGCGCCATACATGGACCACCATAAGCATTTTCTCAAGTATAACTCTGAATTTTAAAGTATGAAAAATATGGTATAAATGTCGCAGTCATCTAATTGAAATCGCCATTTCATTGAGTGACTAGCGTTATTATCGAATGACGACATTAAAGAAACACTAAAGGACAACTCGTCATGTTATTTATTGTAACGTCCAACGTCTTAACTGAACGTCATTTAGTAATTTAGCGTAGTCAACGAATTACCCACCTATGGAATATCTAGTTAGGTGTATTTTTTTATTTGGGATCATACTACCGATATTTTATCGATAAATGTAACTTTGCAAATTCTAGTATAAATAATATAACATAAATACATCCATTTAGTGTATTTTTGTATGTTTTATTAGCTAAATTAGTAAAACGATGACATACAATGTTTAAATCTTATCTTCATTATGTCGTTCGTACTCAGTCAGTTTCACCTCAAATTTTTTTAAAGAGATTTCAATTAGATGACTGCGACATATACAACATTTATTTGGTATCAAAAATGGTTAATAAAATTCTTAACAAATATCATCATCTTAGAAATAATTAATTATCGTTTTCTAAAATATGTCATAATAATGAATTTCCAAAAATTTTATATGGACCACATGATTTCAAATATGGACCATGGTCAATTGGGTTAAAAATTTTAATTAAAATAAATCAGTCGCATTGCTTAAATTAAATAAGTCTACAATTAGGGCTATACTAATAATGTAATAATTTGTACAGCGTCAAATCATCGATCAGCGGCTTAAAATAAATCAGTAGGAAATAAAGAAGTGATTTACAGTATAATAAAGTTAGGGTACAGCTCTATATCGTGGATAATCCTCAGACAATATGGTTTATGTAAATCGAATAGGTTCTACCCTTACAGGGCAAAAAATATATTATGTGAAACTGATAAAGAACTTAGTATTTCACTTAGTAGAGATTTTTATAGTCCATTCGTCGAAAATTCATCATATTGTTAACCCCTGACGCAAAAACGACGGGGTTTTATATGTTAGACGTGTCTGTGTAAATGTGTAGGTACTCGTATGTGTCTGTGGCATCGTAGCTCCCAAACGGATGATCCGATTTTAATGCGGTTTTTTTTCGAAAGGTATATCAGTCGAGAGTGTTCTTAGCTTTGTTTGGTGGAAATCGGTTCAGGTCTTCAGGGTCCTTAGGTCGTTTGTTAGGTGTGATAGGAATGTTACACGCTTAGTCGGAGTTTTTTTTTTTTTTTTTTTATTGGAGTCGTAAATCATAATGGCTACGGACTAGATGAATATAAGTCCACATGAAGAATAGTTTTAAATATTTTTTATAATATTTAAAATATTTTCTCAAAATCCTATGGTTTACCAAACGTTTGTTAATTTTCAATTAAAAAACTCAGGAATGACGCCAGTAATTTTTATCACTTATTTCTGTTATACGTTGTACAAAAGCACTAGTGGATATAGTGCTATGATTAGGCATGCTACACATTCTAATGGATCAAGGATAGGCATCACGATAGCCTGAATGTAATTATGTAGGGCCAGTGGCTCCTAAACTTTAATCATCATCAATACGTTAATACTTGGTAAACGTATTGAAAATTTACTCTAGTTCGAGCCCCGCGATGGAACAAAAATGTTGTTGTCAATGTGGTAAGCTCAACGCAGGCTGATAATTATCTAATTGTCTCGTGACATGTACGCTAAAAACCACGTCAATCTAGCCCCGTGCTAAGTATCCGAATAAATAGTGTTACAGGTACCAGACAGCGGAAATATATTTAATAATTGTAGGTATACTATAAACATATTATTTAATATTTTTATTATATCAATACACAAATTTAATACACATCCATGACCGAGGAACACAGAAAACTTTTTGTTCCTTCGGCATTCGACCCTGCGACCTCTCGCTCGAGCACCAACGCGCTAAACCACTGCGCTGTGGAGGTCGTTCATTATTATTATCTAATACATATTAATAATGTCTATAGACTTTTCACACCACGTCAACCTGTCATTTATTACAATAACTTGTGTTACGGGAACCAGACAAGCGTTACTTTCGACGAAATGTGATTTCAATATATTTGATTATACAAACCAAAGCTTCTGTAAAAAAACTACTTTCATGGATATGTCGTTTTTGTTCGTTCGAATAACACGGTTCCGAAAATGCATTCAACTCCAACTGGACGGTGTTTGAGAACCACTGGAACGCACTAATTGCGATCGAAGTATGCGGCGTCGGTATGTAATATAGCGAATGTCATCCAGTTAATTATGTGGTTACTTGGAATTTTCATGAAAACCATCGCTCGTTATTTATTTTATTCGTTCAAAAAAACGGAAGCTATATTTATAATTTCTTCGAAGCAAAAACTTTTGGTGGAGTTTGGCGGGAAATGTGTGAAAAGAGGATTTTTTTGGGCACATGCATAGTTTACAATTAATATATTTTGCTGAATGCTTATAAATTGTGTGAGTAATGCTTATAAATATTAAACAGGCTGTAAAAGAACAGTAACTATATTGATATATGATTTTACTGCCTTTTCTCATTCAAGAAATGAAGGGTATTATTTTTTCACATTGTTTTTTCTTGCTATTAAGAATTAAAAACTTTTAAATGAACATAAACAATATACATTTCTAAAATAAATAAAAGGTAGTATAATCATATCCCAATGTTATGTACTGCTCTTTTTACACCTGTATAAAAATAATGATACTTCTGTCAATCTCTATTTCAGATTACGTAGAAATCACATTGTCATTGAATTGCATGTTCTCTCATGGTGAATTTAAAACATCAAAATTAATAATTAATGTAGATTCTACGGCCATTCTTTCAAATTATTTTAGTGTAAAATTGATTTAGGGCCGATATTTCAATCGTCAGAGAACTTTTATCTAAGGAATAAATATGTGACTTTGGCAGATTTTGTATGGAACAAATGTCAAAGTCACATGTTTATTCGACAGATAAAAGTTATCTGACGATTGAAAAATCGGCCCTTAGAGCATTCGTTGCTCTCTTATTTAAGAGATCAATAATGCTTTTGTTCAAGCTATTATATTCTTTGATGAATTTAGCCTTAAAGATAAAATAAATCTATACAATTGAAACTTATAATAAACATTTTACTCAAGGTGAAATGAATAAAATAAAACATCGGATTCACACAATAATTATTATATTTTTCGTGTGTCTGAGTTAGTAATTAACCATTTCGATGGGTACAAATTAAAAATTAAATTAACAATTCAATTCAATCCAAATAATTTACAATTCATTAAAAGTAAAAAAGTATACGAGAATTGAAATTCAACTCACTGCAGACACAATTATAGATACAATATAGGCTAAAGCTGTATTTTACGGGAGTTGACGCATGTAGCCTTTTCGTATTAATAAATTAACAATGCAAATCAAACAATCGCGTGACCACAATATTTGATTAGCACAATCGAAACAATGGTAGGAACTGCTTTGGAACTTCAAAGGGTGTTTAATGGTCGGTTTCCTGCGAACAAAACCGGTGCTTTCTTTGTTATATTCAAAGGCGGTTTTTGTTTATAACTCGAGAGCCGAGGTCGAAAATTTTTAAGTAAATACATAAATTATCGAGGTAAAAACTTTGGGAACCACTGGGTTCTCTGAAAGGATAGAACAAAACAATGATATTTCGTTAATTCTTTTGTTCGCAAATATCGTGAAAACATTTGAATTAATTAAAAAACTATAACCCGACTTCGCAAAAAAGGGGTCTAAAAAGGCTGAAACAAGAAAATAATTCAATTTGAAATCCAGATATGCAAAGGTACAGATATGGTCAAGGTAGAGCCGTGGTCGTACCCGCTATTGGGATTGTATATTACAACAGCAGACGAATATTATAGATTTGTTTAGCGGGTACGACCACGGCTCTACCTTGACCATATCTGTACCTATGCATATCTGGATTTCAAATTGAATTATTTTCTTGTTTCAGCCTTTTTAGACCCCTTTTTTGCGAAGTCGGGTTATAGTTTTTTAAACTTTTATTTTATTTTACATTTTTTTGTTTCCACATGAACTATAACATTATATGTTCACTAAACTAACGTTAAATTAACACATAGAAAGTAACTAAACAACTCCTAGATACAATTTGTACGACCGCATTTTAAACCCTTACTTTGAATTTAACAACAAAATATAATAACTAATTAAAATTTTAAATACATATTTGTAATGTGCTTCCCTTGCTAAAGACCTATCTTTGGATACCAAACACGATACAATTCTCTTAATTTAATTTTTTTTGGAGATAGTTTATGAGCTATAATTTTCAAAATCCAAAAATTTTCGAATAATTATATAGCCTATGTTACTTGCGGGACCATTACGAATCGATTGATACCTTATTTATTAAAATCGGTCCAGTAGTTTAACCGCTACGAGGGAACATACATACATACATACAAACATACATACATACATACATACATAGACTGCCAAAATCATTACCCTTCCTTTTGGCTTCGCCGAAGTCGGGTAAAAATGGTATTTTTAAGCCCGTGAAAGGGATTTGTTTCAATCTGACATTTTTATTTTTGTTTTTTTTATAATATTTTTTGTAACGCAATAAAATATTTTATAACACTGTAAAATACAATATTTATCAAATAATATTTTAAAACGATTTCGTGTAGCGTAGATAATAATAATAGCTCTCCTCACCGATTTCAGTGTCGGTAGCCAATTTCATTGAAACCAGGCCAGCTACGACTTATTTTATAGTGCCCAAGTGCCCAACAGGCGCAGGATCGACTTTTTACATGCTCATCCGACGCATGTTCCAACGCGGAAATCGAACCCACGACCTCCGGGTCGATAGCGAAGCTCTGAACCACTAGACGATGGAGGTGTTATAGCGTAGATAGGTACAAATATCGTTGAGGGTTTTGATCTGAGACTGGTGCTTATCTTGGTTAAGTCTTTAAGGTATTTATAATGTATAGTCCTATGCAGCCTGAAATAAAGGGTATTTAATTCTTACTTTACCGAAAGTTTATTCTACTCGTTTTAAATTTTAGCATGACGTTGAAGGTAGTTGAACATTTGTCCATAAGTTTACATACGTTAAGTTTGGTAACATATATTATGTTACGGATGCTCGCCAGTTCATATAAAATGATAAAAACCCGCTCGGCTTGCAAAGCTGCAGGTAGGAGATATGGGCACGAGCGGAGCGGAACACTGTTTGACTATATTATTTTTAGGTTAGAGTACCTCTAAGCTATTATGCAGTTATTTATTGGTATATTATACTAAAAGTTATACCATGTATCATGTATCATATTATTGTGTTGTTCAATTACTGTAGGTTTGACGTCTTTGGGGCGATGATCTGGAGAAGTTGTCGCCCATTGCACCGAGTCCCCGAGAGGGTTGCGATAATATGCAACGTACTCCTGCGCTTCGCGACAAATGCAAGGGAAGGCCTATGCATTCCCGTGGTGCTTTCCCTTAATTTTTGGCCTTTTGTGTCATTACAATTTTGTACTGTCTCCCACTTTTCTTGGGGAGGGAAACTGGAATACTTCCTACTCCTCCTTTTTTTCTTCAGATTAATTTCGTTGTGGGTCCCAAGACAGATTTAGCTTGTCCCTCGGGCACCTCTGATATCATAGCAAAGGGTTTGTCGTGGTTGGTTACCGCTGTCGATCCTGGCTCACAGAAGTTGCAGTGGTGGGAATGTGAGGTGGGCCAATGCCCGTTTAAAAAAGGCCTATGCAAACCCTAAAGGTGCCTCTGTTCGGCCTGTGGGGCGCGTCGGGTCTGCAATCCCACAATGCAGCCACCCGTCAACGGAGTGGGGGATGTTTTGTAGTCCCCGTGGTTCCGTCAACGGCGGTGGAGTCGGAGTACCGCCGAGTTGTAGTGGGTAGGGCTGCGTCCATTTACCATCTTCCGGGCGCAGCGAGTCCTACATATCCGTGGAGGGAATCCCCAATCCCCCACGGAATGCTTAAAAGCATTTCTCAGCGCGATAAAAAAAAAATGGTTTGACGTCTTGTCAATCAGTCAGATTCTATAAAAAACGAAATTTTTTATGCGTATATGGCGTGTGAAAAGATCAGTCATTATAACTTTGGGATATGATATACTACCTTTAATCATTTTAGATTTTTTTAAAGTTTTTTTTTTACTGATTTTTACCATTAAAATTTTTTAATCACAAGAATAACATAAAATATACATTTTGTAGACTAAGAAAATATAGGATAATATGATTATCCTCCATTTTCTCATTCCAAAATTAATGTATATTCTTATTTCTCTGTTTAAGAATACAGTTTAAGGAACGAAACGTAAATCTCTCTCTTTCCCTCAAACTTATAGCACCGACATTTCGTTTGTCTCGCCCGATCACACTTTTTGTAACGCTCTTACTCACGCTCGCTTTGTGAGTATCCCCGAGCTTTACTTCAATATCGCTCGCCTGTACAGCTTAAACACATACCTAAGTCACAAGGCTTGCATACGTGATACGTAATCAGTGGAAATCGGATTCCCATACTGGAGAAAGAATTGTCTCTGAGTCACTTATCTATCTGGTTTAGTTGTGAATGTTCTGCAAATGAAAAGATTTTTTGTCTTAACAAAGATCTAGTGTTTTACCCGTCCGTGGCGGAAAGAGAGCTATGTTTTCCCCAATTGCACCAGAAAGAGGGTATGTATGTACTTAGAGGTAAGGAATGAGAATAAGCACAATATTGTAAGAGTGACCTGGGTCTATCAAAATAAAAAAACACAAGCGTAAAAGAAATGTAGTTAATTTTTTAAATTATGTTTTCAGTGGGGGAACCCATACATGGTTTTCACTTGATTAGTATCAAGCAAATTTTTCGTGAGTACCTTCATTTTGATGAGTCGTGCCCGAATTTCTTGGAACTGACGGAACTCTTGTCTGTGGTAGCTAACAGAGTTAGCAAGGATAAAAAATATTCTCAACTTTCGAGCGTAGGGACCGGGACGGGGGAACCCTGACTATTTTTTTTTTTTTTAATTTAATTTTTTTAAATATCGATTAAAGTCTAAAAAGCGAAGCGAAAAGAAAGTGTATTGCAATAATTATGTATGTATGTTGCTGATCGTCATTGAAATTTCAACTTGATTTCAATGAAACAGGTGTCAAATGATTCTTAAGAGTAGCCGAAGTAAACAGGCTAAATCATTAATGTCGAGTTAATTTTTATATTACAATATATGTAGTTATTTTAATAATAATTGTTGAAGCTCGGGCCAACTTCGCACTTGAAGTTCGCCACAGATCGATGACTAATCGATCTGTAGCGAACATCACTCCATACGTCATTTACACAGCATCAACATTTATCTTTATAAACGCCAATTATATACACTTAAATTACATTTAAATATTATTTAATAAACCAAAATTGAATAGCATTCTACAAATTTATTATTTCAAACGAACACACAACCTTCCTTCGCCTAAAAATATTTCACAATTCCTTTAATTAATATTCTCTTTGTTAATTAAATAAATATCAGCAATAATTACTACTATAATAATAATTAATTATAGCATTTCATCATGACAGAAAATTATAATATTTATATTTCCATTTTGTTATTAAAAGGACGGTGTAAAATAATTTATTATTATCGTATTATGAATACGTGAAACAACTTTGAGTACAGTTGATAAGAATTAATCGAACGTATTATGAAATGGCGGGAGGTGTGCAGATAGCTAATTGATTTTTAATAATTCCTGCCACGATTGAACACACAGTAGACAAATAAACAATATTACACAAATAATAATATGACGACCCGGTTCAGCGCGTTGGTGCTCGACCGAGAGGTTGCGGGTTTGAATCCCGACGAGGGAACAAAAAGTTTTCAATGTTCCTGGGTCATGGATGTGTATTAAATTTGTGTATCTATTAATATAATAAAAATCTTAAATATGTGTATAGTATAAAAGTATTAAATATATATTATATATGCGTTGTCTGGTACCTGTAACACAAGTTCTTCGGACACTTAGCACAGGGCCAGTGAAGTGTCTATAAAAAAAATATCACATCTTCATACTTCCTATAATATATTTTTTAGTAAAATTGTAGTTATTTCAATAATAATTTTCGACGCTCGCCCCAACTTCGTAGTTATCGATATGTGGCACACTTCACTCCTTACGATATTCACATCTGTCATTGTAAAAAAAATCAGAGTCGAATACAATCTTAATAGCTCACGTACTCTGTGCGGCCGCTTATATGACTGTATTAAAATATCGTAAAAAAACATATAAAAAAAAAACTAAAACTACAAAAAAAACTATTAGAAAAAACCTAAATCTACTTTGTCGCGTCTACAGACATACTAAAGTAGCGGTGGGCTGTTTTTATAAATCGACCAGTAAGCCCGGTTGCATCCGCTATTTTTTATATAAAAAAGGCTTCGTTTTTCGCAGGATTTCGCATAAATTCGTCCTGTCATAGGAGATCGGACGGAAAAATGTTTCATGATCGATTTCACATTACACAGTGAATATTTTAAAGGTATTAAATTGTTGAATTTCGGATTTTCCCTGAGAGATATGCTGTACTGCTAGGTTTTGTATTGTGAATGAATAGAGGCAGCATCAGTACCTACCTTACTTGTGACATGTTAGATTTAGGGCGTGTTTCACCAACCAATGTTAAAGTTAACGCCATGATATAATACCATGCCTTCTCATTCATTGACAGGAAATACGAGAGGGAGAACATTATATTTAACAAAGGATTAACTTTAACATTGCTTGGTGAAACGCCCTTAGAGCGGGCCACAATAGGCGCTTTCAAACGCGCGCTTTGTCAACGCGTTACGCGCGTTTTGTGAACCAGAAGTTCTGCAGGCTTACAAACACAATCGAGAATCGAATCAGTTTGATCTCAACGGCTTTTGGTGTTTTATTTGGTGAATTGCTTTGAAACTAACCAGGATAAAGAAAATCGTTAGATCGTAACTTTTTGTACTCCCGACCATATCAATAATATTTGTATTTTAACTTTATTCTATTTTATCTAAGAGTTTATATTTTTTGTTCGTTTAATTTATTATTATGTTAAGTTTTATGTTCTTCCTTTGTTTAAATATCTTTGTATAATTAAATTTTTTGTACACTCCGGACAAACCTTAATGATTTCGGAGTGTTGTAAGAGAATTGTACGTACCATTATGAAAATAAATAAATGAAAAAAAAAATCGACAGAATCAAAATAAACAAACGTCAATTTATTGGGAAGTATGCGCCACGAAGGAATGTGAATCAAAATCGATCAGTTTGGAGAGTTAGGCCCCTATACAGGGAGTATTAACTCGCTTTTATATGCTTGGGTTGTATGTATGTATGTATGTAGATACAACCTTATAGTGACTGTTCTTTTTACACCCTGTATAGGGAACAGGGTGGTAAAAAGGATAGTTACTATACTTCCTTCTCTCATTCAAGAAATGTACAAATTTTTTTTATACAAAAAAGTTTTTAAAAAATATTTTTTTTGTCATTCTTGCGACTAAAAACAAATAAATAGTTTTTTTTCTTTTTTAGGTTTTGGCTAAAACACATTTCTAGAATGAGAAACATACTATTATCATGTATTAAAGTTATAGTGACTGCACTTTTAACACTCTTCGAGCATAATGTTACCAGTTTCCATATTATATAATGCTCTCCTTGTTACTTTGCTAAGGAGTGACAGTGACAGCCTGTAATGAAAAGGCCTCCTTAGCATTTAGATGCTCTACCCAATGTCATGAAATTTGAAAGCGTTATTTTCACTTTACTTTATTCAACAAAGTACTGCGAAAACGAACATTTTCGAAAATCTAAGCTTTACAAAATTTCAACTCGCATTTAACCTGCGAAAAAGCCAATGAAATTTCATTTGACGTTTACGAGCTAAGCTAATAATGAACTGTGCACACAAATTCCTACCTTATTTAATGGGTGCAGGGTTTAAATTGCATTGGGGATTTTAGTCCAAGATACGGGGTCCGCTAGGCAACGATTACCACGTTCTAAACATAGCTGTATGGGCATTTGTCTCTTTGACTAAGTGAGGACATAGAATAATAAATTACAGAAGCAGGAGTCATGGATATTTATGTATAGTAAACAAATACACTAATTGTGTAATAATAATGCCCCCCACAGCGATTTTGGTGACAGTGGCCGGTTTCATTGAAAGCCACCTACGCAGAAGTTACTTTATTGTGCCCAAGTGTGTGTGCAATACACAGAAGCACTCTCTCTCTCTTCTTTCACTCTCGTAGTAGTCCAGTGAGACGGATATCCGACACGACTGACGGGAGGTCTTATAAGTATGCGGTTTCTCAGACTTAGTCCTAATTTCACCAACGCATGTTAGTGTTAAGGTGCGATTCCACCGGTGTTCTGAACTGTTGCGAACAGTGTGCGTAACAGATGTTTGTTCCGGTGGACTCGCTAACGCAACATTAACAAATTCGAACACATACAAATTTGGCACAGCTGGAATTCTGAAAAAAATGTTGGCTAACAAATGTTCTGAACACTATTTTGGTGGAATCGTACCTTTAAAATAACATGCCTTCTCATTCGTTAATAAGAATTACGAGAGAAACAACATGATATTTAACGAAGGATTAACTTTAACATTGCTTGGTGAAACACGTCCTTAAGGGTTGAATAAGACTTAAGGAGAAGTAACGCACGAATGCCAGCTTGGCCAAAAATAGGATTCGCCCATGCCAAAGTCTCGATTTCACTAAGGCTTGTTAAAATACCATGCCTTCTCATTCATTGACAGGAAATAAAAAGGGATAAATTTATCTTTAATGAAGGATTAACTTTAATATTATGTGTTGGTGAAACTGATGCTTATATATTAAATTGATATTTCACATTAATACATGGATTTATTGAGTTTTATAAATAACTAAATAAAATTTCAATTATAGAGCCACTGAATTTTAAAGTAACTTTAAAAAAACTTGGTCAAAATCGGTTCATCCGTTTGGGAGTTATCGTAGCCACACACAGAGAGATAAAGAGAAAGACACGTCAAACTTATTACATACCTCTGATAAAACAAATCGTCAGACGTGTTAGACAACTTAGCATAATAGGCTAAATAAAATCTTTGGTACAGAAACAAATCTATACCAATATTATAAAGAGGAAGAATTTGTTTGTTTGCTTAAACGCGCTAATCTCATGAACTACTGATCCGATTTGTAAAAATATTTTTTTGTTGGATAGTCCATTTATAAAGGAAGGTTTTAGGCTATAAAACATTACGCTGCGACCAATAGGAGCGAAGGGTCAGTGAGAAATGTTGCAAAAACGGGGAAAGTTAATTACATTTGGGGACTTTCATTGCGTGCGCTGCATAAACGGCTTCAGTCACTCAAAAACCACGCGAACGAAGTCGCGGGCACAGCTAGTTATGTAATAAAGTGAAAAAATTGGATACGGACCGAAGTCCGTAGTCGAACTTCATTTAACAAAAAAAAAACTCCTGTGTCGTCTACACTAATATTGTATGTAAGACTTAACTCAAAAAGTACTGAACCGATTTTAATAATTATTTTTTCATTAGAAAGCTATTTTATCACTGAATAACATAGGCTATATAAAAATCAATTGCTGTTCGTTAGTCTCGCTAAAACTCGAGATCCGCTGAACTGATTCGGCTATTTTTGGTCTTGAAATATTCGTGGAAGTCCCGGGAAGGTTTACACGGTTTCCATGCTCAACGGAGTGGGCACGGGTCAGCTAGTTGGTTAAAATGGATGGTTACGAGTTACAAAACAAGCCATAAATAGACGAAAGTAAAAAGTCAACAGAAGGGCACCAAACTCAATCTGTTTAAGAGGTTCACCTCTCACTAATCAGTATTCGCAACGGCGCTGGACGTGCTTGCTGGATGTGAATAAATATTGGAGTTCAAAGTCCAATAGATCTAAAACAAATATGGTAATTTGGAGAATTATATTCTTTGTGATATTTAAAATAATATATTCTTTGGGTGGAAATATTGAAATGTTTTTAAAATAATGAAATGATAATTACATTTTATTTAATTTATATTAAATCTATAGATGTTATGGGTGTAAAAAGAACAGTCAATATAACTCTAGGACATGATTATACTACTTTTCTCATTACAGATTTTTTTTAAAACGTTTTTTACAAAAAAAAAGTCTAAAAATATTGATTATGATCACTTTAAGATTTTGTTAGACCGACCGTCTAATGTACTTGGCATAACATGTATCTCACAACTTTTTAACAGAAGAACTAAGTAGCGAGACTTGGCACTCTTTACAAGTTATGTTTTTGATGGAATACATAATTTACCCTCGAAAGGAGGTTGAAATTATGAGTATGGTGATTGTCAGTCTGTCTGTACTCTGTAGCATCGTAGCCACCAAACAGATTTATCCTTCTTTGACTTAGACACACTAAAAAGTAAACCTACAACTAAAAAGCATAAGACAATATTTTTATAATGTATACAGGCTATAATTTTTATGAGTGATATTACTTTAGGGTGTGTATAAATAAATAAAAAAACTAATCTATTGGGTTAGTAAAAATCTTATCCTATATTAGTATTCTATTTTATATAATGATTTTGTCTTATCTAACATAATATGTTCGATCAGTGGACAATTCCCACTGTCGACTATCTCCCTCATATAAGAGGTCCCGTATATATAGTGTACTGAGAAAATACCAGTGCTGAAAGAGGTACTTTTTTAAATATTTTATGGAAAAAATTATAATGTTGGGGCATTTCTCATAAAAACATGAAAGTCAAAAGTAACTCTTTCAGCGCTGGTACTTTTACAGTATGCTCTACATAGGAGGCACATACGCACCCTAAAGTATTATCACTCATTTATTTTACATCCTGTGTAAACAAAACCCGCTTTCACTCATTAGGAATACTTTTTGTAATCGATACTGTGTAGGTGAAAAATCATTTATAAAAGTATATTTATCGTGAGTGGACACGCATTTTTTTTACATTAAGGGCCGATTTTTCATTCGCCAGATAACTTTTATCTGTTGAATAAACATGTGACTTTGACATTTGTTCCATACAAAATCTGCCAAAGTCACATATTTATTCCTTAGATAACAGTTATCTGACGACTGAAAAATCGGCCCATAAACTACAACATTACAAAGTCAACAAATGCAAGGCACTTTGACCTCAAACTACACATGTAGACACATAAATAAAGCCCATTGTTGCGTGTTAATTATCTTTTTTAGCTACAAGCAGGTATATATAATTCATCAATGTCTACACAATTCGGTGATGGATCGGCTGAGTTGATCCCCAAATGTATATTTTCCATGTCAGCTGTGTTGTGTTGAAAATATATTTTTGTCGCGAAACAATAAACTTTGTAAAACAAAAAACAATAAACACAAACAAAAAATAATAAAACACACTCGAAATAACCACAACTTTTATAATAAAACAAGTGGTACATTTTTAACCATTGATTGTCAAGCAGTGAATGAACTGCTGATGATTCACTTTTCAAACCAAAAGCTAGAACAAAAATAGTTCATCCGTTTGGGAGCTTTCACGCTACTTATATAATAGCTCCTCTCGCCGATTTCGGTGTCGGTAGCCGATTTCATCGCAACCAGGCCAGCAACGGCTGCTTTAATAGTGCTCGAGTGTGTGCGCAATACACAAATACACTCATTCTTCCTTTTTCTCTCATAACTCAGTGGGGCGGTAAACCAACACGACTGTCTAGAGAACAGGCGCAGGACCGAGTTTTTACATGCCCATCCGACGCATGGATTATCTTTCATGCTAGACAATCAGGTGACCAGCCTGCATTGTCCTAGCCAAACTTGAAAACCGTATTTTTTGTTGTTTCAACGCGGGAATCGAACCCAGGACCAGGTCGAGATCGATGCTCTAAACCACTAAACCACGGAGGCGTCTAGTTGCTACAGATATGTTTTCGTCGAGATTAATAAATAGTAACCAGAAAATATTTAAACAAAACCATATCACACATTTTCATAAATCATAATAATTCAGGTGTTCTCAGCCACAAAGCTGTTATTAAGCTTTTTCTCTGTAAAACAAGTCTGTAAAGCTTTGTTTTCTAATACTTTGCTTTGCAGCCGTTTCGTTTTTAATTTGTGCTTAAAATATTTTTTAAACTTAGCGTACATAAGCTGGGTTAGGATTTAATTGCACTGGTTTTTATATTTTTAAGTAAAAGCTGACTTGTGACCTTTATATTTCTACTATTTTGACAACCTTCGTAGCGCAGTGGTTCAGCGCGTTGGTGCTCGACCTAGAGGTTGCGGGTTTGAATCCCGCCGAGGGAACAAAAAAGTTTTCAATGTTCCTGGGTCAAGGATGTGTATTAAATTTGTGTACTAATATAATAAAAATCTTAAATATGTATATATAGTATTAAATATAATATTATTTCCGTTGTCTGGTACCTGTAACACAAGTTCTTTGGATACAATCTACTTAGCACAGGACCAGATCGACGTGGTGTGAAGCGTCCATAGATATAGACAGATATAAACATTAAGCTGAATAGTTTCATTGTTTGTTATTTGTGTGATTTATGTACACAAATTTAAGATTTTTATTATTCACAAATTAAATACACACCCAAGTCCCAGGAACATTGAAAAATTTTTGATCCCTCGACTGGATTCGAAACCGCGACCTCTAGATCGAGCACCACTCAACCACTTCGCTACGGAGGTAGAAATAGATCCGATTTTCTGGCCGACTGTTTGTATGACATTACATTACACTTGTAAGGTTATACATAATATACAGGGTGTAAAAAGAGCAGTCACTATAACTTTGGGATATGATAAAAGGACCTTTTCTCATTCTAGAAATGATTTTTTTTCATTATTCATTTTTTGAAAAAAATAAATTTTCTTTGCAATTTATTATTTTTAGTCGCAAGGCTGAACTGTTTGGGACAACGTTCTGCATTAAATTCTTAAATTTTATAATTTTTGCCCTAGTACGTAATGAACGTCTTACGCGTGCTATTGACCTCTCAGCGTAATCAGCTGATCGCTGTGTTGTGCACGTTGTACATTGCCTTTTAAAACAGTGGATTAAAAACAAATGACTAGTACCCATGGATATATCTCTTGCCTGGTTATTACCCCACGAAGTTATAGTGACTGCTCTTTTTACACTCTGTATTGTGTACCATGACTATAACATGTGTATGTATGCTGACGCGTGCGAGATAAAAATAAAATAAAATAAAATAAAAAACGTTTTATTTCCAAATGAAACTTACAAAGTTATTTTCGGAAAGTCAACAAGAAAAACAAGCTACCACCGGTTCAACCCTAACCCGCCGAGAAGAACCGGCGTAAGAAACTCGGACGGGGCCAACTTTTAGCAAAAAGATGGAAAATTGATCTTTTTTAACAGTATATATTTTTTACAATGTAACTTAATCTATAGCCTACACTTATTAATATACAATTTAAATATATTATATATCTAGCAATATCCCGCGAAACAAATTTGTTTCGCGGGATATTGCTAGATATATAATATATTTAAATTGTATGCTATGGATTTCCGCAAAGTAACGCCTGATTCCATTAACTACTTATTAATATTATAAAAGTTAGAGTACATATAGTAAATAAATATAAGCAGCCATCATGGTTGGCCACCTTATTCCCAGGGTGTGCAATCATTAACAAAATCAATTATCTTATAATAAGCTTTAGCACACAAACGTTCTTTGACTACTTTTTTAAATTTATTAATAGAAAAATTTTGAATGTTTTCTGGGATTTTATTGTATAGGCGTATACATTGCCCTTTAAAAGATTTACTTACTTTGCTAAGCCTGATCATAGGTATATCGAGCTTGTGCTTATTTCTAGTGTTCCTACAATGATTGTCACTTTTTGTTTTAAAATTATTTAAATTTTTCCTTACATATAATAAATTGTCCAAAATGTATTGAGATGCAACGGTTAGTATTCCTATTTCTTTAAACTTATCTCTCAGAGATTCAAATGAGATGTTATTGTATGTGTAAGATTCGTGTGTGACTGGATTTTAGTATAAGATTGAATAAACAGTCGGTAATTAGCATCTAAGCGTTTAACTTGTGTCCCATATTACTATTGAAATATGACGTCACACTATTGAAATCAGTAGTACTATTTTTCGCCTCCAAAAACTCTGTCAGAAAAGTATGCCGTGTAATAAAATGAGGTGCCTTTAACATCTAACTATTTTTGTTACCACAGCCGCTCAAGTAAATGCAATGATCCGTACTGAACCATTCCGCAAACCGGCACAAACGTGTGCGAGGAAATTGGATGAAAAAATCAGTTTCCAGACGCCATGAAACCATAAAAAATTCCCTACATAATATTCGCGTTTCACCCAAACGGTGAATGTTGGTAAAAAGTTTCATTAGGGCTGATTTTTCAATCGTCAAATTTTATCTAAGGAATAAAATATATGCGACTTTGGGCAGATTTTGTATGGAACAAATGTCAAAGTCACATCTAACGATTGAAAAAAAAATATTTTATTATGTTATAGCTATTCCCGCGATTCGTTCGCGTGGTTCTTGAGCGACTTAAACCATTTATGCAGCGCACGCAACGAAAGTCTTACCGTTTTTGCAACATTTCTCACTGACGCTTCGCTCCTATTGGTCGCAGCGTAATGTTATATAGCCTAAAGCCTTGCTCTATAAATGGACTATCCAACAATAAAATAAACTCTTCCGCTTTATAATATTAGTATAGAAGTATAGATACAAGGTTTAAAATAAATTATAGAGTATACTGTGAAAGTACCAGCGCTAAAAGACTGTCTTTTGACTTTCATGTTTGTATCAGAAAGGCCTCAACATCATAAACTTGCCCATACAATAATTTAAAACAGTAACTCTTTCATCGCTAGCACTTTCACTGTAAACTCTACATACAGGACTCATACACGCCCTAAAGTATTACCACTCATTAATTTTACAGCCTGTAGATTAGGGTTAGGGTTGAACCAGTGGCAGCAGTTTTGTCTTGACATTCCAAAAATAACTGGTAAAGTTTTATTTTGAAATATTTTTTATAATTTTAATTTTCTTACATTGTAAAATGCGTAATTTTTTTAAAAGAATAATAATCTGTCTCTTTGCTAAAAGATGAGCAAATGCGAGTTCTTTTCGACGGGTTAGGTTTAACCTGCTGTAGCTATTCGTGTTGACATTTCGAGAATAATTTGTTAAGATTTTTTTTTATTTTCCTTCAATTACCACTATTTTAATAAGATAACTAATCCCACTACACAAATTATATGGTTTATGATATACTAGCTGACCCTTGCCCTCTTCGTTGAGCATAAAAAGAGTTTATGATGAAATTCAACTAAAAAAAAAACAACGTGGAACCCGCAACGCGGGAACCCGAAACCCGAAACGCGGGAACCCAGAACCCGCAACGCGGGAACCCGGAACCCGCAACGCGGGAACCCGGGACCCGCAACGCGGGAACCCTGAACCCGCAACGCGGGAACCCGAAACCCGCAACGCGGAACCCGCAACGCGGAACCCGCAACGCGGAACCCGCAACGCGGAACCCGCAACGCGGAACCCGCAACGCGGAACCCGCAACGTGAGAACCCTGAACCCGCAACGCGGAACCCGCAACGCGGGAACCCTGAACCCGCAACGCGGGAACCCTGAACCCGCAACGCGGGAACCCGGAACCCGCAACGCGGGAACCCGGAACCCGCAACGCGGAACTCGGAACCCGCAACGCGGGAACCCGGAACCCGCAACGCGGGAACCCGGAACCCGCAACGCGGGAACCCGGAACCCGCAACGCGGGAACCCGGAACCCGCAACGCGGGAACCCGGAACCCGCAACGCGGGAACCCTGAACCCGCAACGCGGGAACCCGGAACCCGCAACGCGGGAACCCGGAACCCGCAACGCGGAACTCGGAACCCGCAACGCGGGAACCCGGAACCCGCAACGCGGGAACCCGGAACCCGCAACGCGGGAACCCGGAACCCGCAACGCGGGAACCCGGAACCCGCAACGCGGGAACCCGGAACCCGCAACGCGGGAACCCGGAACCCGCAACGCGGGAACCCGGAACCCGCAACGCGGGAACCCGGAACCCGCAACGCGGGAACCCGGAACCCGCAACGCGGGAACCCGGAACCCGCAACGCGGGAACCCGGAACCCGCAACGCGGGAACCCGGAACCCGCAACGCGGAACCCGCAACGCGGGAACCCGGAACCCGCAACGCGGGAACCCGGAACCCGCAACGCGGGAACCTGGAACTCGCAACGCGGAACCCGCAGCATGGGAACCCGAAACCCGCAACGCGGAACCAGCAGCATGGGAACCCGAAACCCGCAACGCGGAACCCGCAACACGGAAACCCGGAACCCGCAACGCGGAACCCACAACGCGAAACCCAAACACAGAACCCGCAACGCTGACAAAATATGGAATAAATAGTATCCTATGTCCGTCTACTTGCTCTAAGCTACTTCCTCACCAATTTTCAGCCATATCGATAAAGCCGTTCTTGAGTTATAAATAATTTAACTAACACGACTTACTTTTATACATATAGATGTATATATTACTCCTACTAACATAAGCTAAGCCCGGTGAATGTCACAGTCGGTCCAGCCAATTCGCTGATCATTAGTTTGATGACGACGATGATGATGATGAAAAGTAGCCTAAATTAATCCTTATAACTTTAGCTATCTACCAGTGAAAGTCTCGTTAAAATCGGTCCAGCCGTTCCAGAGATTAGCCGGAGCAAAGAGAGACGCTGACAGACATTTTTTTTTAAATTACATTTTCGTTTTCAGTAAATATCGTTGCCAATGCAAAAAAAAGCAGAAGATATCGTTTAAAATGTCATATGTATTTAGAAAAACGTTGCTAATTGAAAGTTACATACTGACACTTCAATTTTATTTATTTGTATAGATGTATAGATTTGTAAAACTTCTCCAATCTTGGCGTTTTCACTGACGCGGAGCGGGGCGCATAGGAACTTAGTGGTTCCCAAGCGGAGTGGAGCAGAGATTTCGAGCATAGTGATTGGTCAATTCGGGTACCGCAAGCTCCTGTCCGCCTCGCCCCGCGTCAATGGAAACGCAGCCAAACGTCTATAACGTCTACCGGTCGCTATGGTAACAGCGTTGTTTACAAATGGAAAACAAAAATTAGGAAATGCTATACATACCGTATTTATATCAGCTGAAACTATTTGGATTCATGTTTTTGTTAATCCTAATATTTTTTTTAATCCAAATAGTTTAAGCTGATATAAAAACGGTATTTATAGCATTTCATAATTTTTATTTTCCATTTGTAAATAATGACGTTGCCATGACAGCCGTGTCATATAAACTGCCAACGACGTGAA
Source organism: Celastrina argiolus (assembly GCA_905187575.2). Taxonomy (NCBI): domain Eukaryota; kingdom Metazoa; phylum Arthropoda; class Insecta; order Lepidoptera; family Lycaenidae; genus Celastrina; species Celastrina argiolus. The sequence goes on from LR994594.1 coordinate 14,026,503, forward strand.
TCGATCGAGCCCAGGTTCAAACCCCGCGTGACCATCACGTATTTTCTTCTTTTTTCTAATTTTCTGCTTATTTTTTTCAACATTTTCTTTCATAATAACCTTTTCGTAACAATAACGAACATACCGTAAAAAAAATTGCGAAATTGGTCTAGCCGTTGTCGAAGCGCACACGATGTAAGAAATTTTGGAGGTCGTTTTTTTACACTTTGGGCTACATTTTTGGGGTTTTAGTAAGGAACCCTACTTTTTTTAAACATATAATATAGCCTATGTTCAGCGCTAGGAATGTAACTTTCCAACGGTGAAAGAATTTTTCATATTGGTTCAGTGGTTTCAGAGCCTATTCCATTCAAACAAACAAACAAACAAACAAACAAACAAACAATCAAACGTTACCTCTTTATAATATTAGTATAGATGATGACGACATAAGGATCATTTTCTTTCGTTCCCTTTCGTTTTCTTGCGATACAGCGGCGACGTATGTTATAATTGGCTGAACAAATAACGTATTTTATATCAACGTTTTGCTCCGATTAAGGCATTATTTTTTACGAGGCACCGATATAAATCTGTTCGCTTGGAAACATTTTGTAAGGCATTCCATTTATTTTACGACTCTGTCGAAATAACAGAATTAAGAAGATGAATAGGTGAGGGCATCGAGTCTTTTAGGAATCTGGTAGTCAACTCACGCGTATGAAGTATTTTAGTAGAAGTATCATATGGTATCTATGCTATAATTAGTATTATTATTCAATAATACTAATTATAGCATAATATTCATGTGAAAAGTAATATCAAGGGGCGGCTTGGCAGTAAAATCGGCTGGAATGCCGTGACGGAAAACGGCATGATACTGACGCTCCACTCCACCACTATCAACTTCCTTGTATGCATGGGCGTATACCTCCACTGTTACTTTTTTAAATTATATTCTAAATCACTCACTCAATATCTGTACTAATATTTAAAAGCGGAAGAGTTTGTTTGTTTAAACACGCTAATCTCAGAATCTACTAGATTTGAAAAAATTTTTTTTTGTTGGATACTTCATTTACAGAGAAAGGCTTTAGGCTATAATATAATATTATCATTACGTTGCGACCAATAGGAGTGAAGCGTCAGTAGGAAATGTAGCATAAACGGGGAAAATAATTTACATTTGGGGACTTTAGTTGCGTGCGCTGCATAAATGGTTTATATCACTCAAAAACCACGCGAACGAAGTCGCGGGCACAGCTAGTAAAAAATAAAAGTTAATACAATATAAATATTACGTAATTATAAAATATCGACTATGTTGTAACTGAATTTATACAAAATATGAGCAGTAAATGTAATGCAAGCAACACAGTTACAGTCAAACAAGCTGAAGCCGATAAGAATTTTTTATATTTAAGTGCAATGCTGTTTATATGCTTATTGTTTTGTACGTTTTATGTACTGAAGGTATATATTTTTAAACTTTCTTGAAGATAACCACTAGGACAGATTTTTAAAATATCAACTTTTTTATAATTATAATAATAACAGCTCCCCTCACCAATTTCGGTGTCGGCGGCCGATTTTATTGAGACCAGGCCAGCTACGCAGGAGTTATTTTATAGTGCCCAAGTGTGTGCGCAATACACAAATACAATCACTCTTTCTTTTACTCTCATAACCCAGTGGGACGGTAAACCGACACGACTGGCGAGAGAACAGGCGCAGGACCGACTTTTTTACATGCCCATCCGACGCATGGATCATCTTTCTTGTCAGACAATCAGGTGACCAGCCTGCATTGTCATAACCAAACTTGAAAACAAAATTTTTTGTTGTTCCAACACGGGAATCGAACCCACGACCTCCGGGTCGAGAGCGAAGCTAAGAACTAGTGGTTCTTAGCTTCGCTCTCGACCACGGAGTTTTTATAATTACCATGTTTTTGTTATTGAGACTGTGAGTTGTATAGATTCAATAAAATAGAATTCCTTTTTCAGATACAATGTTACGAACGAGTAGCAAAGCTGGTGGTAGTACCTCCAATGGTTATGGGATACGATGATATAAAAGACCATGAATTCATAATAAGTGATGAAAATATAAATCATCCAAACAAAGAAAAATCTGGTAAAGTTAACCCTGGTTATACTGATGACAATGATAGTCGTAATGGCAGTCATGTTTTGGTGACTACTCCACCAACATCCAAAACAGAAGAGAAGAAAGTCGGAAGATCACATGTCAAAAAATCAGCGCAATATGTTAAAGATTTATTTAAGCGTCGAAAGAAAAATCTGACACGAAGATATGCGTATTCATAAAAATATGTAACACCAGAAAATACCACCAATAAGATGTGATACTAGATAAAATATATGTTAAACTGACAAAATATACGCAAAAGATACAAATAATCTAAGCAACAGCAGATAAACTTCTTGAAACATCTGTTCGTTTCCGTGGCTAGTAATTATTAAATAAATGGTTATAATATTATTTGCCCCGTCTAACTTTAAAATTATGTGATCTCAGAATCAGCAGCTTAAAGATTAAAGCTTCAAAATTAAAGCTTTCATAATAATAAACGTATAGTGGTTAGGTTATGGTAATTAGTGACTTTACTTTACTTAACTTCCAAAAAAATTAGTTATAAGTTTTACGAGTTTCTGTTTCTGTGTATGTATGCGTGTTTCTGTTGCCTGCGTTCTGATGTTGCCTCCCAACCGGATGAACCGATTTTGATAAAATTTTTATAGTTGCATATCCAGAAGGTAAAAACAGGACCCTACTAAGATTTCGCTATCCGTCTTCTGTCTTCAGGCTGTAAACCGCAATAGACAGTTTAATTTTTACACAGTAATAATACACAAATTACTTGCACTTTTTCCACTTTATTAGTTGTTAAACATAACATAAGTTCACGTCATATTTGCTAAAGCAACAATAATTACTAAATACAAAATAAAACATTTAAGTGGGGCTTCAAAAAAGGTATTTTTTGTTTGAAGCTGATGTAATTTAGCTTCATCATCTGCTCACAGCTTGGCATTTAATTATTTACCTATTTTTTACTAAGAGCCATAAAATAATATTTGTGTCAATCGTTTTCTATCGTATTTCAGTCACCCTTAGCAGACAGTGTAACTCAATCTTTCCGAATACTTTGAAGTGCGTTCAAGCAGGAAACCGGGTTCCCCTAACCATAATATTTTTGCGGGGGACCCCCAATGTGTGTAATGAAGCCACAATAGACTTAATAGACCAGTGACTCATTGTGAGTAAGCAAGGTTTTGTGTTTCCTTATAGTTCAAATTGAAATAGATTCAACATGACGATCTCTATAGCGCATTGGTTGAGCGCGTCGGTGCTTAAGCGAGCGGTCGCAGAATCGAATACCAGCGAAGGAACAAAAAATTTTCTATGTTTCTGGGTTATGGACTTGTATTATATAGGCTATAATATTAATGAGTGATAACACTTTAGGGTGTGTATGTGCCTCCTATGTAGAGTATGCTGTGAATGTACCGGCGCTGAAAGAATTACTTTTGACTTTCATGTTTGTATGAGAAAATAAAATGACCCAACATCATAAAATATCCTATACAATAATTAAAATAAATATCTATTTCAACACTTTACACACCCTGAAGTTTTATAAGTTATTTATTTTACATCTGGTATATTTAAAATCTGAAATATGTGTAATAGTAGTATAATAGTGTTTAAAATGTCGCATTGTCTGGCAAAGTCAGCTACCTTTCCTGAGTAACGTCAAACCGTGACGTCACGTAACGTTAAACCGTGACGTCACATAACGTCTTAGTTTGGCCCTTAAGGAATTAAGGGAGGCAATTTTATTTTTCAAAAAAGTAATAATATTATCAAATATGCAACTGTTTATTATAATATAATATTCCATTATAATACTACAAAATATGTTACATTTATGTAATAATATATATTTTTTTAATTCAGTTTTCAAAGGTGTTGACGTTCTTAGTTGAGACTGCGCTTCTAAGCCCGGTTCAGCTGATACGCCCTTGCAATCAGACTATTAATCGAATACTATCTTGAGAAGCTAATCGCAGTTTAAGGTCGTATCAACCAAGACATGGCTTGAGACCTAGTTTGAGACTACTTTATTAATCCCCTCACCGGGCCAGCTACGCAGGAGTTATTTTTATAGTGCCCAAGAGTGTGTGCAATATACAGAAGCACTCTCTCTTTCTTTTACTCAGTGGGACGGTAAACCGACACGACTGGCGAGAGATAGAGAATAGGCGCAGGACCGACTTTTTACATGCCCATCAATGCATGGATCATCTTTCTTGACAGACAATCAGGTGATCAGCATGCATTGTTTTAACCAAACTTGTACACAACATTTTTTGTTGTTCCAACGCGGGAATCGAACTCACGACCTCCGGGTCGAGAGCGAAGCTCTGAACCACTAGACCACGGAGACGCTAGACTTCTTTATTAATACGGGCCTAAGTTGGTCACAAAGATAGAGTATACCTTGGGTAGGCACCATTAGTTCAAATTAATATAATAATATTAAATTTGTGTATTAATATAATAAAATATAATAAAAATCTTAAATATGTGTATATAGGTAGTATAAAAGTATTAAATATAATATAATATTTCCGTTGTCTAGTACCTGTAACACAATGTCTTCGGATACTTAGCAAAGGGCCAGATTGACGTGGTGTGAAGCGTCTATAGATATTATTATTATAAATTATTATGGACCCAAAAAACTGAATTGTGAATTCACTTGTGAATATCTTTCGCCGCGATTGGATGTGACCGTTTGCTTTATTTTTCGGTTTCGATTGTCAATTTGGCCAATTCGTTTAGGATTCGCTACAAAAAGTTGGCAAACATCCAAACCTTATCGTGCAAATAAAAACTTTTAATTTGATAAGGTAATGAGTTGGACTCAGTTCGGGACTTTGTATCTGCTCGAAGAATCTTTTTTAAACGAAATTAGCCTATTTAAAATTACAATAAAAATACCTGTGAATGTAAAAGATTTTGAGGATGTTTGCGATCGCTGTGGCTTTTTGTCCCTTATGTGTTTAATAAAGCTATTTTTACTACGCTTTTATTTGCTTGGGTTGTATCTATGTATGTAATGGAATCTTTAAGCATAAATTTGACCGATTTCCAGAAGTTTGATCAATGTGAAACTTTGCACACGTATCAAGGACCAATGACAATGCAATAATGTAATGTTTGTTTTTTTTTTTTTTTTTTTTACTTTTGCACGCCAGGGCGGGCTTTTATAGGCGGTATGTAAGTATTTGGAATAAGGCATAATGTTCTCCTTTTTATTCCGAAAAAGTACAGCCCAGTGAAATATTAATAATATTAATATAAAGCTATGTACATACCTTTATTATTATATTTAGCACGCTTTATTCCTTGCATACATAATAATGATAATATCTATTGTCGCTTAACACCACGCCATTTTGGCCCATAAGTAAAACAAAATCCATGTCATAACTAAATCTAAAATTACTAAGAAATTTTAGATTTATCTACTGAAATGTTGTAGTTTTTTAGATACGAGGTTGGGAAGATAAAGGTTGGGTAGGAAGGTACGATATTTTGTTGTTTGTCCAAATATTGATACAAAAAAAATTGGGCACAAGCGAGCTACTTTTTTCATATTAAGTCCATGTTACTTTATTATCTACTTCGTACCAATACTGAGGTCAAAACTCATAGGAAAGGAAAGGTCAAAAGTGGCTTTATATTGCGTCGGGTACAAAAAGGTCGTAACTCGTAACCCTAAAGGTATAAAATACTAACAATTTTCGCCATAATAAATGGTAAGCACGTATGCCCTCCAATTTGTAATCAAACTGTATTGTGAAATGAGGGACCAGTTCGCGCCAATATTATCGGTTAAATCTCATTTAGATTTACAGGCTGTCCTGGGACACCCTCCAAACTGATTCGTTTTTGATTCAGATTCGATCGTGCCGCATACTCCCAAATAAATTGACGTATGATTATTTTGATTCTCAGTCGATTGATATGGTTGGGAGTACAAAAAGTTACGATCTAACGTTTTTATTTATCCTGATTAGTTTCAAAGAAATCAACCAATTAAATACCAATAGCCGTTGAGATCGAACCGATTCTCGAATGTGTCGGGAGTAAGCCAGCTGCTTACGCTTACGATTTATCGCGTATGTGAATGAGTCGGCGCGCTGATCGATTCCGAGATTTTATCGAAAATCAAAGGGAATCCCCCGATTTGGTTCTCTAAACTGTGGTCCAGTGGCTAACCACTCTAAAGTTTGCTCTCGACTTGGAGATCGTGGGTTTCATTCCCGCTTTGGAACAACAAAAACGTTGTCATCAAGTTTGGTTTGGGCAATCCTGCAGGCTTACTCCCGACATAATCGAGAATCGAATCATTTTAATCTCAAGGGCTTTTGGTATTTTATTTGGTTTTGATTGCTTTGAAATTAACCAGGATAAAGAAAATCGTTAAATCGTAACATTTTGTGCTCCCCATATCAATCGACTGAGAATCAAAATAAACAAACGTCAATAATTTATTCGGAAGTACGCGGCACGATGGAATCTGAATCGAAATCGAATCAGTTTGGAGAGTAAGGCCTCAGACTGATCTTTCACCAGTCAGTCGGCTTTCCGTTTTGTTAGTTTGTGAGAACAAAGGAAGAGACTGACATTCTGTATTGCACATACACTTTGGCACTACTACCTAATATTGGTTTGAAAAAACCGGCCACCGACAACGAAGTCGTCGTGGAAGGTATTATTATTAAATTGGATCTGATGGGAGAACGGTTGATGGATCCGATGGATCAGTCCATCTCGCCCGGTGTATGACTAACTAATTACTGACCGATCGATCTGCCAAGTAACTGACGGATGGTGATAGATTATTAATTCTGTTACACTTGGGATACCTCTGGTAATGTGTATCATTACACGTTTTTTTTACTACTATGCAATAAATTATTATACAATCTATTAAAATATAAGAAATAACTATAATAAGTTTGTGAAAACATGACATAGAATACTAGAAAGTAGAATAGTAAAGTACCTACTTAATGATTCGGCTATTTTTGGTCTTGAAAAATTCGTGGAAGTCCCGGCAAGGTTTAAATGATTTCCATGCTCAACGAAGTGGGCATGGGTCAGCTAGTATTAAATAAAGAAAAATCCTGTATATCGACTGTGAATTGGAAAATTATCTTATTTTCCAAGATTTTTCAGGAAAAAGAAAAATCGTAACTTTTATTACAAACGCAAAATTGTTTATAAATTAAAAAAGCAGTTGACTTTAATATTGTTTATTTATGTTTATTTATTAAAAAACTAGCTGTGCCCGCGACTTTAATCGAATAATTTTTGAGCGACTTAAACCGTTTAAGCAGCGCACGCAACGAAAGTCCCCGTCTTTGCAAAATTTCTCATTAACGCTTCGCTCGTATTGTTCGCAGCATAATGTCATATAGACTAAAGCCTTCCTCTATAAATGGACTATCCAACAAAATAATATTTTTTTCATATCGAACCAGTAGTTCCTGAGATTAGCGGTTTAAACAAACAAACAAACTCTTCCGCTTTATTATATTACTAGCTGTGCCCGCGACTCCGTACGCGTGGAAAAGTAATTTAGGGCAGTATTATAATATTTTGACAGCGCGCCGCAAAATTTTGCGGTATTTTAGCCTTTAGGTGCGTAAGGTACTGATTATAAATCACTTCACTGTTAAAGTACTGATTTTATACAGAAAAGTAGCAAAATATAGAAAGTACCAAAAGAAAGAAAACAAACCTAAGTTGTACCTAACATAAAAACCATTCGGTCCATAATAAAAACTAAGAAATAAAAATATGAATAATGAAGAAAAACATAAATCTAACTTATATTCACATAACTTTTTTAGTTTAACTGTAAACACAATACTTATGTTAATCAAAATTCTATTTATTATGCAGTTATCGAATACATAATTTGGACAAAGAAGACTATAAAATGTACAGTAATAGTAGGCTGTAGTATGAATTTTAACGGACGGAATGAGAACTATAATATACAATGCAAAATAATATTATACATTGCTAATGATGCACGCTGAGTTTAACTCTCGGATAACGTATTGTATAAATGTAGGTACCTACTCAACTTTGCTATAATTGTATTAAAAGTACGGCATTTGGCGTATAGATGTCGCTATTATGGTCTGCTCTGCATCGCGCTATCGCTTGTAAGATAGATTTGTATAAGAGAATACTCTATCAATATTATGATATTTGGCAAAAAAACCCATAATAATCTGTTAACACAGATCCAGGACAGGCCGCAAAAGGCTAGAATTTCAAAAGGTACCTCGATTGGAATCGAGTTGTATCAACAGTTTTCCCCTGTAACACAGTTTAGTAACTATCAAGATGTTTTTTTAACGTATGTATTATATTATAAAATAGAAAAAACAAAATAAAGAGCAATATATTTATGAAAATCTTAAAACTGTTTTTAAAATTCCGTACCACAAAAGGAAAAAACGAAACACATATTATAAGATCATTTCCGTCTATCTGTCAAGACCCTTTTACTCAGAAACGCGTGTAGGTATCAAGATGAAAATTATATAAAATACTCAGGATACCTACTGTTCCTTGAAGCAGTGAAAAAATCTGACCTCTTAGCCAATGCAACCAAAAGCAGTTGCTTTTTTTAGGTATGTCGCTAAATTTCGTCATTTTCGACACTCGTAAGGGAATCAAAACCTAAAGGGTACTTCCCGTGAACTCAAAATCATAAAATTTGAAACCAAGCAACGTCTAAAACCATACGTTTTTAGTAACATTATATAGATAGTAAAAATATTTTGATTTTTTTAAACTTAGTACCGTTTGTCATGAATGTGTATAATTGAAACTTATAACAAATACTTAGGTCTCCTAATATATTCAAGCTGTAACCAAATCAAAATTCTATGTCAATCAGGTTTGTATGGAGCTCTCGGTGCGCAAGTCCAACTCGCACTTGGCCGGTTTTTATTTATTTACTTATTACTAACCTACGCTAACAAATATGTATACAGTACCTACTTATCACAAAGGTCTTTACAGTAAAAGTACTAATTGATTTTATACAAATAACTTTCGTAATAAACTCAAGAAAAAAAATCTTAGATTGTCCCTACCTAGCAAGCCTAAAACTAACAAATAAAAGTCACCCCCGCGGCCCCGGTGCGTTTGCTGAGAATAGGTACAATTTGAAGCGGCGCGGCGCGGCGGCGCGCGGCTCCAAGGCCCGCCGCGCGCTTCCTACAAATGTCCAGCAAAAACGACATGATCTTTTAAAATGGTCATAACTTTTTTATTTATGAACCGATTTACATAAAACAAACACTAAATGTTAAGTGAAGCTTGCCGCAATATATTAGTGAAAAGTACATCTTAATCGGATAAGCCGTTTCTGAGATTAGCGTGCACAAACCCACAGACAAACAGACAAACAGACAAACAGACAAACAGACAAAAATTTCAAAAATCATAGTTTTGGGTACTATTGCGTAAATAAAGGTCCCCTATCATATTTTTTTTCAAATATCTTCAATGTACAGACACGACTCCTCTACAGATTTATTATATGTATAGATATAGATTAACCCGATATCTGGGGGCACGGGAGTGCCCCCGTCAAGACGAGCCAAGCGAAGCGCAAGGGCACTACCTACCTTTTCTCGAAAGGTTACGTCGTTTTTTTGAACTCTCATAACTTTGCTTTGGATGATGCTACATAGTTGAAAATTTCAACATATAATGACACCAGTAAAAACACGAAACATACAAAGTTTGAATGTTGTAGCTATTATACTTTAGATTTTATCAATGTCTTAAAACCCCAGATTTCGTCACTGACTCATTTATAGATCATCAAAATTCATAAGGTACTTCCTGACGTCCTAGTAAGCTGATATTATTCATGTAAGCTGTTATTGCTACAAAACCAACAAAAAAATTATTAAAATATAAATGCCGCCATTTTGAATCCAATAAGGTGGACGGTACAAAATGGATATTTAATATGTTTATTATACGGATATGATCTTTAATACATAAAAGAAATATTATATTATATTATACAACAACAAACAACACTTATACAAGTACATAAAAAAATAAGACCTACTTTTTGTAGGACCGATAATCGGTCAGATTTTTGCTCCATATTATTTCTATCCGACTTTATTTATTTGAGTGCGTTGCACTACTGCAATCAGTATTTTCTATTTTATTCCGATTATTAATCGGTGACCGACTTTTTGTAAATGAAAAATATATCTATGAGAAAATTAGTTTTTTATCCACTTATTTAAAATTAGGTATTATTTATTTGGTAAGTAAAAATTAGGTAAGAATTAACAGGCAGCAAGTAGTAATTTGTCAGTGTATAAACAAAATATTACGTCGATCACTTGAAATCGGTCCGGCATTAGCTCCTGCTGATTTTATAAAAACAAGTATTTTTTTTTTCGGAAGGAAACTTACTAATGGCATTTAAGCCGAATTAATTGCATCGGTCTAGAACTAGTCATAGCTAGTTGTTTGGGAAAGAGGGAGGGTGGGGGGGTGTTGCCCCCCCCTACATCACCCGGGTGATGTATTGGTCGGTTGGGGATGGCATAAGTATTGAGTTTAGAGGGAATCTTATGTAAAAACCGTTCGACACTTTGATAGCGCGATGTAGGTAGCTAACAGCGCAATCTATGTTTGGAACTGTGAAACATCTAAACACACATTTATCAACACATATAACAGTCGGTAACGTTATATTGATAAAAATAAACGAAAATATTACACGATCAATGTATAAATAATTTTAGTGTTTAATCTTATGACTATTAACATAATAATAATATGATTTTTAACACGTCACGTTTAAAGAAGCCATAATGAAAAGAAAACCTTAAAGCTATTTTTCAAAAATAAAAATAAGTATATTTTTTTTCCTTCAAAAATGCTAAGTTGCACTTAGCATAAGTTTATAACAGCCGTAGAAGAATTAGTACCTCTAGTGACCAACAGATGGCGCTGACCGTCGTCTACATCACGATATTATTATAGACTTACTGTATTATTTTAATAAGTATCAACATGCTTTATAAACGGCAATCTCCTTCGTATAATATGTAATTCTCAAATTCTCGAAATAATAGTGTTGAATTTATACTAGTGGCATCCTAGGATATCCAAATAAGAAGTTTCACTCCAGCAATAAAATAATGTATATTTTATAATTTATATATAAATTAATTATAATATAATTATAATATAATTATAATATAATAATATAATAAATAAATAAATATGGACGAGAAATTTATATGAAAATCCGCCTTTACCTCTTAAAAATTGCGGTGAAAGTTTATACACGGTATAATATTGACGGTGACATCAGTCGACGTCACTAGGCGTCACTAGGCTAAGGGGCTGACTTATTTTCCGTAAGTAAAGGCTCGGGGTCAAAAAAGGTTATCTTTAAATTAAAAAAAGTCCATTAACCAGCTTACAAAAATAAATGAAATCCCACCAAAAACATTTTCATGTAAAAATGTTGTCAACACGAGCCTACACAGCTTACCCTGTGAAAAAGTTATCAGATATCGTATAAAGCCAAGCTCTACACTACACCTTAATAAAAATCTATCAAAAAGTGGTTAGATCTCATGTAGAACCAAAATTCTTGATCTATACGCCCTTACTTCACCAGGCTTAACTTCACTTACGCTATATTGCAGTTAAAACGTGATACTTGACCGTTTTGCTAGCATTACGAACATTTCATACGAATTCATTAATCGTGTGCGAAATAAAACGGCCAAGCATCACGTTTTAACTGCAATGTAGCGTAAGTGAAGTTAAGCCTGGTGAAGTAAGGGCGCATAGATCAAGAATTTTGGTTCTACATGAGATCTAACCACTTTTTGATAGATTTTTATTAAGGTGTAGTGTAGAGCTTGGCTTTATACGATATCTGATAACTTTTTCACAGGGTAAGCTGTGTAGGCTCGTGTTGACAACATTTTTACATGAAAATGTTTTTGGTGGGATTCTTCTTTCTAAATAATTTTAATGAGATAATCGAGATAAGACATTACTAATCAGCTGCATCTAAATTAGGACATATTGCCGGTTCACAGTCGAGGTTTACGAGTATAATATTATTGTCATTGGTTACGATATAGTGAACCCTGTGAACCCTAATGTTAGTTTAAATAATATTTCCGATGTGAAAAATTATAACCTGTAGTATAATAGTTCGCCCCTGATAAATTTAACCTAAAGGTAAACAAACCGAAAACATCGAAATTTTCACATATTCACATATTGTGCACACTTATCAACACTTTCACAGGTATATTAAAGGATCATACTTCATTATCCAATACATTTTATAACAATTAAACAATAATTATATTTCGCGACTTCATTCTTAGCGATTTATGCTTACTTATTGTATGGTGGCGCCTCCATGCGTCATCCTTGCACGCATTTTAGAGTTTAAAAAAAAAAATGTCATCTACTCTTAGTTGTCTGTCAGCCACTTAGATGCGGGCATTTTCATTTTCATTATGTGTTTCCGTTAAAACGTAGTGATTATATTCTCTTTGGTTTCCGTGCCGAACCCTTCGCACGTTCGCAACTTGTCTACGGTGTGTTCTTTCAACATGGAGAAGAGACGCAGGAGTCTGGATGGCGAAGAAGATATTATACGAAGGAAAATAAGAAACTCGAAAAAAGGAAGCAGAAGAATTTCATCTTCGTCAAATAGTATAGACAGTAAGTTTAAATTCGATGCATTTATCTAATATTATAATTAATTATTGATTTCATTACCGGGGTTATATTCATCGGTAATATCAAGGCATTTATTGCAACCATTACTTACACATTGGAAATTTCCGTTCTAAAAATAGATTTTTTTTTACATCTACCTACATTATGATGAAAATTAAAAATTACCATATATAATACATTTTTATATCCACCTACATTATGGTGTCGATTATGAATACGTAATTGCCAATATCTGGCCTTTTGCTGTTCGAATACGGATACGCAACTACCAACACCAGGGTTTTTGCTGTTCGAAACAAATTTTTATATCCACCTACATCATGGTGTCGATTACGAATACGTAACTGCCAATATCAGGGCTTTTGCTGTTCGAATACGGATACGCAACTACCAACACCAGGGTTTTTGCTGTTCGAAACAAATTTTTATATCCACCTACATCATGGTGTCGATTACGAATACGTAACTGCCAATATCAGGGCTTTTGCTGTTCGAATACGGATACGCAACTACCAATACCAGGGTTTTTGCTGTTCGAAACAAATTTTTATATCCACCTACATTATGGTGTCGATTACGAATACGTAACTGCCAATATCAGGGCTTTTGCTGTTCGAATACGGATACGCAACTACCAATACCAGGGTTTTTGCTGTTCGAAACAAATTTTTATATCCACCTACATTATGGTGTCGATTACGAATACGTATCTGCCAATATCAGGGCTTTCGCTGTTCGAATACGGATACGCAACTACCAATACTAGGGTTTTTGCTGTTCGAAACAAAGACTAAAAATACAAATTACCATATATATATACCTATATTTTTACATCCACCTATATTATGGTGTCGATTACAAATACGTAACTGCCAATATCAGCGGGCCTACTCCCGACACAATCGAGTACCGAATCCGTTCGATATCAGTGGTTTTTCGTGTGTTATTTGGTCAATTACTTTGAAAATAATAAGGATAAAGAAAATTGTTAGATCGTAACGTTTTGTACTCCCGACCATATCGATCGACTGAGAATCAAAATAAACAAATGTCAATTTATTACGAAGTTCGCGGCATTATCGTGTCTAAATCAAAATCAAATCAGTTTGGGGAGTAAGGCCCCAGCTTTTGCTGTTCGAATACGGATACGCAACAACCAATACCAGGGTTTTTGCTGTTCGAAACAAAGATCAAAAACGCAAATTATCATACATATATTTTTACATCCACCTACATTATGGTGTAGATTACGAATACGGTAACTGCCAATATCAGGGCGTTTGCTGTTCGAATACGGATACGCAACTACTGTTCAAAACTAGAGTTAACACGCATCTGCCAATACAAAGGTGTTTTTTCTGTATTATTGGCAGATCTACAATATTCGGGTCAAGAAAGTGACGGAGAGGGCTGCCAGGTGATGTCGCCGCAGTCACCAGACGCGTACACGCCAGAGTTCCTACTCACGCCTGCGGTCATGGTTCCGTTCGAATCATCACCGTCTGCGATTGACGGCGTGCAGAAAGAAGTGCTGGAGAATATTGAAACACCAGGTAAGGAAAAATCTGGTTGATTTGGATGAGAAGGTAATGTAACTTCTCGGCGAGGCTCGAGAGCCAGGAATAACAATCGGCAAAGCAGTACACAAATTATGTTTTTATCATTATTTATTCTATTAACACTGAACAATTATTAAAATCTTACGAATATTTATTCGGGTAAGACTTGTCAGAGAATGAAAACAAACAAATACTCCTATGTTCAAAAACATTCTCTTAAGCAAAGAGTTATCCCACTAGCACTAACTCTGCTCCTTTTTTCCAAAAAATCAGGAAAACTATGATGTCCCTCAACAATGGAGGCCGGGTGCAGGGTCAGCGCCAGACGGCGAGACACTCACAAACGCGCGCGCCGCCCCGAGCCCCACCGCGTCCCACCACGGGAGCCCACTGCGGGAGCTCGCAGGCCCGCGCCGCCGCGCCGCTCGCCGTCGCCAGCAGCGCGAGCGCAGTCGCACAGGCTGGCCCGTCGTTAACGGAGATACCGTATGCAGGCCGATTAAGTTACTTTTATGACAAGTAGAATTATATTAATAGTGATAAAACAATATAAGTTACATTACCGGTTATAAAATAACATTTAAATCAAAACCATTACAAGCGGTGCTCCCGTTTAATGGTAATCATTTTAAAAAACTGAATTTGATATTTGTATTTCTTCATTCCAATAATTCATAAATACTGTAGAAAATATGAAGACGTTTTGTTTGAATTTACTTGTTTATCTTTCGGGCTATATTTTTTAAAAAGATATCAATATGGAATAAACGTTAAAATAAAAATTAAATTAGTTGTGCGATATATTTAGATGGTAATAATTATATGTGACATACAAAATAAAATATGATACGTGTAGGAAAAACGTTAAACGAATGCCAAGAGCATAAACGTATTTCTCGTAATTTCAATAATTTTTCTCAATTAGATAGATCGATGGTTTGCATGTCCCACTTTAAATCATTCCCTGATGTATTAAATTTCATACCTTACTATAATAATCCTAACTATAATTAAACAAATGTTTTGTCCGATAACGTTAAATACGGATATAAGTTGTTCGTTTGGTAAAGTAGACATAGGTATTTGTAAAATAAGAAAAATGAAACTGTCATTAGATTATTATTTTTTTTTTGGACACTTCTCAAACTGGCTAGGAAGCCATTAAACTGGAGATGAAATAGGCTGACATAGTAATCATTGCTATATGAAAGAGTTAAAAGCAGAAGTCTATTGCCACAAAAGTTTCTGACACGGAGTGGAAATTGGTAGATTATTATTCGAAAATAAAGAATTATTTTGCCGAATTTAACGTAGATTTATTTGCTAGTCGCACCAAGTGCCCTATGTACGTCACGTGGCACAGAAACCCCTTGGTTATTGTCGTACCATACTGGCCAACACAGCCGTGGTTCAATTTGTTTAAAAGGGAATAACAAATAATCAAAAGGTTATTAATTTTGAACAAATATTAATTTTTAAAAGCACTCCACAAACTATCTCTCGCCACGCCTAGTTGCCGCGAGGTTGTCGGGGAGAGGTTTTTAAAGACGTGTGAATGTGTGGAAATCATTATCTGATAAATAGTACGATTATCGTAAAATAACACAGTGGATATTGTACTGTATGAAACATAATAACTATGGTTTTATGATGTGTCAGTGAACAGAGTAATATAATTTTTGAATGAGAAAGTTTTAACAATGGTGATAAATAATTAGTATGAAATCTGCTTTGTATTTATTGTGTACTGATTTAGATATTGACGTTAGACTAAACAGGATTATGAAAGGATTTTGCAAATAAGACCTCTTAAACCTAAGTATAATGTAAGTAAGGATACTAATGATGTTGTATCGTTTATAACTAACTCTTCAGTGGACCAACAAGAACGTAGTCTAGGAACACGTTCTAAAAAGACAAACTGCTACTTTGTTGCCTCTTGTTCGCGCGTGTGGTGCGCACAGGGTTCAAAACTTAAGTTTGATTAAGATTTATATACCAAATAATTATAATATTAAAATTTCAAAACAACAGTTTTCAAGCGATACTTCTTTCGTATTATGTACAAGACCCAAGAATATGCTTTGTATTATGGAGGTTATAATATTTAAGTAAAACTAATAATAATAATGCCTCCCACAACCGTTTTGGTAACGGTGGCCGGTTTCATTGAAACTAGGTTTTTTTTCCCAGGTTTCATTAAAACAAAACCAGAAGTTATTTTATAGTGTCCAAGTGTGGGCGCGATACACAGAAGCCACTCTCTTGTGTCACTCTTGAAAACATTTTTTTTTTGTTGTTCTAACGCGGGAATCGAACCCACGACCTTCTGGTCGAGCGCAAAGCTCGGAACCACTAGCCTACGGAGGCGTTAAGTAAAACCATGTAAAACTAAAAAATCTTTAGGCAAAATTAGAATTGGTATCGATAATAAAAATTTTTGGCTCACAATACTCTCCAGCATAGACACAATTAGAAAATCTGCAGAGTACTACTTAAATTACATTAAAAAATTATATAGTAAAGAAATTATTTTTCCCGAGCTAGCTAGAACCTTGTTGAATAATTTTTCATAAAAATAAATTATAATTTCAAAAAATTATGTTATTGTATTCACAACCAATAATACTTATTCTGAATGTTAAATAAAAATTTATGATACAAATTATTTATAATAAGAAATAAAAATATTATTGTTACTTAAATATATATTATAATTAAGAGCCTCCTGTAAGCAGTAGTGGCCTTTTTTGTATAATTTTACTTATTACTGTTATCATGAGTATTATTGTCTGTAATATTATTGTCTGTAATATACATGTACAAATAAAGATTTTTCTATCTAAGATAGTATAGGTGTAACCTACTCTTTGTGTAAATGTATTCCATTTTATATGGTATAATATAATAGTTTGATTTCATCTCTTACATTTTATATTTGTTTTACTCTGAACCTCATACAATAAGTAAGCATAAATCGCTAAGAATGAAGTCGCGAAATATAATTGAAGATCAAACGAACTTACCTTAAGTGAAGTTCGATCACAATTATATGAGCGACTTCATTCTTAGCGATTCCAAACCCACCCCAAATACCTAGATGAGACTTAAGTCTCTCCCATCCCAAGAAGCACAAATATAAAATATACACCGTAGATATGTATTTGCTCGACGTTTCAGCCTTTTAGAGTCCACTGCTGAACATAGGCCTCTCCAACACATTTCCAGTGTGTTCGGTCCATTGCCACCTGCATCCAACGTGACCCGGCAGTTAACTAGGGGCCTGGTCTTCTGGTGCGTAAACATGTTTTTAAAAGCCTACTGATACCACGCTGGCTAGACGGGTTGGTACAGGGTTTTGTATCGAGTTTTCCTTCTCTCACACTAGTTGTTGTTATGTGTGTGTGCTTCCTTTTAGTCGCCTCTTACGACTCCCCTAGGATAGTATCGGGGGTGGTGACAATTGTATTCTAATGCCGTCACCACACGGTCGTATTTGCTCTAAACAAAATGAAAATGAAAATGCCCGCATCTAAGTGGCTGACAGACAACTAAGAGTAGATGACATTTTTTTTTAAACTCTAAAATACGTGCAAGGATGACGCATGGAGGCGCCACCATACAATAAGTAAGCATAAATCGCTAAGAATGAAGTCGCTCATATAATTGTGATCTATCTTCACTTAAGGTAAGTTCGTTTGATCTTCAATTAATATGTTTGAACATCAAATGAAAATCTTTCACAGAAAAAATACGCCATTTTGACACTGCCGATTGTAGAATATTAGCCTATAGTCTATGGATTCATAGCAAACAAACTTCATTATAATAATATTGGCCAATTGGCATCACTGACTAGTCTTTGGTTGTGTCATAGACGGGTTTGTTTACGTTTAGGTTAAATTTATCTCGGACGTACTAAAGTCAAGCTTTACATATTGTACCAAGTGAATATACCAAGTTGTGTAAAACGAGCAAGTGGATTACCTGATTTGTGTGGCGGTCAAATTTATCGACACACTAAACACGAGACAGGCGATTTAGCTCCGTATGAGCCGAGATCATTTCTCAAATAGATCGTTAGGCTATAAGATAAATCATTATTAGTACTTGCATCGCGACACCTAAATAATTATAGTGTTGTGCCACGGGTGAGGTCGAATTGCAGAACATAACTCAGCCCACAACATTCACCGCGTCTGTGGTCGCCCTAACGCCGGAATAGTGATGTGCGCGGATAATATCTGTATCCGGATTTAGAAACAACTTTTGGACCTTGGCACAATCAAACAAGAGTCGCGAGATTTAAAAAAAAATAAAAATTTTAATTAGTACTCAAAGGAAAGTATTTATTTTGTGTTTATACACTTAATTTGTTTTATGTATAAAAAAAAATCATAACATTGTACATTTAAAAATTTTAAAACTATAATAATATTTGAATAAAGATTTATAAATATGAACAGGTTTTCAATGTTTAACCCCAAAGCGAATACAACATAAGTTTGACGTGTCTGTGTAAATGTATGTGTCCGTCTGTGGCATCGTAGCTCCCAAACGGATGATCCGATTTTAATGCGTTTTTTTTGTTTGGTACATCAGTCCAGAGTGTTCTTAGCTATGTTTGGTGGAAATCGATTCAGGTCTTCAAGGTCATCAGGTCGTTTGTTAGGTGTGATAGGAATGTTACACGCTAAGTCGGGGTTATTTTAAGTTTTTAATTTAGTTATAACATATCCATATGAAAATCATAAATAGCTGTCACGTTAAGATTTTTTACAAATAATTTTGTGTCACATGACATTCTTTGATGTGGCGCTTTGATGTGGCGATACAATATTATGCCCTAACGTTACTAAAAGCCTGCGCTAATCATTTTATCGATAGTTTCCAGTGAGGGACATCACTATTGAGTTATGGGTGCATGAGCGCCGTCAGTGAGACACGCGTAATGTTCGCCGATTTGATTCCCGCTTCACTGTCTGCTGCAGAATTTATTTTTATCGATAGCGATATCTATGTTACAAAAACCTAAAGCTTTTTATCGTCATATATAATAATATAATAATAATATCTATGTACGCTTCACACCACGTCTGGTCCCGTGCTAAGTATCCGAAGAACTTATGTTACAGGTACCAGACAACGGAAATACATTTAATATTTTTATACTATACACATATTTAAGATTTTATTATTTTAATACACAAAGGAGAAAGCCCACTCTCCATAGTGTCTCAGGCCCAATGTGGACATCAAAAAATCGCATTAAAAATGATTGTTCTAAAATCTTAATAGTATTAGATATCTGAGAAAAAAACTTAAAATGGCGCCATTATTGTAGAAATATATTTTTTTTTACTTTTTGTCTATTTTATTTTCAAGGCCATTTCCGACTTTTCAATAATTTATAATAGTAAGATATAATAAGATAGCCCTTGTTGTAGTGCAAGACTTTAGTTATTGCTATCTAGCAATTGAGGCAAACAAGATTATCGCCTGACACCTAAAACATATTAACATTAATGATAAATATTTTCAACCGTAAAAGATTTAACGATTAAACCATAATGAAAGAAATAATAGAAACATTTTATTATAATATTATGATTACCTGCTGCCGTGCAACCCACTCTTGTATGACACTTAATTCTTCGGGCTCTAAAATACGATTCTCGGTAACATTATTACCACAACATAAACAATGTTCTTCAGACATTTTGGTATGAACAATCAAATAGCGTAATCCTTTAATCCAGGGCTAAGTAATCGTAGAAGTAGAGAACAAAACTAGTAAAACAATGCCAAAGTCGTACGTGAAACGCCGAAACAAGTTCAGGCGAGAAAGCCAGATTGCGGTGAAAAAAATCGAAAACAAAACAAAACGCATCCACATTAATGCATTAAGCAACAAGCGAACGGTCAAAATCATTCGTTTGAAAAATGACATTTCAGTCATCAGTGTTGCCGCTAGTCGCAAAAAAATGAAATCGATAAATCGGTCACGTAAAAAACAATCGATATAATATGACTTTTTATTAATCGTTATCGTTGATAGTAACAAACGTAAACGTTGGTTTTGAGATAAATGTTTTCTTTTAATTAATTCTTTACAGAATTACGAACAGTGGCCCGTTATTTGTATTTTACATGAGTTTATTTTATTTGTTTATAAATCGATATTCGGATTGATCGATTAGAGTTTTATCATCGGGTAACATTTCACCTCAACTAACATTTAGATTCCAAATAATCCAATAAAATTCCTTTTTTTATCGGAACATTACTGATTATAGTGGCGGTTATTTGATTGTTATCAAAAATCATGTCTCTTTATGGTACATTTCTAGAGAAATTAAGTCTTCTTAAGACGGCTGTCCGCTCTGGGCCTGAAATGGGCTTTCTCCTTTAAGACACATCCATGATCTATGAACATTGAAAACTTTTGGTTCCCTCGCCGGGATTCGAACCCGTGACGTCTCGCTCGAGCACTAACGCGCCCAACGCGCAACGGAGTTCGTCTACTTTACTAAGACTGTCCGTGTGTCTGGCTGTATCTCAACAACCGGGATTGCTAGGCAGTAATTTTAAGTATTTCTATTGCAGTTATAACAATAAGTACAAAAAATGCGTTTCTCGCTACATAAAAGCCGAAACCAAATACCCTTAACATTTTAGCAAAATATCTTAGTAAACAGCCATTGTAGTGAATTGCGCCACCATTTTGTATAAAATTTATCGCGGATTAGGTGTTGGGTCCTCCAGCGTAATATATTCCGTAAACTCGGTGTCACACGCGACCGCACGGGTTCATACATCAAACGAATGTTTGTGTAACAACATCATGTTAGTAACGAATAACGCTACCGGTTAATAAACCGCTAGCCTCTGTATAACGCCAGTGACCTTGATCAAGTTATATCTATTTATGACGAGTAAGGGTATAGCGATGACCGGGATGTGTTAAATTATTAATAATTATTATAATATATAATAATAGTATACAGGCTATAGTATAAATGAGTAATAATACTTTAGGGTGTGTATGAGTCTCGCATGTAGTTTACTGAGAAAGTTCCAGCGCTACAAGAGGTACTTTTTTATTATTGTATGGGAAAATGTATGATGTTGGGGCATTTCTCATACAAACATGAAAGTCAAAAGTCAGTCTTTCAGCGCTGGTACTTTCACAGTATGCCTACTCTACATATCACTCATTTATTTTACACCTTGTAAAAATAAATAATAACTATCTGACCCGTGCCCACTTCGTTGAGCATACAAACAGTTTGTGATGAATCGTTTCAACCTTCCCGCGGCTTCCACGAATATTTCAAGAGCAAAAATATCCAAATCAGTTCAGCCGTTCTCAAGTTTTAGCGAGACTAACGAACAGCGATTCATTTTTATACACCTATATAAGACTAGCTGTCCCGTGCCCACTTCGGTGAGCATAAAAAAAACCGTTTAAACATTTCCTGGACTTCCACGAATATTTCAAGAGCGAATATAGCCAAATCAGTTCAGCCGTTCTCGAGTTTTAGCGGGACTTACGAACAGCACTTAATTTTTTTTATAAGAGAAGAAAGAGAAAGATTATAAAAATTGAGCCAATATTCGCAAACACTGAAACAACTACGCCCTATGACAGAAGGTTTTAAAGTACTCAAATGTTCTGTGGGGAGTAGCAGAATAAATAAATAATTTAAATAAAAGATTTATAAAAAATAATAAGATATAAATGACAGGCATGACGGTATGTCTACGGTAAAAACAATTTCGAAGATTGCAGGAGAAAAGCACACCAATGTTAAAGATGATGATGGTGTTAATAATGATAAATATAATGAAAATGATGATGATGATGATAGTGATAATGCATATAATGATGATGATAATAATGGTGATGATGATAATGATGATGTCCGTATGATGTCGCTGATGTCGCACGTAAACACGTAAGTTAACTTATTTACGACATATTATCATTTACGATCGATATTAAAATTGTACACTTAATATTAATTTTACAGTTTACGATATTTTACATGATGATAATTAATTAAAGGTTAATGAAAGAAAATACTTTTTATTTTATGAAAATCTACTACATGGTCGAAGCAAAATACCTAATAAACTAAGGTAGTAAAAACGAAGGTGGCACATGCATGGCCAAAAGAATCGATTTCTTAGTGGAATGTCGAGGGCAGTATGTGACGAGCCTCATATTAAAATAGCTTTAGAGAACGCGTACATAAGATATCGTATCGTACGCTCTAAGTGAGATTATTGGACCATAAACGTAGAGTTCACTTTCCATCTTAAATTAATAATAAACCTCTTTTATCGCTATGGAATTTCGATATCTATTTATTTTTACTGGCAAACGAGCCGACTGATCGCTGATGGTAAGCGATTACCACCTGCATCAGATAAGTATAGAGCAAGATCCCATTAGTTATATGATCCCATAATATATGTATATTTTATGATATGCCCCATCATACCATTGCGTCGTAGCGTCAACGCAACGGTATGATGGGGCATAACGCAGATGTGACATACAATGCTTTGATCTTATGTGACGACGCGACGCAACGTACTAATGTGACTTCACCTTTAATGTGTATCGGTATTCTTCAATTTCTTCCTGCAGTCAAGACCTGTTCTACCCAAAATTGGAAGAATCGCGTTAGATAGTAGTACCTTTTTTTAACCCCCGACGAAAACAGGAGGGTGATATTAGTTTGATGTCTGTGGATGTATATCTGTAGCAACGTAGCTCCTGATTTACTGTATCCCTTTGTCTACTTTTTTCTGAAAGCTGAGTGTTGTTAGCTATCATTTATGATCATCAATTCGCTCATAATAGCTCCCCTCACCGATTTCGGTATCGGTAGCCGATTTCATTGAAACCAAGCCAGCTACGCAGGGTTATTTAATAGTGCCCAAGTGTGTGCGCAATAAACAAATACACTCTTTCTTTCTTTGACGGTAAACCGACACGACTGGCTAGAGATCAGGTGCAGGACCAACTTTTTACATGCCCATCCGACGCATGAATCATCTTTCTTGTCAGACAATCAGGTGATCAGCCTGCATTGTCGTAACCAAACGTGAAAATAACATTTTTTGTTGTTCCAACGCGGGAATCGAACCCACGACCTCCGGGTCGAGAGCGAAGCTCAGAACCACTAGACCACGGAGGCGCTCGATTCGCTCATAGCTTAACAATTCGGGGGATAGTATTTTTTTTTATCAAAAGGGTTTTTCTCTCTCCTTTTTTACGGACTAGCTAACTTTCGCCATATACTCATACCCTAAACAAAATAACATTTAGGTAGATGAACAATAAAAATTTTACTGCATGTCTTAATCCTTAATGCAAATCCATTTATGAAGAAAAGAAATTCGACAGATCCAACGAAAACTATTTTTACCCGCTGAGGCCATTGACGTCTTACTACTGGGTGTTTCACCTCAAAGCTGATATAAAACAATAAAAATATATTTTTAATCAGCTGTGAGGTGAATTAGCTTATACAGTGTGACTAGTGAGACATGAGCAATACTTGAGGACGTGATATTTGGCTACTATAAGAGATGAAAAAAAAATAACATCAATTAATCACTGAGTAAATGTATCTTAAACTTAAATAATTATTTACCCAACGCATGGACACCGCGCGTAGGTACGCGCCCGTAATAACGTTGATTTGAACGTTGAACTTGCCTAGCCGCGTAATTTTCATAGTATGCATGATTCATTTACCTAAAGGGAAATTTGGTTAAAAATTAAGTACCTAATGTACATATTTATAATGGGAATCGAGTACCGAGTACTCTCCGTAAGTATTGCACATGTCTCACCAGTCAGGCTGTATAGCGAGATCAATGGCTCTAGCGGCGAAGATTTCTATATTTTTTGACATCTCTCTATTAGCAGTAAATCATTTTCTGTTATATATTTCAATATACAAGAAATCCCAATGCTAGTCATAAACGAGACATATCTCTAGAAAGGTTTTTAAGGTGTCTGGCCCTTATCTATGCTAGTTTAGTCTGTGGACGTGGTGCCTCGATATGTTACAATTGTCTGAGTTAGGATTTTATGCGAACTTTACAATAGTTCAAACTGAAGAGCTATGTGGAAATAGATACGGAGAAGAAAAATGCACTTAAAAGAAAATGTGTACGTTGCGATACGCTCGACAGAAGTGAAACTACGAAAGTGTCATGCCGTTTTCCGTCACGGCGTTCGAGTCAATACCTACCTAGCTGGGACTTTTACCTTGTAAAACTGACATTTGTCCAAATAGCACGCATCTAATATTATATATAATATGCGGATTAATAAATAAAAATATGCCTCAAGCGTTATAACGGTTAGGTTGAGGCATATTATTATTATGGCATTAGGCTTATGCTAATAAGCAGTCTGTGTTAATGTGTTAAAAAGATAAGGCTTAAATTTGGACTGGCACGCCATATTTTTTTTTTTGCTGTTAGTAAGTGTAAAACGCTACAAACCGATTTTTATTTTTATCAACCATATTAATTATGGAATGGCGTGTGCTGTTATTTTGTCAAATAAATCAATAATTAAGGTTATTTTTTACAAATAGATGATTTTATTTACATCTATTTAATTTTAATACACCCAACTATGCTATATCTATCTGTACACCTACTCTATGGATAAGTTAGATTTATTGAGATATCTTTTTTCTTATCTCTGGAGTTTGTCGTCTGCTCTGTCACGTCTCTGCGATTCAGACAATGAATTTGAGTAAAAATCTCGTATTTTGTACGTAAAGGTAAACATTACATTACCCTAAGAGACAGGCGGGACTTTATTCGACTGCTAGAGCGTGGGTGATTTGTATTGTCTGGGGTAAGATGGTGTATGGGATATGAAGGCCTATAAGACGTAGGTACTTTTCGTCTTTCGTATTAATAATAATATCTATGGAAGTTTTACACCACGTCAATCTGGCGCCCCGTGCTAAGTATCCGAAGTAGATTTTTATTATATTATACACAAATTTAATACACATCCTTGACCCAGGAACATTGAAAACTTTTTGTTCTCTCGGCGGGATTCGAACCCGCGACCTCTCGCTCGAGCGCTACACTACGGATGTGGTCAAGCTCTATACTTTCTAACTTAGTTCTTCCTGACACATTAAGAAGTATTAAAAAAATATTATTTATTCTTTTTACATATTTTCATAACAAGTGTAAAAATAACAGTCAGTATAACTTTGGGATATGAATGATTATGCTACCTTTTCTCATTCAAGAAAAAAATTCATTTTTTTTAAAAACACATATTTTTTTAATTCTTTATTCTTGAGACAAAATATAAAAGAAATAGGTATAAAAAAAAAAGTTTTTGACAAAAAAACATTTTACAAAATGAGGAAAGGTATTAATCAAGTAAAAGGTACTCATACCTCAAAGTTATAGTGATTGTTCATTTTACACACGGTATAGTACAAATATAACAATAATTTTCATTCTCTGGGGTAAGCTTAACATTTGTTATGAAAAATAGTTCTTCTTGACCTATGAAGATGTAAAAGTATCCTCTTTTCCCCCATCTATCTCTACAGTGTCTACAGCCTACTTGACGAACTTAAGATTCAAAAAAAGGTCCTAATTTACGCCCATGAAAATAGAGAAGATATGTTTGACATATCTGTGTGTATCTGACATCGTTGCATGCAAACGAATGAACCGAATTTCTTCTATTTTAGGCCGGCCACATACATACGTTTTCCGTATTAGTTGAATGCGTAATTTCGAATTGGAATGCCGTGAGACTAGCGCAAACGTTCGTTTTTTTTTCATTCGGAATGTATTATTATTTATTATTTAATTTATTTATTATTATTGATGCCAGTAAAATTTATGCGTAATCAATACAGATTAATACGTTTGAAAAAAAGCGACAGTGTGCGTCAGTTAATGTATTTTCTACTGATTCCATGCGTTCAGATGTCCGAATACGGAAAACGAATTGGCTCACTGAAAATTCGGTCATTATTTTTTTTTTGTTTATAATAATAACAAGTACGTCATATTACTTTATTATTTTTAATTTGTTTGAAATCAAACGTTACAGTGAAAAAACTTAAAACAACTTAAGATAAAAATAAAGAAAATCAATTTTCTTGTTTACCCTTTGTTCAAAACATACAGTCACATCTGTGGTTACTTTAAGGAATTTTCATCAATATTATATGGCGCACACCGCCGCGTCGGTTCGGCAATGGCAGTTATTTGATTGGAATCGCTGCAGTTTTTATAAAATCTAGTCAGTCACGTTTTTGGTAAAATCGCAAACTATTTCCTTTATAGTGTATATAGCTTGAAAATATCCGTTAGCATTTTTGGTGTTCTATTCCGGTTTTGTAAACGGTAATCGGTTGCCACCTAGCGATCCTTCTGGGCTCTTATTCTCTGGCCTCGAACTTATTTTTTACTATCGGTCTGTCCCGCTCATGCAAATTTTACACAAATTTCTGGAAAGATTTCGATCAAACTTTTTGTGAAATCCGTGACACAATGTGATTATAATCCCAACGCTGATCTGATTGAATATAATATAAAGTACTCCATGCCTCGAAACGCGATCACAGAAGAAATATCTTGGATTTCAAGGCGTAAAAATGTCTAGGAACGCAGGAGAAAACTTTTAAATAATTATTTTGTAGTAACTTTATTATTCGCGGTTTTCTGGAGAAACAATAGGGTCTTCCCATCAACCGTCTTTTCCGAGGCTGTCGTAAACATAATAATCTATATCCATAAAGGGCAGTTTCCGCTGATATTGTTATTTTAAAATATTCGCTTGCCAATCCGCCTGCCAAACGTAGCGAGGAGGTATCATATTGCATGTAGATGCTCAGAGGAAGGCTTATGTCCAGTAATGGACGTCATTAAAATGATGATAATAGTAATAAATATATTTTTCATTAACACAGGACAGGAACGCGAAGACCGGCCGCTCCAGGTACACGTTGGTGGTGAGCACCGACGACCGGCCGGAGTAGACCCCGTCGGCCCACGCCAGCGGCAGCGCCACGTGGTACAACCACGCGAATACCTGCATGTAATTCAACAAAATTTTAGTTTTGCTTTGCATGTTTCAACAAAAGATTTAAAATCTTTATAGTAACGCTGCTTTTGCACTCCTCTAATCTTTATATATTCTTCTTCTCTTATATATAAAAATGAGCGGCCTCGATCGATCGCTAAGGCACAGAATAGTACCTTAGGGTTTGTTTGGATTCGAAAAGAGAAGTTTTGGAATCAAATCCCGTTTCGTAAAAAAATGCACGAAGTCGCGATTAATCTCGTACATTTTAAGCCCGTGTATGTTAACACAGTATTTTAATAACATAACGTGTAATATACGCGAGCTGGCAACACGTTGGTAGCTTACATTAAAGCTTGATATATAGTTTAAATTTCCACATATTTGCTAACTTTAATATCTTTTATGCACTTTTGACTTTCGGAATTATGTATGCTTTTAATGTGCTTGAATTTAAACAGGCTTCGCTTCTTTACCTAGTTGCAAAAAGGAGGCGGTTTCTACAAATAATAGCTTTGTGAGACCAGACCTCTACAGGAGTTATTTTTACATAAGTGTGTGCGCAATACACTCGTTTATCTTTCGTAATCTAGCATTGCGTGCGCGTGTATGTGTGTGTGTGTGTTGTCTGTGCGTCCGTGTGAAGTGTTTGTGTGCGTGCGTGTGTGTATGTGTGTGTGAGTGGGTGGGTCTGTGCGACCGTGTGTGCGTGCGTGTGTGTATGTGTGTGTGAGTGGGTGGGTCTGTGCGACCGTGTGTGTATTTGTGTGTGAGTGGGTGGGTCTGTGGGACCGTGTGTGCGTGCGTGTGTGTATGTGTGTGTGAGTGGGTCTGTGCGTCCGAGTGAAGTGTGCGTACGCGCTTGTGGGTGTGTTTGTGTGCGTGCGTGTGTGTATGTGTGTGTGGGTGGGTCTGTGCGTCCGAGTGAAGTGCGCGTGCGCGCTTGTGGGTGTGTGTGTGTGCGTGCGTGTGTGTATGTGTGTGTGGGTGGGTCTGTGCGTCCGAGTGAAGTGCGCGTGCGCGCTTGTGTTTGTGTGCGTGCGTGTGTGTATGTGTGTGTGAGTGGGTGGGTCTGTGCGACCGTTTGTGCGTGCGTGTGTGTATGTGTGTGTGTGTGTTGTCTGTGCGTCCGTGTAGAAGTGTGCGTGCGCGCTTGTGGGTGTGTGTGTGTGCGTGCGTGTGTGTATGTGTGTGTGGGTGGGTCTGTGCGTCCGAGTGAAGTGCGCGTGTGCGCTTGTGTTTGTGTGCGTGCGTGTGTGTATGTGTGTGTGAGTGGGTGGGTCTGTGCGACCGTGTGTGCGTGCGTGTGTGTATGTGTGTGTGAGTGGGTGGGTCTGTGCGACCGTGTGTGCGTGCGTGTGTGTATGTGTGTGTGAGTGGGTGGGTCTGTGCGACCATGTGTGCGTGCGCGTGTGTATGTGTGTGGTGTGAGTGGGTGGGTCTGTGCGATCGTGTGTACTTGCGTGTGTGTATGTGTGTGAGTGTGTTGTCTGTGCGTCCGTGTAGAAGTGTGCGTGCGCGCTTATGGGTGTGTGTGTGTGCGTGCGTGCGTGTGTGTATGTGTGTGTGGGTGGGTCTGTGCGTCCGAGTGAAAGTGCGCGTGCGCGCTTGTATGTGTGTGCATGCGTGCATGTGCATGCGTGTGTGTGCATGCGTGTGTGTGCATGCGTGTGTGTATGTGTGTGTTTGGGTTGGTCTATGCGTCCGTGTGGAAGTGTGCGTGCGCGCTTGTCTGTGTGTGTGCGTGCGTGTGTGTATGTGTGTGTGGGTGGGTCTGTCCGTGTGGAAGTGCGCTTGCGTAAATGAGTATGTGTCCAATGACCCCAAGACCTCCGAAGGAGCTCTAGATCACTGGACTGAGGCTACATAGATCGTTCAATAAGATTATCTATATAGTTTGCTAAGGCCTTTGTGAGACTTCCAAGAAATGTAAATTAGCAAGACAAAATAGTATCGTATTGCAAATGGCGCCTATTGACGACCTGACAAAGGTAATATAAATAGCTTCATTATGCGTAATAGCTTTGTGTTCAATACAAAGTTGCATGAAAATTAACACACCTTAGAAAAAGTAAATTTTTTTCCTGGCGAAAAAAGTGGGATGTTATAAGCTTTAAAGTGTACACACACAGGTGTGTGTGTGTATGTGTTTGTATGTGTCATAAACCGATTTTGAACAAGTCACTTTGTTTGAAAGCTGGCGTGATCGATAGTGTTCTTAGCTCTAATTCATCATCATCAGTTCGCTACTAGCTACTTATTTTTTTTTATTTTGTTTGTGGGTAATATTTTGTCTCAAATGCAAC
Organism: Celastrina argiolus; assembly: GCA_905187575.2. NCBI lineage: Eukaryota > Metazoa > Arthropoda > Insecta > Lepidoptera > Lycaenidae > Celastrina > Celastrina argiolus. The sequence continues at coordinate 14,056,328 of LR994594.1, forward strand.
AAGGTTGGAACTGCACTTTAACTGCAAAGCGGTTTGAAAACTGAAAACTAAATTTACAGCGCTGTTCCAGTCTAATGACTGTCGCTAGTATGTCATACTCCGAAATTTCCTTTGATTGAGATCTACGTAAAGGAAAACTTTATAATCCATTTGACGAAAATCATCTAAATGGAGGAGCATGAAATTTAGTTGCACGTTGCGGGTTCCGCGTTGTGGGTCCAGTCTTGTGCACGTGAAGAAGTAATAAAAAATCATACACACACAAATTATTTTATTAGTGTGATTGTGAAACAAGTCCTAGATAATACGTAGACCCTTCACTTAATTGGATTTCTATACGATGTAGAAGCTCTATACAATGTGGTACGATGCGTAGACATTCTTTACGATTTGCTCTGAGGTATAGACCCTCTACCTGATTTACTGGGCGTAGAACGTCTATTTTAGAGATTTTCTTACTACAAGATGTAGAACGTCTACATTATTTACTGGCTACAAGATGTAAATCGTCTACATTATATGTTACTTGCTACAAGAGGTAGAAGGTCTACGCGATACACTTGCTACAAGATGTAGAACGTCTACGTGACTCACTTGCTACAAGATGTAGAACGTATACGCGATTCACTTGCTACAAGATGTAAACCGTCTACATTATATGTTACCTGCTACAAAAGGTAGAAGGTCTACGCGATTCACTTGCTACAAGATGTAGAACGTCTACGCGACTTACTTGCTACAAGATGTAGAACGTATACGCGATTCACTTGCTACAAGATGTAGAACGTCTACGCGATTTACTTACTACAAGATGTAGATCGTATACGCGATTTATTTACTACAAAAAGTAGTAAGTTCACGCTCTTTTCATGCTGTAAGGTGTAGAACATTTACGCTAGTTTCTACGATTGTAGCAGTCGTAGCTGTGCTACAAAACTAATGGACAAGTTTAAATTGCGAAATTTCAAAGGTATACCTTTTACAGGTTTTTCTAAGGCCGCGTTGTAAAGAGCAGCGGAGCAGTTTTTTCTTCCAGTTACTTTGAAACTTGAAGCTATTTCGATATTTTGTAGACTGCATTTAATTGGACTTAATAGATTTTCAATTGCAATGAAATGGGCAAGTCTTAGGTTTCGTCTTATAGGTTACAGCTAGATGTTATCCGTGACATCGCACGTAATAGTCTCATAGGAATCATACATTTTGTCGTGATAAAAAGAAGCCTATTGCAAAAAAGATGTCCAGGAGGCAAATGATGTAAACAATAATATAATATTTTTAATTCATAATCTTAACTATTTACCGTTTTCAGACTCCACTGGTTTACTAATAGGCCATAGGGTACAGGGCAAAAATAGGAGTAATATTACGCATTGTACATCAGGCACCTAGTCTAGAAACTAATGATTTCAATACCGATACAAGAACAATCAGATTCTAACGCTGACAAGTTGGGTGCGAGTCTCAAAAACAATATCGATGATATTGGAATAGTTTTTTCATAAAATCGACACTAAATTTCATACCGTCATCGCTAGTGTCGTGACGGACTGTCAAATTAAAATGCAATTCCAATATCAATTGTATTCAAGAGTATGCCCACTATACCAAGACTTATATTAATCTATGTTAATCTAGATGTTAACAAAAGCATTCATCTAGATGTTAATCATAGCAAAATAAAAAGAGATAGACAACTTATTGGCACAGTCATAGGGCATCTCAGTTTCTTGGAATCTAATGATAATAATCTAATATTCTTATCGAATTTACTTAAATCGTGGCATTTTATTAAAGACAATTGAATTCCAAAATGGTTACATGTTCTGCGAGTATATAGTGTTAATCAATGTTGTGTGAAAAAGTTGAAAATGGTTACGGTCTTTCTAGCTGCCAGTTCCAGAATATAATATTGTGAAGAGAAGGACGCGTAGAGCATTTGTGCCTTGGCACCTCATATTAATTATTTCCCATAATAGTAAGATTCAGATTCGCTCCTTGTGGTCATTTTAGATTTAATTTTTTATTTTGTGAAAGAAAAAAATTACTAAAAATTTTTGCTATATGCGTCACACCACATTCGGCTTGCTATATGACCCATAAATCACGCTGTAGATCACACCGTGATCAAAGCTACTGTAATGTAGGTATACCTAAACCGGTAATGTTGCCCCTCGGTTATTCCATAGCTTTCGTCGAGTGCAATCCCAGGGGCGTAGTTAGTTACGCTCGTTAGGGGCTGCAATCTTTGAACTACATGAATTATGCTAATATGGACTTACGGATTTCGAAACTGAAATATTCGGATTTTGTGAATTGCTGCACGAAAGGATCGAGTGTTAATAATAGCTCCCCTCACCGGTTTCGGTGTAGGTAGCCGATTTCATTAAAACCAGGCCAGCTACGCAGGAGTAATTGTATAGTGCCAAAGTGTGTGCGCAATACACAAAGACACTCTCTCTTTCTTTTACTATCATAACCCAGTGGGACGGTAAGCCGACACGAATGGCGAGAGAACAGGCGCAGGACCGACTTTTTACATGCCCATCCGACGCATGGATCATCTTTCTTGTCAGACAATCAGGTAATCGGCCTGCATTGTCCTAACCAAACTTGAAAACAACATTTCTTGTTGTTCCAACGCGGGAATCGTACCCACGACCTCCGGGTCGAGAGAGAAGCTCTGAACCGATAGACCACGGATGCGATTAAGTTATAATTCATAATTCATCTGACATATAGCCATGATATCATGGCTATATGTCAGATGAATTATGACATACGCGAAAACCGTCATTTCAGCTATAACGTTCAGTACTGGACATATTATGAGTCTCCCCCAAAATATTTTATGGGGGAGGAGTTGGTGAGCGAGATAATTACAATATTCACTCTTCATATAAGCAGGACGAATACTCCACAGCAGAGGAAATTCGCACCGCAGACCCCCACCATATCGTTCGCTTTATGATCACTTTGTTGACCATCTTTCTGTCTGTCAAGACCCATTTTCTTAGGAATGTGTGTAACAAACTGAAATTTATATCTAATACTCCGGTCTAAGTCGAGGAAAAATCATACTTCTTTAAAAATATAGTCGTTTATGGCGCAAATTACCGACAATTTCGACACTTGCGAGGGAATCAAAACATGGGTGAACAAGGTTCCGTGAACTCAGAATCTTGAAATTTGGCCACCGTTAAATTTTGTGCTTTTTCCCGCATTTTCCTCATGAATACAATGTATTAAATCAAAACTCATATCAAATACTCAGGGATTTAATTCAAGAAGCTATTGCTATTATTACTTACGAAGTTTGAAAACAAAAATGGGATTAGACATAAGCTTCGCTAAGTGACATACAAATTTGCTTATCATTTAGCTTAACTTATGTAAGATCCTATACAATTTTGCTATATAACTTTTTATATAAAAGCGATGACATCTTGAATAAGGCTTCAGGTCTATAAAATCTCTAAGCTGTAATATAATCAAAATTCTAAATGTTCATACGGAACACAGGTTCATACGGAACCCTCGGTGCGCGACTCCGACTCGCACTTGGCCTTTTTTTTATCAAATCAAATCAAAACATTTTATTCAGAATAAATTTTTACAAAATGTTTTCTAAACGTCGTGACTATGTGATGCCTACCACCGGTTCGGGAACTAGCCCAGCGAGAAGAACCGGCGTAAGAAACTCGCTTGGGTCCACCTTTTACCAAAAAGTTGGAAAATTGCTCTTTTTTAAGATTTACAAATGTCAGAACTAAAATAGTACATAAATATAGCCTTGCAGAGGGCTACTTTATTCCCAAGGTGTGCTGTCATTCATAAAATGATCTACTGTATAGTAAGCTTTTGCACACAAACGTTCTTTAGCTACTTTCTTAAACTTATCTTATCGAAAACACAAATCCTAAAACTCCTTTACCCGTATAGTCAAAGATCCAATTACGCAGATCCATCGTTCCAGGATGCAATAAAAGATTAATAAAAATGTCCGAGTGACAGTAAAGCTAAATAAGCCATTACAGTGCTGCCAACTTAGGAGTTTTCCCCCTAAATTTAGGGAAAAAATCTCTACAAGGGGTTTTATAGGGGTATAAATAGTTTAGGGTTATTTTTGGCTTCTATTTTCGTGTTTTTAATTTAATTAAGCCATTAAATCACCAATAATTTTGGAAGTTAATCTGTATAAAATAAACTTGGGGTGTATCTTAACGTATAGAGGTATAATCGTTTTCTAACTTTTAATCTAATCATTCATTCATTACAATACATAAACATTAACTTTTAACCTAATCATTCATTCATTACTATACATAAACATTAACTTTTAACCTAATCGTTCGTTCTTTAAAGTATTTGTTGCGATGTTGGGGGTTTTTGACTAAAATTAGGGGAGAAATATTTATAAGAGTTGGTAACACTGCCATTACGAGTTCAACATCGACCTTTTAATTTAGAGAGTGCTAATTATACAGGACGAACGGTGTTAGGCTTAACATAAATTAGGTGTTCTATGTGTTTTAATAAACCTTTCTTGATAGATATTTGTTAATTTGTTATTCGTAAAAACCAAAAAAAATAAAGGTTTTTACTTTACACGGTGTATGCTATTTTAGTCGCAATAATAAAAAAACAAATATGTTATTTTAATAACAATAGATAGATATAATACTATCGCAAACTTATTGTAACTGTTCTTTTTAGATCCTGATAAGTATATTTTTATGATAAAACTTACTACTACTTTTGCTATCAGTATATTCTAATTTTACCTACTTAAAGTCAGTTACTGATAATCGCTCCTGTGTATATAATAAGTCTCCGTTGGCAGGGGGGGGGGACACCTGGTGTTTTATGATAGCCATAAAGTTAATGACTTGACGAAGATGTTATGACGTATCGATCTTATTGAGGCTATATTTATTTATTGACGTCTTTGATAATAATGTTTAATTCAAATCGGGTCAGTAGCTTAGGTGCTACGCGGGAACAAATATACTTGCATAATTATTGTTTTATGTACTGGCGTAATAATAAAAAAATCAATCGGGTAATTAAAAATTATATAATTTTTTTAACTAAGTTCTTTAATTATAAAGCAATAAGGGAACTAATGAAGATGAATAATTATATCTAATAACACTCTCGGCAACTTTCAAACAATAAAAAAAACGAAACCAAATTGGCTTCATCTGTAATTCGGGAGCTATGATTTCACAAACAAACAGACTGCAAAAATTAAATGCAGACTGATAAAACTTATATATAAACCATAACACCTCTTGTTTTAGTCAGGTTTTAAAAAACTGAATATAATATCCGGAGATGGACGGCAACGTTTTCGCGGACATTGTTATTCTTATCTTTAAACTACATTCGCCAAACAACCTGCCAAGCGTGGCGAGTATAGGCAACAACACCTCATGAAAATCTATGTTATGCTTACGCCCAGTAGTGGAAGTCACACCTGAAATGATGATGATGATGACAGTGCTACAACACCTAAGTTTATCAAAAGTTACAACTAATTTCAAATGCACCTAAAGTTTTTCTATCATCGATTGAAAGGATAATTATGGCTTATTGCTCGCTTGAAAAACTTTCTAAATTACAGCTAATAGTTCAAGTAACAGTTGGAGACATTTCACCAATTAAGAATTTCAAGTATTGAAGAGTTCTACGAAACTTGAAAATGTTTATACAATAAAAGTTATAAGACACTTCTGAAAGAAATTAAAACATGACTTGAACTTTACAGACACTTTATGAAAGTTATTATTACTATCTAAAAATTACTTTATACACCTTTATAATAGTTAGGGAGCCCATGGTGCTAAGCGTGTACGTGGTTAAGCTTTGTTGAGACTTGCAGGTTTTGGTTATTAGATGACAGGAGGAAAAATATGTGATATGACAGATTTTTATTTTACTGGTCCTATAAGAGGGAAGAAGCAAGTTAAACTTTGAAAAAATATATTTAATATAAAACTTAATACACGTTAATAATCGTAAGATTACGAATATTATAAAATATCTGAGAAGCTCAAATATTTCAGTAAAGTGATTTACTTAAAATTTATAATATGTGCCTTACCCGACTTTCAAATCGTCAGTAGGTACTTTAAAACGGATATTTTTGACACATCTGCTTTGTAATCTCATCCCTGGATCGTCCCTTATGACGCGTCTGATTAAAATTTGTATACTTTTTTACATTTTTACCACCTCAAATAAATTAACTTATTTTCATTCCAAACTTTGGTAATTTGCGATGATTTGCATGCGAAACAAATCATACAATATCATAATCTGATGCCTTGAGCTGCTGCGAAAATTCCCTCTTGGGCTCCCCTACTATAAACTTACTTTGATCCCAATTAAGCTAATTAGAAAACGAACAGACGAAAACTTAAAGTGGCTGTTGAAATGTGACATTTCTGCGTAAATCTTAGCCCTTTCCAAATCGAAATTAATAATTATAACAACAGAGAGGTGCTATTGACGTATCTTTGTCTATGTATGTGGTAACGTAGCTCACAAACGGAAGAGCCTACTCGATCTAATATTTTTGTTTCAAAGCCGACCTGACCGCGGGTGTTATTCATCATCATCAGTTAACTTACTCCTTGACAATTTGGGGGTTGCTCAAAGTTTTTAATTTTCTTAGTACACAAATTTAATTCAACGACGCGCAAAACCAATGGGCCACAGAGGTCGTATGTAGGTTCATTGCAAGGGTAAGGTTAGTTACGGCTGTGACCTTGAACGTCTATATTTTGTATGGTAGATAGACTAACGATAAAATGGCACCGTAAAAAAATTTTGGACAAAATTTGCAAAACAAAAACAATAATCCCCTGAGTCTTGCCTCACTTAAAATACTGTGGTAAATTTCACACTCGCTTTACTAATCTTCTTATATACAAAAATGAATTGCTGTTCGTTAGTCTCGCTAAAACTCGAGAACGGCTGAACCGATTCGGCTATTTTCTATTTTTGGCCTTAAAATGTTCGTGGAAGTCCAGGGAAGGTTTAAACGGTTGCTATGCTTAACGAAGTGGGCACGGGTCAGCTAGTTTTATTATATAAGGAGAAAAAAACGTTTTAAACGTTAAAGGGTTATAATTTTTTTTTCGTTTGTTTATTATTTGAAGCATATTAAAATAAAAATATTAATTTATAAAACGATTATCCTCTGGAAAATAAAATGAAGAATAAATATATATTTTTGGGGATTTTGCAATAAGACCGCTTATTGCAAAATCCCCAAAAATATATATTTATTCTTCATTTTATTAAAATTAAATAAAGTATTAAGAAAAAAGGTTTTAAAGTACTCAAATTTTTAGCTTATCGCGCTTTTATTACTTATAAAAGAGTTTCAATTTGAACTGGCAAGTGATAGTATGAAGCGTGATAGTGAAGCGTGATAATGCAGCATGATAGGATGATGGGTGCAATCGACCGAATGTGATATGCACACTTGGCACGAAATAAATTATTAATTCGTTCAGGCCTATACGGGTTTAATGTATCAACGTATCATGATTGACGTTACAAGTAAGCTATAACGGGTGTAAAAAGAGCAGTCACTATAACTTTGGGATAATATGATTATACTACCTTTTCTCATTCTAGAAATGTATTATTTGTATATGTAATGTATTATAGTAATTCACTTTTCCCGACATTGTACCTGAGCCCGTGGTCACCAACATATCTTTCACAGAACTGTAACAGTTTACGTAGGGCACTGATAAATGGGCTCAGTACCACCATGTCATCAGCGTAACTAATGTTATTAATAATTATATGCCCATGTATTGAGCACCCCACGTTGGTTCTACTGAGCCCACGAATCAATCCGTCAATGTACAAGTTGAAGATCGTCGGTGATGTTAGCCCACCAATAATAGCTCCCCTCACCGATTTCGGTGTCAGTAGCCGATTTCATTGAAACCAGGCCAGCTACGCAGGAGTTATTTTATAGACACTTCCTTTTACTCTCATAACCCAGTGGGACGGTAAACCAACACGACTGGCGAGAGAACAGGTGCAAGACCGACTTTTTACATGCCCATCCGACGCATGGATCATCTTTCTTGGCAGACATCTACTTAGTCTGCATTGTCCTAACCAAACTTGAAAACAACATTTTTTGTTGTTTCAACGCGGATCGAATCGAACCCACGACGTCCTGGTCGAGAGCAAAGCTCTGAACCACTCGACCACGGGGGCGCCTAAGACAGAATATCTAAGCAGTCGGCCACTAGTGTGGATAATATTTAGACGTATGTCATAAGGTAATAATAATGCAATGATCGTGAAAAAATGTTGTATAATATAATTATACAACATTTAAATATTATGTTACTGTATCATTTGTAGAGCTATAATTGTGCACTGACCCTAACCTAAAGCAGTGATACTTAACATGGTGTCAGAAGTGGGATGATATTCATTATTTTCTTAATTCTAAATACTCGATACATTAAGCAATTCGTTCAAACGGTATAATTAGTGGGTCCAGGTAAAGCGAGTCCCGGGGAATTATGAAATCCAGTGATTATCCCGGAACAAGCTAACCAGAAAATGTTGATAAGACTAGCAAATTAAGGGAGGCTTCACACTTGATGCGATTTTAACGCTTAATTAGAACTGAAGGGCAAGAACACAATTATTCATATAACATAATATGCCGGTGAAGTAAGCCGGAAAACCAAATATACACAGCAAAACCTAGACATAAAAAGGAGCAGTTGATGAACAAATATAGCTATGAACATTCTCAATCACGTCCGTTTTAGACGCAAACTAAAAGCGATACGATGACAGACAAACACATACGTATACATGTCAAACTTGTACGCTCTGGTTGATCTAAAAATGTAGGAATTCCGACGATAGTTCGTTAATACTGGGGGAACATATAGAAGTTGATGTTGTCGGAGTGATGCTGATGGAACACTTATATTTATTTTCTCAATCAGTTCCGGGCAGTCTACGGTGCCGTTGAATATTTTAAAAAGAAGAACTATATCAGCTATTTTTCTTCGCTCAAATAGTGGAAGAATATGAAATTTTTGACATCGCTTCAAATAATTCGGTAAAAAAGTTTTGGATTTAAATTGTAAAAGCCTTAAAAATTTCTTTTGAATTTTCTCTATGCGCTCAATATTCGTGTGGTGATTGGGGTTCCAAACCGGAGAACAGTATTCGAGATGACTGCGGACGTAACTACAATACAAAATGTTGACGGTCTTAATGTTTTTAAAATCTGATGCTATCCTAGAAATGAAACCGAAAGATTTTGATGCTTTATTGACGATATTATTTATGTGTGAGTCAAATAGAAGCTTAGAATCAAAGGTTACACCCAGGTCTCTAATAGTGTGAACCCTTGTTATCTAAGATACGTTAGCTACTTTGTAGTCAAATTTATTTTTACATAATAATATTATGTACCTACCCAAGTAAAAATGCTTTCTGTATGTTAATATCTGTGATTCCAATCCAACCAGATTTAAAGTCTTTATTTGTCACAGTATGAGGTGTGCGAAATTTAAATTTTCTAGTATTAAGATTCGGTGGATAGATAATATTACGTATATTAGGTATACACTACTCACTAAGCATTACCCGCCAATTCAATTCTCCTTGAATTTGTTGGACATACCATTGGCCTAGATTTTAAATCACGCAGTCAGTATGAGGGCGCCATTAGAAAAATACTTTAGGAATAAATCGTCAGGATGAGTCGTTAAGACAAACGTTTAGAGAGCGGCGCGGCGAGTCGGAGCACATCCATTACTAATATTTATTACCGACATAAACTAAATTAGTATTATTTTGTAATAATTTATCATTATTATTGGTGAGATCATTGTAGTAATTTGGATTTTTCTAGTTAAATAATTCAGGTTGCTTATTATAATTTAAATATTTTAATAAACGAGCTCTGCCTTTATTCACCTCTATGGTTTGGTGATTTAGAGGTTGTTGTATGACTAGAAAGATTATCTATTTAAAAGCGAAATACCACTGATCATGAAGTCTCAAAAACTATAATACCTATAAACTACAGAAGTAGGTTATTATCAAATCAAATCAAATATTTTTATTTAGGGTAAATTTTACAAAAAAATGTTTTCTGAACGTCGTTTCTATATGATGCCTACTACCGGTTCGGGAACTAGCCAAGCAAGAAGAACCGGCGTAAGAAACTAGCATGGGGTCATCTTTTACCAAAAAGATGGCAAATTTCTCTTTTTAAAAAAAGTATAAATTTACATTTAAATATGTCAATACTAAAGCTAAATAACATAGAATGTACTATATATAAGTAGCCTTGTAGGGGGCTACTTTATTCCCAAGGTGTGTTATCTATCTATACATATAATAAATCTGTAGAGGGGTCATGTCTGTACATTAAGAATATTTAAGTGAAAATTAAAAAAAGGGGGTCTATATAAGCCACAGAACCTAAAAATAACATTTTTGAAAAAAATGTCTGTCTGTCTGTCTGTCTGTCTGTCTGTCTGTCTGTCTGTCTGTCTGTCTGTCTGTCTGTCCATATGGGAATGTTTGTCGTCGCATCACGCTAAAACCACTGTATGGAATGAAATGAAATTTGGCAGGCAGGTAGCTTACGACCTGAAGAGCATTATTGGAAATTATTATCCCGAAAAACGAAAGGGTTCCCGTGGGATCTTCAAAAAATTGTAGCTACCTATTTGACGGTATTTCAGCCAAACTACTCAACGTATTTAAATGAAATATGGCAGGCTGGTAGCTTATGATCTGAAAAGCATTACTAGAAAATTATTATCCCGAAAATCGAAAGAGTTCCCGTGGGATCTTCAAAAAATGTTAGCTACCTATTTGAAGGTATTTCAGCCAAACTACTCAACGTATTTAAATTAAATTTGGCAGGCAGGTAGCTTATGACCTGAAGAGCATTATTGGAAATTATTATCCCGAAAAACGAAAGGGTTCCCGTAGGATCTTCAAAAAATTGTAGCTACCTATTTGACGGTATTTCAGCCAAACTACTCAACGTATTTAAATGAAATTTGGCAGGCAGGTAGCTTATGATCTGAAGAGCATTATAGGAAATTGTTATCCCGAAACATGAAAGGGTTCCCGTAGGATCTTCAAAAAATTGTAGCTACCTATTTGACGGTATTTCAGCCAAACTACTCAACGTATTTAAATGAAATATGGCAGGCTGGTAGCTTATGATCTGAAAAGCATTACTAGAAAATTATTATCCCGAAAATCGAAAGAGTTCCCGTGGGATCTTCAAAAAATGTTAGCTACCTATTTGAAGGTATTTCAGCCAAACTACTCAACGTATTTAAATTAAATTTGGCAGGCAGGTAGCTTATGACCTGAAGAGCATTATTGGAAATTATTATCCCGAAAAACGAAAGGGTTCCCGTAGGATCTTCAAAAAATTGTAGCTACCTATTTGACGGTATTTCAGCCAAACTACTCAACGTATTTAAATGAAATTTGGCAGGCAGGTAGCTTATGATCTGAAGAGCATTATTGGAAATTGTTATCCCGAAAAACGAAAGGGTTCCCGTAGGATCTTCAAAAAATTGTAGCTACCTATTTGACGGTATTTCAGCCATACTACTCAACGTATTTAAATGCAATTTGGCAGGCAGGTAGCTTATAATCTGAAGAGCATTATTGGAAATTGTCATCCCGAAAAACGAAAGGGTTCCCGTGGAATCTTCAAAAAATTTTAGCTACCTTTTTGACGGTATTTCAGCCAAACTAATCAACGTATTTAAATGAAATTCGGCAGGCAGGTAGCTTATGACTTGAAGAGCATTATTGAAAATTGTTATCCCGAAAAACGTAAGGGTTCCCGTGGGATCTTCAAAAAATTGTAGCTACCTATTTGACGGTATTTCAGCCAAACTACTCAACGTATTTAAATGAAATTCGGCAGGCAGGTAGCTTATGACCTGAAGAGCATTATTGGACATTGTTATCCCAAAAAACGGAAGGGTTCCCGTGGGATCTTCAAAAAATTGTAGCTACCTATTTGACGGTATTTCAGCCAAACTACTCAACGTATTTAAATGAAACTTGGCACAAAGGTAGATTGTAACATGAAATAACCAACATAATATTTTTAACCGACTTACAAAAAAGGAGAAGGTTTCTCAATTCGTAAATATATGTTTGTTTTTTATGTTTCTTCGCGGATATCTTCATCGTTTCTGAAAAGATTTTAATTTTTTTATGTTGTGTAGGGTATAATTTAAATTTGGTCCCATTGTCACCAAAATGGTGACCTGATGATGGGATCCGTGAGGAATCGAAGGAAATCCTCAAAATTTATGTGGAATAATATATTGATTTTGATTTTTTCTGAAGTAGTCTAAGCATATGTTACCAAACAGTAAGGTTTTGCACCATATCCTGGATCTATAATATCAAAAAATTTCGCGTTTCAGTAAACTATATATATATATATATATATTGAAAAATTTCGCGCTGCTCTGGCTTACGCCAGGCTAGGCTAGGTAGACTTTTTCTCTTTCTACTATTTTTTTTTATTTTATCGTTTTTGTTTTTCATGTTCCGACCTCAAATAATCGTCGTCTGATCATTCGAGAATTATCCCTACTCAGTCTATACCCATCACTAAAAATCTGAAAATTAAATAATTTTAAACAAAAAAAAACGACTTCAAAAGGTAAACTAAAAGGAACAATTAAATTTACTTCGCACAATGTAATACTTATTTTCCAGTACAAGTGAAAATAATTATTACTTTGTGCGAAGTAATTTATTAACTTAGGTTTTGCAAATACGATTAATAAAGTATAGGCGTAGGATAGTTTGTTTTCAAGATATGAATGAGATGTCATAGGTACATTTAAATTAGAAAAGTTATGTCAATATAAGTAAGATTTATGTTTTTCATGATATTTTTATTTATTAGTTTTCATGCTAGGTACGGCTTGGGTTTTTTCTTTCTTTTGGACTTTTGTTATTTTGTCGTCTAAAGGAAGTTAGTACCTACTTTAACCGTAAAGTCCCTAAGTAGGCTACATGTTTGTCAGCGTAGGTAATTAATAAATAAAAAACCGGGCAAGTCCGAGTTGGAAATGCGCACCGAGAGTAGACTTTTAAAAAATTTGGCGCTCGGCGCCAGCAGCGCAGTGTGAAAACCATCATCGTCTGCAGTCGCTGCGGCGTAAAGTCCATACAAATCTCAGTACAGAGATCTTCGTCGCGTATGTAAGCGTACTATCAAGTAATCCCGTTCGCATAAAAGAAAAAAAAATATTATACATACAGACGAATTGAGAACCTCCTCCTTTTTTTGAAGTCGGTTAATAATACACGGTCATTTTTCGAGCTGGTAGTAGGAATTGTTAGCATTTTCATAGAAAAAACCTCAAAACATTTACGACAAAAACGGCCATTATTTGACAGTAAACTATTATTATTACTCCATCGGCCTACTTCTTTTGCCTATGCACGTCTAATACCGTGTATAAAGAAGCATTACTATAAATTAGTGATTTTAAATATCCAAACGACAGTGTTCATAAACTAAAAATGTATGTATTTGAACTGCTGCCCTAAATCACTTCTCCACGCGTACGAAGTCGCGGGCACAGCTAGTACATATAATAAATCTGTAGAGGGGTCATGTCTGTACATTAAGAATATTTAAGTGAAAATAAAAAAAAGGGGGTCTATAAGAGCCACAGAACCTAAAAATAACATTTTTGAAAAAAATGTCTGTCTGTCTGTCTGTCTGTCTGTCTGTCTGTCTGTCTGTCTGTCTGTCTGTCTGTCCGTATGGGAATGTTTGTCATCGCATCACGCTAAAACCGCTCTATGGAATGAAATGAAATTTGGCAGGCAGGTAGCTTATGACCTGAAGAGCATTATAGGAAATTATTATCCCGAAAAACGAAAGGGTTCCCGTGGGATCTTCAAAAAATTGTAGCTACCTATTTAACGGTATTTCATTCAAACTACTCAACGTATTTAAATGAAATTTGGCATGCAGGTAGCTTATGACCTGAAGAGCATTATTGGAAATTATTATCCCAAAAAACGAAAGGGTTCCCGTGGGATCTTCAAAAAATTGTAACAACCTATTTGACGGTATTTCAGCCAACCTACTCAACGTACTTAAATGAAACTTGGCACAAAGTTAGATTGTAACATGAAGTAATCAACATAATATTTTTAACCGACTTCAAAAAAAGGAGGTGGTTTCTCAATTCGTAAATATATGTTTTTTTATGTTTGTTCGTGGATATCTTCGTCGTTTATGAACCGATTTTAAATATTAATGTAATACCAGTACTACTTAGTCTTTGAAGATATACGTTTGGAAATTTCGACGTCGCTTATACTGCAAGCATATGGTAATTAATAAATAAAAAAACCGGGCAAGTGCGAGTTGGAATTGCGCACCGAGAGTAGACCGCCGACGCCGAAAAATTTGGCGGTCGGCGCCAGCAGCGCAGCGTCGGAGTGAAAGTCGGCGTCGGGCGTCGGCGTCGCAACGTTAGGCGTCACGCCGTCGGGCGTGGGCGTCGGCGTTGCGGCGTCGGGCGTCGCGGCGTTGGGCGTCGGCGTCGCGACGTTATGCATCGCGACGTTAGGCGTCGGCGTCTGAGTCGGGCGTCGCGGCGTCGCGACGTTGGGCGTTGGCGTCGCGACGTTGGGCGTCTTGGCGTTGGGCGTCTTGGCGTTGGGCGTCGCGGCGTCGGGCGTCGGCGTCGCGACGTTGGGCATCAGGCGTCGGCGTTGCGACGTTAGGCGTCGCGGCGTCGGGCGTCGTGGCGTCGAGCGTCGCAGCGTCGGGCGTCGGCATCGTGACGTTGGAAGTCTTGGCGTTGGGCGTCGGGCGTCGGCGTCGCGACGTTGGGCGTCAGGCGTCGGCGTTGCGACGTTAGGCGTCACGGCGTCGGGCGTGGTGGCGTCAAGCGTCGCGGCATTGAGCGTCGGCGTCGCGAAGTTGGGCGTCTGCGTCTGAGTCGGGCGTCGCGGCGTCGCGACGTTGGACGTTGGCGTCGCGACGTTGGGCGTCGCGGCGTGGTTGTCGGTGTCGCGACGTTAGGCGTTGTGGCGTAGGGCGTCGCGGCGTCGGGCGTCGCGGCGTTATGCATCGCGACGTTGGGCGTCAGCGTCTGAGTCGGGCGTCGCGACGTTGGGCGTTGGCGACGCGACGTTGGGCGTTGGCGTCACGACGTTGGGCGTCTTGGCGTTGGGCGTCACGACGTTGGGCGTCTTGGCGTTGGGCGTCACGGCGTCGGGCGTCGGCGTCGCGACGTAGGGCGTCAGGCGTCAGCGTTGCGACGTTAGGCATCGCGGCGTCGGGCGTCGTGGAGTCGAGCGTCGCGGCGTCGGGCGTCGGCGTCGCGACGTTGGGCGTCAGGCGTCGGCGTTGCGACGTTAGGCGTCGCGGCGTCGGGCGTCGTGGCGTCGAGCGTCGCGGCGTTGGGCGTTTGCGTCGCGACGTTATGCATCGCGACGTTGGGCGTCGGCGTCTGAGTCGGGCGTCGTGGCGTCGCGACGTTAGGCGTCGCGGCGTTAGGCGTCGCGGCGTTAGGCGTCGGCGTCGCGGCGTTGTGCGTCGCGGCGTCAGGCGTCGGCGTCACAAAGTTAGGCGTCGCGGCGTTGGGCGTCGGCGTCGCGACTATGGGCGTCAGGCGTCGGCGTCGCGACGTTAGGCGTCGCGGCGTCGGGCGTGGGCTTCGCGGCGTCGGGCGTCGCGGCGTCGGCCGTGGGCTTCGCGGCGTCGGGCGTCGGCGTCGCGACGTCGGGCGTCGGCGTCGCGACATCGGGCGTCGGCGTCGCGACGTTGAGCGTCGCGGCGTCGGGCGACGGGCGTAGGGCGTCGCGACGTCGGGCGTCGGCTATGATATATATACGGGAGATTAGCACGTTTAAACAAACAAACAATTTACATTTGGGGACTTTCGTTGCATGCGCTGCATAAAGGGTTTAAGTCAAACAAACACCACGCGAACGAAGTCGCGGGCACAGCTAGTCATTCATATAATCATTAAATTTAAAGTAAGCTTTTGCACACAAACGTTCTTTGAATACTTTCTTAAACTTATTAGTTGAAAAATTTTGAACTCTTCTGGGATCCTATTGTATAGGCGTATACATTGGCCTTTAAACGAATTCTTTACTTTGCTTAGTCTAGTCACTGGAACAACAAGTTTATTCTTATTCCGAGTATTTCTATTATGATTATCACATTTTCTTATAAACAGGTTTACATTTTTCTTAACATAATATAATACATTAGAGAAGATATACTGAGAAGCTACAGTTAGTATTCCATTTTCCTTAAACTTTTCTCTAAGAGAAATGTTGGGGGCCAGCTTGTAGATTGCCCGAGCAGCTTCTGCAGCACAAAGATACTATTTATATCTGCAGCACTGCCCCATAGCAGAATGCCATAGGACATTATACTATGAAAGTAACTAAAATACACTAGGTGTGCTGTTATATTGTCCGATAGGTTGTAGATATACAACAAGAATAGATTTTAACTTGAGGATGAAACAGTTTTGAAAGAAACGAATCATGTTTTATAAATAAAAGTAAAAAAAAATAAATTAAAAAATCAAGTTTACCTAAGTTCCTATATCTTTAGGTCGGGTTTCCACTGACGCGGAGTGGGGCGGAGAGAAGCTTGCGGTGCCCGAAATCACCCCGATTTTTAAAATATTAATTTGTCTTTTAGTTTTATAAAAAACAAATCATGTTTTACAAAAATTATAAAACATCATTCGTTTCTTTCGAAACTGTTTCATCCTTAAAACATCGGGACAAGTGAAAACTCAAGTATTTAAAGGATGTTCATAAAATTATCTATCAGTGGATTAGTAAAATAAGCAACAAACCTTCTGAAGCAATCCCACATACATTAGAAGACTAGATTTTGTTCGAGAGTACCACGCGTACCACGGGAACACTGTATTTTTCAGGATAAACGTATCCAGTGTTAATCTAGTTTTTCTGCAGACTGCATACCAAATTTTATGAGAATTGACCAAGCCATTTGTACATGAACTATTAACAAACATACACACCTATTTTTTCCTTTATAATATCAGTGTGATTATGAAAGAGGCCCTTCGTGGTATTCTTCTGATACGTGTCACGAGACCGCAACCTGAGAGCGAAATAGGGTTGTGAATCCACTGCTTATGAATTGATATAGAGCGATATGGTGGACAACACAGACTCGAATTCAGTGTCTGATAGTTCGTCCTGGTTCTACCAATTTAGTTTCGTCGTCCTTGGTTGCCTCCATTCAACTGTTCTTCTATATCCAGTCTATTTCTTATCCTGTGCCAATGGCCTGGTCATTTTAAGGGTGAGGCCCCATTAGTACGTTGCGTCGTCGTAGCGTCGACGCTGTGTTGTTTTCCGTGGCCCATGTCATAAAAATATATGGAAATCGAGAGAACAGCAACGATGCAATACAGCGCAACACACTAATGGGGCCTCCCCCTTAAAATGACCCGGCCACTGATACAGGATAAGAAATAGACTGGAGATAGAAAAACGGTTAAATGGAGGCAACCAAGAACGAGGAAACTAAGATAGTAGAACCAGGACAAACTATCGGAAGACTCCGAGGTCGTATCTGCCTCGGAAAGGGGAGAAGGACTGAGGGACAAATAGAAAGAGATTAAATAACTTGTAAGGTAACAAGAATTTCGCATTTGAATTCGTATGGTGTTTGCCATGTTTCAGCCCGTATAACGACGATCGGT
The DNA here is from genome assembly GCA_905187575.2 of Celastrina argiolus. NCBI lineage: Eukaryota > Metazoa > Arthropoda > Insecta > Lepidoptera > Lycaenidae > Celastrina > Celastrina argiolus. Next base: position 14,074,129 of record LR994594.1, read on the forward strand.
TGATGGGGTCATGGGTTGGTGGAGAAATTTTACTCAGCGATCGCATCGCGCGTTTGCTTGTCACAGATCGGCAAGCTACCTCTACTCAAGAGGGGCAAGGAACGGGAACTACTTCTGAAAATCTCGCAGAAAACGTATAAACCTAATCACTAATCACAGTCTACACGAAGGCTTATGCGCCATAGACAATGGCAAAATGTATTGCCATAAAAACCGTACGCAAGTAAAAAATCTGACTGGACCCTCATTAGTTTATCTCCCCAAGACAATATAATTTAAACTCTAGACAAGAAAATTCTAGACGGATTTGTTCATCTTTTAACTGCATCAAACAAACTATTTAAGCTCCAATTTAAAAAACACGGCAACTTATAAACTCTTTAAGCATCTTTTCTGCGCAGCAAACTTTTCTTAAGTATTTAAAAATCATTTCTGCTAATTGATTTAAAAACAAAGTTCTCTGACAGAAACCGGTCGGACTGTCATGGCGAAGAATCTGTTCTGCATCGCAGAGTCCGGAGATTTGAAGTAACTTTTAAGTGCTGTTTCGAATAAATACTTTACTTTTGGCATTGGAGTTACATTTACAAAAAACACGCTATGGGGGCGATGGATTGAATATAACTAGAAGTCTTGGGCTCTGACTCAAGGTGACATCGCTATTATTACTTAAGAAGTGTTTTCCTACTTCGTAAGTGATGTGTGGATATCGAATTGAAACGTCACTTAGTGTAGCTTATTTCAAATCTCACACATTTTGTTTTCGTAAGTGTTGATTGCGATGCCATCTAGAATCGGTGCCCAGGTCCCCAGATTTTCGTATCTTGAATTTAGTTTCAAATGTCAGTCTGTCTTGCTCGTGCACTCAAAATTTGGTGTACGTGAGAGCAGGATATACTTACTTATAAGTTACGAGAATAAGAACCCTGTGGTTGAAATTTGCTCGTAATAATGTATTAATTTAACTTTGTATTTCCTTTTACCTATAGCCTACTATGGGGAATATTTGGTCATCATAGGATGGCTGACAGAATGACGGACACACACAGACACACACGCACACACACACACACACAAACAAACACACACGAAACGGAGTCTTTCGTCGACATGATTCTTTTACGACAGTGTCATGTCGTTTTCTGTCACAGCATTCGAGTGAATTTTCTTGTCAAGCCGCGCCAATAGATGAAACAGTATTGTGTTATATTGACAATTGTCGAAGTATAAAAGTGTACTTAGCGTGATTTATTAATACATCCAAGGTTTTATGTATTTCTTAGCTATCTACCTTAAAAATAATAACTTTATCTGCTCCCTCCTTCACATAAACTATTTGCGGAATAATTACAATAGTGACCTTGAAAAATGCTTAGGCACTATATAATAACTTCTGCGTAGCCACACAGGTATCCACGAAACTAGCCACCGGCTCCGAAATCAGTGTGCTATTGTATAATATACATTTCCTTAAAAATTGGCCGTGTATCCAGGTTGTTGCTCATAACTGAACAACTGTATGTATAGCCTGTAAAGTCACAACAATGTCGAGGGCACACGACAATTTCATTACGAGGTTGAGAGAGATGCGCGGTAATGTATTAATATTAGACACCATTTTAACCAACGAAAACAGAGGAGTGTGTGAAGCTATGCAGAATTTATTTTACATTAAATACGCGTTTAGTAGACAACAACACTTTCGCTTCCTTTACAAATATAGCCTGTATCTGTGTGTGCGTCTTTCTCTCTCTCCCTGTGTGTGTGTCTGGCTACTTTCAATCAACAATACACTAGATGTCGTGACTGCACAAGAAATTATTTTGTATGCTTAGAACACTGACAACGTCCATACGTGTCACAACTCACAGTGCTTTATTTGAAATCGCTAGTTATGTAAATTTAAACTCACATTAAGGTATTTAATTTTTTTTATTTTTATTTTTCAGTTACTTAATTAGCGAATTCAAATCACCAATAAACTTTGAAATGTCTTTAAACTTTCGTCTCAGTTCGTTATTAAACAAATATAGCTAGATCTATTGACATATACCACGCAGACAGATTTTAGCCTTATTTTTGTATGGGACACGTTATCCTTTACCAATACACTAGTATTGTTTATCGAAAGTGGCTCCGGAGCTATTTTATAGTGTCGTACGTGTACATTACGCAAAAACACACTCTCTGTTTCTTTACTCTTATAACTCAGTGAGATAACAGACACGACTGGCGAGAGATGATTCGCAAGAATTTTAAAACGCCCATACACCACATGCATCTTGTCAATCACATCAGCCTTTTATGTCCAAACCAGATTTGAAAACAATGTTTTTGTCCCAACGCGGAAGTTAAAACCTACAACCTCCAAAGCTAAGCTAAGCTCCCATGATATCTAACGCAATAACCATAACAGCAGTACCACTTGCTAACTACCACAAGAGACGGTATCTTATACGACAATAAAAATAGAGCTCTCCCTCTGAATGTAAATCGGCCCTCTTCTTCCCCTTCCTACCTCCTACTCTCGGTATTTACATGCAAAATATCATAAACACTTGACCTGTTTAACGAGATGAAACGGATGATTTGATGAAAGACGAGGTATAACTGGGGCCATACTTAGAGCAAATGGTGTTAAAGGATAATATTTATAAGATTGTAAATCTGGCCCAGTGCTAAGTTTTTCTCAAAATCATAAGATTATAAGTTTGATGTATTTGTCCGTGGCATAGACTCTCCGAAACGGATGAACTGTTTTTGATCTAGTTTCTTTTTGTTTGAAATCTGGCGTGATCGCAAATACCTATAATTCATCATCATATCGCTCATGCACGAAAATTCAGGGGGTACTTAAAAATAATTTTGGGTTTATTTTATTATTTAAGATTTTTACTGTATTACACAAATTATATTTAATAAATACATAGATAGCGATTGTTTTCGTGTCAAATGCCAATATTTTGTAGTAGGTTGATAATAGCTTCCCCAGCAAACTTTTGAAACTAGGATTTATAGTGCCCAAGCATGTGCGTAATACACAAGAAGTCGTATACACTATAATTAGTTTGGTATAAGATGGTCCTCTTGGCTACACCAAATATTCCAATTTCGTCAACATATGTTAAAGTTAATCCTTCATTAAATATCATGTTATCCCTCTCGTATTTCCTGTCAATGACAGGAATGCGTTGGTGAAATCGGGGCTTAATGTTACAAACTAAAACTCATAATTTTCCTATTGTGTTTTGCAGTAAAGTATTAAAAAAAAAATATTCGCGGTAATATACTATCCCATAGGAAAACTGCACTTTTTCGACATAAAAGCAGTTATGTCTTAACAACGGTGTTATATTCTATTTATCAAAATAAGTCCAGCATTTTCAGCTGAAGTGAAATACCTCACGAACTAGCGTCTTTTATTAGTGTGATATAAACATTAAAATTAAATTATTAAAGTTAATTAGGCCACCCGAGACTCCAGAGCACCTCCAGAGTAAGCACTTGGCTCAAAGAGTAAGCATCTCCATCCAGCGTGGAAATTCTTTGAGCCTTCCAGGTACTTAGCCTGATGGGGACGTCTTTGGGGCTAATTATATTATTTGTAGTTTTTTTAAGTTATTGTAATATATATTTTTTTATTTCTGTTCATTTTAGTTTTAGCTAGTTTGGAGTTATAGGTAGCTAGATATATTATTGTCAGTACTATGTTTTATTTGATAGTTTAAATCTTATATATAAAAATGAATCGCTGCTCGTTAGAGTCGCTCAAACTTGGGAACGGCTGAACCGATTCGGCTATTTTTGGTCTTGAAATGTTAGTGGAAGTCCAGGGAATGTTAAAACGGTTTCTATGCTCAACGGAGTAGGCACGGGTCAGCTAGTAAAAAATATTTTATCGATAATTTAAAAAATGTTACGTTAGCACATCCCTAGTCCGTATGACAAGGGATCTTGTATAATCTGGATTTGTGGCAAGTTGGAGCATATTATATCCCGCAGACAGTTTTGGAACTAATAGATTTTCAATATTTGAAAATTGTCTTCGGAATATTATGTGAGCTGTTAACGCTGAGGGAAATTGGGTTGCATATTGAATATAATATTTTATTTTGGACCCGCACACAATTGAAAATATAAAATAGTAATTACCTACGATAAGTTTTATAACAACTAATTGAATTGAAGCATTTTAATAATAACTATATCTCTTTTTTGTGAAACAATATGTCTATGCAGGTTTATGTCAAGTTCCTGGAGCTACATTCTGGAAGAGTCTAACATCTCTTTCACACATAATTTTAATAATTATAATAAAGTTGGTCACTTTTAAAAGTGAAACGAAAACTTGTTTTATCTGTCAAATAGGTTCTCAAGGTGAGGTTGGGTTTGAGATTGTTTTATTTATACGGGCCTTAGATTTGTAAGTCGTAATTGTCATGTTATCGAGACGTAAATCAAACACGAGCGTCAGGCCAAGACTGGATTTATTCTTACTACCAATAGTATATAATAATTACGTACCTACATCATTTATTATAATACAGGGTGTAAAAAGGACAGCGCTATAACTTTGGTATATTTATATACTACTTTCTCTCATTCTGGAAATGTATTTTTTTTTTGTCAAAAGTAAATTTTTAAACTTTTTTCCATGTAACATGTATAAGTCGCAAGAATTACAGAAAAGCTAGAAAAATGTTTTTTTTTATAAAATAATACATTTCTACTCGTAGAATGAGAAAAGGTAGTAAAAATTATATCCCAAAGTTATAGTAAGTGTTGTTTTTGTTACATAATGCTATGTCATTATGTATTAGGTTTAAAACAATGTTGTGTCAAAGATGACATCTGACACTGATGCCTAAGATAGTATTTATAATAGTCCTCTAGAGAGGCCCTTGTAGGTTAGGTACCTATGTACATAGTTATAAGATAAAATAGCTACGTGAATAAAGCCAATACGATTAACTAGAAGTGTTTATTATTGGACGTGTGATTGGATCCTAATAACAATAACATATGCTGAGGCACTAAACATTAACTACTACACTAAACAGTATTTACACCCTGTATATTTTGTATAATTTATGAATTTAACTTGAGTATACACCCATGCAGAAATGTAAACATTGCATTGCAAATTGCGCATTGCACATTCATCAATAATATGTAAACAAAACTCTTCCTTGTACGAGTACTGTCAACTGTCAACGTCATTATGACAATTTAAAAGTATCGATGTCGCCGCGTCACAGCACTATAACAAATGACAGGCGCAGGTCCGTAGGTAGTGTTTGCGGATGATAAATTCTCGCTGCGCGCGGCTTGAGAGTGCAGCCGTCAAAATATCACTTAGCTAGGGAAGCGTATTAAACGATAAAATTTCACTGCAAAAATAACTAAAATGTTCCGTGAGAATTTAAACAAATGTATTATGATTTTGCAATTCTAATGTTGATGTCATATCAATATTTCAGTGCATATTTAAATAGGGATTTAGCGTTAGAACTAATGATTGTTTTATTTCTAATTATAGTACGTCCGAGATAAATTTAACCTTAACGTAAACAAACCAAAAACATCGAAATTTTCACATATTTACTTATTGTGCACACTTTCACCGGAATATTACTTGATTATCCAATACATTTTATAACAATTAGACAATAATTAATACTAGCTGTGCCCGCGACTTCGTACGCGTGGAAAAGTGATTTAGGACACTTTTATATTTTTAAATATATTTTTAGTTTATTGGCGCAACCGCTGACAACATTCGCCAATAGGTACTTCCCAGTGTATCCCAGTGTTGATCCCGATCCAGCAAGTCACGTACCCGGCAAGCCTCTTGGTATGCAGGGTATAATAATAATATAGTACCATCCTTTCGGAGCTCGGCAAAAGAAGTAGGCCTTCGAACAATATGTAGAAGTCAGCAAAGTTATTCGAAGTTAGGATAATATTATTCGAATGCACCGTATACACCCAGCCAATTTTTCACGTTAATTTACTAAATTATTAAACTTCGATATCAGTCTGTCTATCTGTCTGGTTGTCAAAACTTTAACACGTGTAGGTATCAATCCTATTAAATACTCAGGATCTTCTGTCCCTTCTGGCTTTGAAAAAAACAGACTCCTTAGCCACATCTACCCAAAGATTCAGCCGTTTATCTCTCTAATTTTCGACACTCCAAAGGGAACCAAAACCTAAATTTGATACGAAGCAACGTCTTAATAGTGCCGACATAGGATAAATTGCGAAACCATAAAATTATTTTCAATTTTTTTGAACTTACTACCGTTTTTGTCATTAATATTTTGAGATATTAAATTGAAACATATATTGCAATTATTAAGGTATTTAAAACGAAACTCTCGGTTATACATGGGCGCAGCGGCACGCCCCGTCGAGGATCCAGCAGGCTTACTCTCGACACAACCGAGAATCGAATCAGTTCGATCTCAACGGATTTGGTGTTTTATTTGGTAGATTACTTTGGAACTAATTAGGATAAAGAAAACCTTTGGAACGTAACTTTTTGTACACCCGACGATATCAATCGACATAGAACAAAAATAAACAAACGTCAATTTATTCGGGAGTATGCGGCACGATCGAATCTGAATCAAAATCGAATCAGTTTGGGGAGTTAGGCCCCAGCTCGGCGCGCCGATCGGTTTTAGTAGCGTTTTTTTATTAACCTACCCTAAGTATAACAATAATATAAATAAATTAAATTTAGTTTTAAAGAAAATATAAAATAAAAAAAAGATTAAATTTGAATGTTTGCAGCGCGGTTCCTGCCGCGCTTCATACAAATGTCCAGCATTTTTTTTAATTGTCATAAGTTTTTTATTTATGAACCGATTGAGATGAAATAAATGTTAAGTCAAGATTACTACAAATATGATTGAACCACATCAAAATCGGATAAGCCGTTTCCGAGATTAGCGTGCACAAATGCACCGACAAACAGACAAAAATAAAAAAAATATTGTTTTGGGTACTATTGCATAAATAAAAGTCTCCTATAATAACACAGGCACAGTTAGCACATTTTAATAGTATTTTTTACTCAGCAGTCTACACTACACCAGCCCGGCTCGGACGTAAGACGTCACGCAGCAGCCTGCATTACGCGGCGCCCGGTCGAATCACGGCGAAACGATTTTAATTTTGCTATATTTCCTAAACTACTCATTATATTTGCATGGTATAAAGGGCAAATATTATAGTCTTCATGGAATGCTTAAGCCAACTAACGTATTAAAAATTATAAGGATTAATACCGTGATGGTATAAATAGCTTTCCAAAAACCGCTTAATTGCCCGTTTTTTAGTTTATCGTGAAAGGCTTTCTTTTAATTATACAGTTAATTAAGTTGATTTTATACAATAAATGATAATTTATTTCAATTTGTGAAGCAAGTTCAAAAATACAATTTTAAATTATTATGACACTGTGAAAACACTGTTTTCCCAGAAAAAAAATCCTGATAGTTAGGTACTTATTTGATGTTCTAATCTACTTTAGTGCCACGTTCTATTGCTTCGCGTCATAAGCGATCGTAAGCGAATCGAATCGAATCGTAAGCGATCCCCCCGCGCCCCCCGCACGAACCGTTCGACCGCAGGCCGCGCGCGCGAAATTCATCCGACTTGCTTCAAATTTATCGTCACTGCTCGGCTCCTATGTATCGTAGCGTTATGTTATATAGCCTATAACCTGCCCAGGAATATGGGCTACAATCGTACCAAGTTTGGTTAAAATCCCTTCAGTAGTTTTTGTTCCCATCGTGCACATACAGACAGACAGACAGACAGACAGACAGACAAAAAATTTACTAATTCCATTTTTGGCATCAGTATCGATCGCCAATCATCCTCCAATATGTATTTTGAAAAAATATTCAATGTACAGAATTGACCTCTCTACAGTTTTATTATAAGTATAGATATAGATATTGTTTAAACATGAAATCAAAATTTTTCACCGAAAAAATACGCCATTTTGTGGTTGTGTCATAGACAGTTTTGTTTGCGTTTGGGTTAAATTTATCTCTGACGTATATAGTTATAGATTCTTATTGTTTCTTTGATTTGATTTTGTTTTTCTTTTTCCTATGCCAAGGGTTGTTTGGAAGAAATCGCTTCATAGCGATAAAGCCCCCCTTTGTGTTCATTTTTATGTTATTTTTTACTGTATAATATTTATTTTGTGTGTTTTTTTGTTTTAGACACAATAAAGTATTATTCATTCATTCATTCATATCATAGTGCAAAATTAGCTTTGGATGCTGTTATTTGTTCCACATGCTACTCCTGCACTATTTTCATTAATTTCGTTGCGCGATGGATCTAGTGTCCCTCGGGCCCCCTTGGTTGGTCACCTGTCGATCGGCCCTGATTCAAGATTCCATCACTATAATTGAAGAGATTAATGGATGAAGGTAACATGTAGCAAAATTATTATTTAGAGAAAATTGAGTTCAATCTGTCACTTAAATATTTTAGAATACAGTCGTAAAGTATTAAGTAAATTAATCTAAAGATCCGTCTCTAGAATCAATGTACTTATTATTACGTTACCTAAATGTTTAAGTGACAGTTTGAACTCAATTTTGTGGGTAATTTTTTTTCGCGACATATCACTTTCATTTATTCATGTCTTCAATTATCACTTACGAAGTTCAAAAACATAAACGTATGGTATTTGACATTAGGTCCACTAAATGACACACGAATTCACATGTCACTTAGCGAAGCTTATATCTTAATATCTTGAATCAAGGGCCAGTTGTAATAACTTTGGGATATGGTTATGCTACCTTTTCTCTAGAGATGCATTTTTTTTTTGCCTTTTTTGTTATTGTTGCGACTAAAGAATAAAAAGGAAGTATAATCATATCCCACAGTTATTATAGCTGGTCTTTTTACACCCGATAATATGTTTGTATAACAATGATGATGATGTATTTGAGTATCTGAAGAAGTGCTTTGAATACGAAATCACCGAGCACTCTGACACTTAAAAATGTTAATGTGGAATCAAAAAGCGCATTACAAAGAAGCAAAAACAGATGTAACAGAACGACAAAAGAAAATAATGCTGGTGTTATTTCTGCAGGTTCTAAGGAAAATATGAATATAAATAATATTAAAATTGTTTTATGTCTATTAACCTTATAGATGGTGGATAGATCTATGTGTCTGATTGAGCGTTTGATGGTCATGCGTAGGGCATAGGTATGGATCCCGCCAAAGAGACGAAAATTCATAGAAAAATGACTTTGATTCAAGGCTAATGTGAATGTGCTTTAAGAGGAATGAGCACGGGCAAGAGAAATGCGAATCAGGTATTTGTAAACTATATTGCCGTCCCGCAACTGCCCGAACAAACCGATAGAGACAACTGCAGTTTTAACTGAAATTACCTATTAAAAGCATGAGAAATAGATGACGGGAGACCCCTATTTCCTCCTTCAAAACTTAACCAATTTAATTTTTTTTTATTAGATGCTAAAAAAAGGCTTGAGCTAGGATACTATGTTTCGATTTTATCATAAAACTAGCTGACCCGTGCCCACTTCGTTGAGCATAAAAAAACCGTTTAAACATTCCCAGGGAATGTTACAAGACCAAAAATTGCCAAAATGGTTCAGCTGTACTTGAATTTTAGTGAGACTAACGAACAGCAATTCATTTTTATATAAAAATGTACTCCGATTTGTTTGCTGTATGTTTATCCACAGCTGACAAGCCATATTTAAAGCGTTTTTCATAGAAACATGAAAGTCAAAAGTAAGTCTTTTAGCGCTGGTACTTTCATAGTAAACTCTACATAGGAGGCATATACTATCACTCATTAATGTTATACCTTGTAGAAAACGGCCGTTGTGTCTCTCAAAACCATCGTGAGTGGTAGTATCAAGACCTCATAATATGACATTATCAATACCAGGGCAATTCAGTTTAGTGCGCGCACGTACGCAGGTTGGATATTTATTTACCATTTCATTTAATGCCCAGATAGAATTTTATAAGATGTCAGGTGGGAATGGAATAGAATGGTAATGCGTAATTCCCAGGAAATTCCCAAACGGCGGCGTTTGTCATACAAAAGTGGTAGTTTTGCGCTAAATGGGAATATTATGGGATTATTAATAATGGAGGACATGAATGAAGGTGATATGTAGGAAAATTGTGATTCCGACATTTAAGAATGTGTCGTAAAGCATTAAATAGATTAATCTAAAGATCCGTCTCTACAATCAATGTACTTAATAATAATATGATTGATCAAAAACTTAATTAGGGTAATTTTGATCAATCATATAGGGTGTAAAAAGAGCAGTCACTAATACTTTGTGATACGATTATAATTTATTCTTACTTTTTCTTATTTTGGAAATGTATTATTTTTTATATATTTTACTTTTCACCATGTCGCAAAAATAACAATAAAACAAAAAAAATGATTTTTTTAAATTTTTTATAAAAAAAAAACAATTCTAGAATGAGAAAAGGTAGTTTAATCATATCCCAAAGTTATAGTGACTGCTCTTTTTACACCCGTAATAATTATGCACATTCATTCTCGAGTCTGATCTTTCGTTTAAACTGTCACTTAAACACTTAATACCTCTGGTATTTCTAGTGTTAATACGTTACTAGTCTGGTCAAATTTTCCAGTTCCCATTCAGGGTTCCCAGTGCCAATTTTTATCTAGGTGCGAATTAATGTAATCTTGAATGTCTATTTTTACCGGACTATAAATTAAGTGGCTGTTTAAACTCAATTTTTTTTTTGCGACATAATAATATCACCTTCATCCTTTCATGTCTTCGATGGTATTATATAGTTTTGAATAACTATAGATACAATACTTATATCCGTGGGTTGTCGGAGAAAGAATTGCCTATCTCCCCGTGAGGCGACAGATGGATAAGTCCGGAAATTCGCAGCAGCGTTTTCGTCTAATAACTGCGCTCGTCAAACCGCCTGCCAAGCGGGTATAGGCAACCGCCCCCGTGGTCTAGTGGTTCAGAGCTTCGCACTCGACCCGGAGGTCGTGGGTTCGATTGCCGCGTTGGAACAACAACAATGTTGTTTTCATGTTTGGTTAGGACAATGCAGGCTGATCACCTGATTGTCTGACAAGAAAGATGATCCATGCGTTGGATGGGCATGTGAAAAGTCGGACCTGCGCCTGATCTCTCGCTAGTCGTGTCGGTTTACCGTCCCACTGGGTTATGAGAGTAAAAGGAATAGAGTGTCTTTGTGTAATGCGCACACACTTGGGCACTATAAAATAACTCCTGCGTAGCTGGCCTCGTTTCAATGAAATCGGCTACCGACACCGAAATCGGTGAGGGGAGCTATTATTATAGGCAACCCCCATGAAATATGTTAAGCAGTGGACGGCACAGCTGAAATGATGATAATACTTACCTTAGACCGGAGGGTGAACATCGAGTCAAATGCCAAAGTAAATTTGACAACTCGATACGATTTTCGATTTGAAATCCTATTGTGTCAGCGCAGAGTTCTATTTTCAGCACTTAGAACTATGCCAAACGGGAAGATTCCGTGCCAGTCATTTGCCATCAAAACATTCTCGAGTTGGCACTTCAAAATGTGAAATACATCTTCAACAATAACTGCCGGGAAATGAATACATATTAAGCATTTCCTCGGAAAAATAAATGAAAATGTTTCCCATGTTGACATGAGGAATGTAGCAATTGATGTTCGGCATCAACGACGCCATGACACATGAAAGAGTTCGCACATTAGCATCGACGTCACATCTAGGGACATCATTTTGTGTACATAGACCATTTCGCTGGCTCCTAAGTAATATATCGTATGTCTAAAGAAAGCGTTTTGGATCGTTTTCCATCGATTTATTCGTAGGAGGAATTAAATTTATTTTCTTAATTTAGAAAAAATCTTTAAAAAAAGTGTATTTTTTGTTTTGTTGGTACAATATGTTTCGCGTAAAAAAGCACATTTGTTGTATAAAAGCCCTCACATTTTTTTTTGTTAAAGTACACGATATAACTGTGTATTAGACGCTTTTCAGAGCTTGCCTCTTGACCCGGAGGTCGCGGGTTCTAATCCCGCCGAGGGAACAAAAAGCTTTCAATGTTCCTGAGTCATGGATGTGTATTAAATTTTTCTATCAATACTCGTATAGTAAAAATCTTAAATATGACAATGTGTATAATATTAAAGTCTCAAAATAATATACTTTCGTTATCTGGTAACTGTAACACAAGTTCTTCAGATACTTAGCTCGGGGCCAGATTGACGTGGTGTGAAGCGTCCATAGATATTATTATTATTGTTATTTTGAGAATATTTCCTTTGACTCTACATATTGACATCGAGCATAAAAGCTGAAGAAGTGTACCTAACGAAAAAATTACTACGCCAAGCTACGTCGAGCGAAACAATTCAGACAATATGCATACAGTAACATTTAGGGATATCATAATATTATTTTATACATAATAATTTTAACACCCGTAAAAACTAATGTAAAGGAATGTTAAGGATTTATAGGCCTTGAGCCAATTAAATTGAGTTTTTAGTACTTAGTAAAAAAATATTTATTTTTGAAAATAACATTTTTGAAACATGTAGCCCATTAGGCCCCCGTAGGAAATTGTCGGTGAATTGAAGAGATGTGAAGATGAAGATATTATCACTTATACAAAGTACAGAATAAAATATGAGTGATAATAATTTAAAAAAAGTACCTTTTTCATCGCTGATACTTCACAGTATACTCTACGAGGCACGTACACACCCTAAAGTATTATCACTCATTTATTTTACACCCTGTATGCACTATTATGTGCAGAAAATTTTACCTGTAGAGAAAAATATGGAAACTGCAAAATATGTACCTACTCTATAATATACACTGTACAAGTATAATGAGTGGGAACGACTGAAAAGCAATTACTGTGAGGGCTGTACGCGGGAAATTAATTAATAACAGGTTGGTTCCACTTGCCGCTTCCAACACAGAGTAGGTATCAGACTAAAATATTACCGACGCGACGGAGCAGGAACGAATGTGTGCTATTTAATGTTGAAACGAGAATTGTGCCGACGAAAGAGTGCGAAGTTTGCAACATTTATACCTATAGTTTATGTAGAGTGCAGAATGCTGCAAATAATGCAAAAAATACGGTTACAATAAATACATAAAATTAATAAAAAATACAAAAAAACTAACTTTATCCCTCCCACTATCATGCATAATATTATGTATATTTACAGTGGGTTTGACACATTAATAATCGTCAATGTATTTTCTTTTAATTTGTACCCCTTTGTTTGCTTTGTTTTTTTTTTAAGTTTTCCCTCGTGTTATTATAACTATGTTTATATTTTGTAGTGTTATATATTTTTAACGTGTCAAAAAAATGTTTTTTTATTTTATTTTTTAAAATTAAAATATATATTTTTTTTTGGCACCGGTTTTGCTTGTAAAATTATAAAATTCATTTAACCACTGTCTCGATCGGTCGGCTGATGGCTCCGTACTGGCTATTTTTTGACTCAACACTTTATATTTTTAGAAATACTTATTATACTCCTGTAGAGCTAGTATTCTGACGGTCAGAGTATGAATTACTGTTCTTGACAGATATTTACAATGAGTTTGTAATAGCTAAGTTTGTAATTTTGTCTAAAATTAACCCACTTGCGAAAACGATGTAAGTGTGTATACTCGTATTTTTTGCTATGCACATTATTTAGATTAGTATATAATTTACCATTTAGAATAAAATAAAAATAAAATAATATTGATTACCTAATTACTATATTATATTGTCCCAAAAGTCCCAAGTGGAGCCCACCGGCGATGCATAGCATCGGTTATTTTAACTGAATGCGTGGATCGGTTCTACGGTTAACTAATTTTCGTACCAGGCTATTAAGTGTTTAAACACCTAAGCTCTAATAAAACTAATTGTTTATTTAACTGGATGCATCAACGAGTTCAATCGCCAATCGCTAAAGGAGTTGAACGTGTGGGGACGATCAAGTCACATCTTTATCATTCCTCCAAGCAGTGACAGTGACAGCTTGTGACTCTGAGAGATAACTTTACAAGCAATATTAGTTGTATTGTGTTGTATGTATCACGAGATAATATCATTCGTTATTCCGTGTTGACATTGTGGAGACTACGAAAGAAACTTAGACATTACAATATTTGTAGGACAGGATTTTACATAAGGGTAGAAAAAAATAGGATAGATTTAAAAAAATAAAAAGTCTAAACAAACATAATATTATATGTATGTATGCGTGTGACTTTGTTGCTACCCTTAATATTTCAGCATCTTCGTTGTTGAATGCCATTTTCCGTCAGTGAGACCCTACCGTTATAGAAATAGACGTAATTCAGTATCATGCGAGTTTAAAGGCTCAAATGATACAATAAATTGCCAAAAACGACAAAGTATATCACCAACAGAAATATATTTGAAAGAAAAATTTCGGCGACTCAGCGCTTAGAACAAATAGTGTGATTTCCGTCCACGCCATAAGCGGAAGCGGTTTTCTAAGAAACTGTTTAATAATTGCTGTTTGATATATTTTTGGCTGTTCTATATTTTTCAAAAATAATGAAGAGAATTAAACTTAAGTAGGTAAAGCAGGAGCAATAACTAATTAAATGCAATGTATTTGTAACTTTATTGAATGTCGAATGTCTGGGCATTGTCATCATTTTTATGATGACGTAATTTTTACGGTACAGTACTTGCATATTAGGTTTTTTTGGCAAATGAATAAGACGTTTATTCAGGTATTTTACATTACACTCGATAACACAAAATATTTTAGAACGGTAACACAACACAACAATTTGAAAGTGGTAATAAACAGCGACAAAACGATATAAAAACAAGAAACAATTTAAAAGAAAAGGAAAGTACAGTAATACAGTGATTGTGGTGCTAAGTAATGCAAACACTCGAACTGGAGTCCACTCAGGTATATTTATCGTGGCATTATAATCGTACCACAATCCCTGGTATCCTGTGGATCCACGCAATTGCCAGGCGGGTGACCGACGATCACCACAGCAGCCGAAGAATTATAATATAATAAAATATAATATGTAAAATACGCATGCAAAAATATACCAAATGAGATACATAGTATAATGAAAAATAAATAACTGTTAATATTTAAGTGTTGTGAAGCTCGTTATAATCCGCATTAGGTACATACTATGAAGTTTTGACAGAAAACTTAATAGTACATACTATTAAGTTTTCTGTCAAATGGTTGTTTTCTTTTAAATGCATGGAATGTTGCCAGTATCTATTGCGTAATTTACTCGTGAGCGTTATATGGCTTTTTTTACACTTTGATTAGTGACTAAGCGTCATATATATACGGCGGCGTTCAAGGGAAAGGAGAGCTGCCTAACTTATCTTATCTCCTCCTAGTCACGCCCATGTTTGATACGCTCATATGCCTACAGCAGTGCTTGTGACATGCCTTTTTTGCGAGATTTTAGGCAGCTGCTCAGTTTCCCCTTCCCCTGGCGACGCTCGTGTTTGATACGCTCATGTGCCTACAGCAGTGCTTGTGACATGCCTTTTTTGCGAGATTTTATTCAGCTGCTCAGTTTCCCCTTCCCCTGGCGACGCTCGTATTTGATACGCTCATGTGCCTACAGCAGTGCTTGTGACATACCTTTTTTGCGAGATTTTAGCCAGCTGCTCAGCTTCCCCTTTCCCTAGCGACGTTCATGTTTGATACGCTTATGTGCCTACAGCAGTACTTGTGACATGCCTTTTTTGCGAGATTTTAGGCAGCTGCTCAGTTTCCCCTTCCCCTGGCGACGCTCGTGTTTGATACGCTCATGTACCTATAACAGTGCTTGTGACATACCTTATTGCGAGATTCTTAGGCAGCTGCTCAGTTTCCCCTTCCCCTGGCGACGCTCGTGTTTGATACGCTCATGTGCCTACAGCAGTGCTTGTCACATGCCTTTTTTGCGAAATTTTAGGCAGCTGCTCAGTTTCCCCTTCCCCTGGCGACGCTCGTGTTTGATACGCTCATGTACCTATAACAGTGCTTGTGACATACCTTATTGCGAGATTCTTAGGCAGCTGCTCAGTTTCCCCTTCCCCTGGCGACGCTCGTGTTTGATACGCTCATGTGCCTACAGCAGTGCTTGTGACATGCCTTTTTTGCGAGATTTTATTCAGCTGCTCAGTTTCCCCTTCCCCTGGCGACGCTCGTGTTTGATACGCTCATATGCCTACAGCAGTGCTTGTGACATGCCTTTTTTGCGAGATTTTAGGCAGCTGCTCAGTTTCCCCTTCCCCTGGCGACGCTTGTGTTTGATACGCTCATGTGCCTACAGCAGTGCTTGTGACATGCCTTTTTTGCGAGATTTTATTCAGCTGCTCAGTTTCCCCTTCCCCTGGCGACGCTCGTGTTTGATACGCTCATGTGCCTACAGCAGTGCTTGTGACATACCTTTTTTGCGAGATTTTAGCCAGCTGCTCAGTTTCCCCTTCCCCTGGCGACGCTCGTGTTTGATACGCTCATGTGCCTACAGCAGTGCTTGTGACATGCCTTTTTTGCGAGATTTTATTCAGCTGCTCAGTTTCCCCTTCCCCTGGCGACGCTCGTGTTTGGTACGCTCATGTGCCTACAGCAGTGCTTGTGACATGCCTTTTTTGCGAGATTTTATTCAGCTGCTCAGTTTCCCCTTCCCCTGGCGACGCTCGTGTTTGATACGCTCATGTGCATACAGCAGTGCTTGTGACATACCTTTTTTGCGAGATTTTAGCCAGCTGCTCAGTTTCCCCTTCCCCTGGCGACGCTCGTGTTTGATACGCTCATGTGCCTACAGCAGTGCTTGTCACATGCCTTTTTTGCGAAATTTTAGGCAGCTGCTCAGTTTCCCCTTCCCCTGGCGACGCTCGTGTTTGATACGCTCATGTACCTATAACAGTGCTTGTGACATACCTTATTGCGAGATTCTTAGGCAGCTGCTCAGTTTCCCCTTCCCCTGGCGACGCTCGTGTTTGATACGCTCATGTGCCTACAGCAGTGCTTGTGACATACCTTATTGCGAGATTTTTAGGATTTTTATGGCGTCACCCATGTTTGCTACATTTTCGTGCCCCCTGCGCTTGTGATTTGGACCACTCGGAGGCAGATTCGCCCAGGCGAGCCTTTACAATCCATTACACAGGGCTCGTAGAACCGGCGCGGATAAACACTTCGTCTACTAATGTGGATAGTCTGTATACTTTATACAGGCAGGGTTTTTTAAGGAAAACGTAGGCCTAGTTTATGGTTTTTTACTCCTATTTTTAACCCCCGACGCAAAAACGACGGGGTGTTATAAGTTTGACGTGTCTGTGTCTGTCTGTGGCATCGTAGCTCCCAAACGCATGATCCGATTTTAATGCGGTTTTTGTTAGAAAGGTACGAGGCTCGACTGATACGAGAGTGTTTTTAGCTATGTTTGGTGGAAATCGGTTCAAGTCTTCAAGGTCATCAGGTCGTTTGTTAGGTGTGATAGGAATGTTACACGCTAAGTCGGGTTTTTTTTTAATTTTTAATTTAGTTTTACGCCTACGCGAATGAATCATTATACACGTTTTTTTAGATTTTTATTATAATATTATATACAATATAATAATTTTTCGGCGGGATTCGAACCCGCGAGCACTTGCT
The DNA here is from genome assembly GCA_905187575.2 of Celastrina argiolus. Classification (NCBI taxonomy): domain Eukaryota; kingdom Metazoa; phylum Arthropoda; class Insecta; order Lepidoptera; family Lycaenidae; genus Celastrina; species Celastrina argiolus. Next base: position 14,091,871 of record LR994594.1, read on the forward strand.
CGAACACCAACGCCCTCAACTACTGCGCTATGGAGGTCGTCAATACCTATAAGGTAAGAGGATTCTATAATTAATTCATACTTTCAACTGAAATTTGAATGCTTTTTATTTTAAGCACGGCACAAAATATTGTAAATAATACCGTAGTAATAAAATGCCAGTATAATACAAAATGTTAGGATAATATTTTGTATTATACTGGCATTTTATTACTACGGTATAAAAAATCCCGTTTGTAATCAAAGCACGTATCAATTTTTCTGGCTTTTATTTTATTCCCCGATAGATTTTTTGTGTAAACATTATAGTTTTAGTTTTTTAAACGTTGTTCTACTTTTATGTAAATATCTTTTCAAACTGAAATTTCAGATAGGTTTAAAATAATCTAAAATGTATAAAAGCTGGATATCCACAACAGAGCATAGTTTGACCCGAAAAAAAAATGTTGCGGATTTTTTTTATATCTATGTACGCTTGACACCACTTTAATCTGGCCCCGAGCTAAGTATCCGAAGAACTTTACATGCTAGACAACAGTATAGTAATATATTATTTAATACTTTTATACACATTATTTTAAAAATTGTAACTATTTTGAAATTTGAGGGGTTGAAAATTCAAACCAATATTAGTAAAACAGTATATTATAATTATACATTCCTATGTTGAAACCAAGTCCCAACACTAGCGAACTAGTGAAGAAAATTTGTACTAACAAAAATATTTTAAGTATCCCCAGAATTGAGGATTATTGTTCAGAAAACTCTCGATTACGTCTGCTCCTCTACCTCCGATTGGGAGCTACGATAATACAGACAAACATACACATGGACACGAATACACATCTAACTTATAACACCATTCTTCGGTGGCTTAGTATGTTTTATACCTGCTTAAATTATATATTATAAACAGGTATAAAACATACTAAACCAATGACGACAGTTTAGGTTAATAAAAATAACAATTACTATTATTATATAGTAGTCTTAGATTTTTTTTTAGTTCTTCCATAGTCTTAGATACCCAGTCCACTAGCACCTCACCCCTATAGCCCAGAATCTTTTCTTATAACCATTCCTTGCAATAGTCCTACACTAACCGGTGGGTCTCCGTGGGCGCACACCCATGGTGCGTACAGGGAGAGTCGCCGGCTAGTGTCACATTACATTTAAATTAAAATTGTGTGTTGGGGCCTCTGCGTGTTGGCTTCGGCCCCACGCATGCCTTCCAAAGGTCCGGGATTTAATTGCCCGTGAGCAAGGAAAGCTATACACAAACATAATATTAATAATATTCACATCAAGCCCAACACTATAGTCTACAACACTAGCGAACTAGTGAAGTAAACAGTACAATTCACCGCAGTCACGTACAGTATTCAGTATATTAATACGACTGTATAACTTCTAATGTATTTGTTGTTTGACTCCATCGTATTGGTATTTACTATTTAGTAGCAAGATAAATATTGTTTATTGCATAATAAATACTTAATAATATTACTGGGGGCCTACACGAGATGCCATCGCTAATTATCGCTTACAAAGTTCGATAACAAAATGTATGGGATTTGACATTAGGTACGCCAAATGACATACCAAATCGCGATCATTTAGCGTACCTTATGTCAAATCCCATACTTTTTGTTATCGAACTTTGTAAGCGATAATTAGCGATTGCATCTTGAGTAGGCCCCCTGGCTGTGCTCTGTAGTCGGTTAATCGTCACACTGGGTTATGATAGTGAAAGGAAGTGCCCTTGTGAGTTGCGCACACTCTTGGGCGCTTTAAAAATTACTGCTGAGTAACTGGCCTGGTTCAACGAAATCGGCCAACAACACCGAAATCGGTTGTACGCGTGAAATAGCATAGATATCTAATAAATTCCCCGATTTTAAAACATCGTTCATGGGTGTTTTGCTCTATTGGTCTTATCGTGACGATATGATATTATTTACAGCCTTCACCAATAAACGAGAGTGTCTTTGTGTATTGCGCACATACTTGGGCACTATAAAAACGAACCCTGCGTAATTGGCCTGCTTACAATGAAATCTGGTACCGAAATCGGTGAGGGGAGCTATTAATACATTGCAGAACACGCAACCCGCAACCGACAACGCGCAACTCGCAACCCGCAACCGACAACGCGCAACACGCAACGCGCACCGCGTAACACGCTACTCGAAGTCAGCAACCTACAACGTAGAGTTATTATTCGTGTAAATATTTTTATTAGTAAGGGGGTAACTCTTTAACATAATAATATGAATTATTATGGATGAATTTCCTACACATGCTCATCTATCATCATATGATGCTACAGACATAACTAACCTCGTTGAATAATTCCACTCATATGAAACTTGCCGTTAATTTATCTACATATGGAACATAAAGATCAAAGTTGTTTACCTACCCCCACTAAAGCGCACTCGAAACAACGGTAAAGTTGGACGCAACTTCCAAACTTGAATCTTTCAAGTGGGATATTTCCGGAAATCCGGCAGTGAAATTAAATATCTCCGTTCGGTTTAAGCAACGACAATGTTTGCAAAGTAGCTTCCGGAACTATCGCGGATTAAGCATCCCAAAGATTTTGCAGAATAAGCGCGAGTTTCAAACTGCTGATAAACTAAAAAGGGATTTCAAGTTTTTGTCTTGCAACTATATTTTGCTGTAGCCGTGAGTGATCACAAAATAGCGGTCGATCGTAACATGTTTTGAAACGGGTGTAAAAAGAGCAGTCACTATAACTTTGGAATATGATTATACTTTTCTCGTCCTAGAAATGTATTTTTTACAAGAATTAAAAAAAAACTTTTTGACAAAAAAAATACATTTCAAAAATTAGGAAAGGTAGTATAATCGTATCCCACCAAAAACATTTTCATGTAAAAATGTTGCCAAGACGAGTCTACATAGCTTACCTTGTGAAAAAGTTATCAGATATCGTATAAAGCCAAGCTCTAAAGACTACACGCCCTTAATCTACAAGCACCTTAATCAAAATCTATCAAAAAGTGGACAAATCTCATGTAGAACCAAAGTTCTTGATCTATGCGCCCTTACTTTACTAGGCTTACTAGGCTTAGCTTCATTACTGTACATTTCAGTTAAAACGTGATACTACGACATCCAAAGCAAAGTTATGGGAGTTCAAAAAAACGACGAAACCTTTCGAGAAAAGGTAGGTAGTGCCCTTACGCTTCGCTTGGCTCGTCTTGGCGGGGCACGACCGTGCCCCCAGATCTCAAAGTTATACTGTTACTTTTACAACCTGTCTACTGCTTAAGTGCATAGCAGGGATGAAATGGATATGAAATTTCGGAAACAGGGCTTCGATTCTCAGGCCTGGAACTTAGTTCCGAATATTAGTATATCCCGCTCGCACGCGCGGTAAATCTCATTTGCATGAGCGGGACAGACCCATAGTGAAAACTAAGTTCGAGGCCTGAGAATTAGGGCCCAGATACGGATATGGATATGAAATTATTTCGGATTATCCGTTTGTTTCGGATAATTTCCGTTACGAATATTAATTTTTCGTTACCTCTGACAGTAGAAAACTTTTATTTCGGATTCGGTTACGGTTATGAAGCTCCTTAACATCTCTGGTCCATAGTATCTAAAGTAATTAATATAATCTCTTATCGATTACAGACACGATATAAAACCGGAACAGCTACAGTACTGTGCCCAAGAATGTACGCCATACACAAGATCACTCTGTACCTTTGAATGTTTATTACTCACTACTATATTACACTTATCTATATTATACTAATATTATAAAGCGGAAGAGTTTCTTTGTTTAAACGCGCTAATCTCAGGAACTACAAGTTCGATTTGATTTATTTTTATAGTTATTTCAGCTATAAAACATTACGCTGCAACCAATAGGAGCGAAGTATCAGTGAGAAATGTTTCAAAAACGGGGAAATTTAATGTCATTTGGGGAATTTCGTTGCGTGCGCTGCATAAACGGTTTGTCACTCAAAAACCACGCGAACGAAGTCGCCCGCGACTTCGATAGAGCTAGTTATAGATACACAGTTATATATTATCTACGATAAAGTTTAACTAACCAAAGCATAACATTTTAGAAACGCCCATGAAAAGTGTACTCATTTTTCAAAAGAGTTTTCAGGGCAAGACGCAGGGAGCGTAACGGATTTACAACATTACTCACAAAAGTACACGTGCTCAATACTGCTTTTGTTGGGAATGACTGATGGTATATGCCAAAAGGGCATACATAAAGTGAGCTTAAAGATAAAGGGCTCTTAAAAGCAGAGGAAGGAAGCAAGAAGTAGGATTACTTGACAATTTGTAAAAAATAATTATTTTTACCCGACTGTGTCAAGAGGGTTATGTTTTTCGAGAGTATATTTATGTTTGTGTGTATGCATAATTGCTAAGCATGCTTTACTATAAAGTGATGCAAGAATGCTTAATTCCTCTGCTTTTAAGAGCCCTTTATCTTTAAGATAAGAGAAGCTAGGATTACTTGACAATTTGTAAAAAATATGTATTTTTTATCTGACTGTGCAAACACACATACTCTTGAAAAACATAACCCTCCTGACTCCTGAGTTATGTTTTTCAAGAGTATGTATATTGACCTTGATTTAAATGAGCAGCAGGTAATCGAAATATTGGAATCGGAATTAGAAATTAAACGCATGAATTAATTGTTCAGCATGCTTTACTATAAAGTGCGCTTAAAGATATAATAAGCTTATAAGCAGAGGGAGGAAGCAAAAAACTAGGATTATTTGACAATGTGTAAAAAACTAGGATTATTTGACAATGTGTAAAAAACTAGGATTATTTGACAATGTGTAAAAAACTAGGATTATTTGACAATGTGTAAAAAACTAGGATTATTTGACAATGTGTAAAAAACTAGGATTATTTGACAATGTGTAAAAAACTAGGATTATTTGACAATGTGTAAAAAACTAGGATTATTTGACAATGTGTAAAAAACTAGGATTATTTGACAATGTGTAAAAAACTAGGATTATTTTACAATGTGTAAAAAATATGTATTTTTTACCCGACTTCCCCAGGACGGTTATGTATTTCGAGAGTATGTATGTTTGTTTGTTTGTTTGTATGTATGTATAATTGTTCAGCGTGCCTGAATGGCTCTATGAATTTTAGCTTAGGAGTTCGTCCGTTCTCAATATTCTGCATAAAAATTTAATCATATTATGGAGAACAAACTTGTATGTCTACATGCCACTTAAAAAAGTAACATTTAAACATACGACATCATAAAATCAAAAGTAGGAAATAAATAATTGCAGTATGTGAATAAATGTCGTAATAGGTAAGGCATGGAAATAGTGCTTTATCACTTATTTAACTTACTTTATTTATATAAAACAATGTTGCTTCTGCATAATACGTTGCTTCGTTTGTGTACAACCGACATTGTTCTACAGAATTTTCGATGATAAAATAAATTTAATGACATTTCAGACTATACGGGGTGATTCATGGTTTACATATTAATCTGAATAAAGTATGTAGAGAATGACGCGTATAGCATTTTTTGTTTTAGAACCTCATAAACATTAATTAATATAACTCAAAAAAAAAACAAAACAAAGGTCTAAAATGAAAACAAGGGGTGAATCTTACTATGCTGGGGCATGCTGGCTTCTAGTCTATTCTATACACACGAACTCACTCGTCGTTGACTTAATAAGTTAATAAGACCGGACTAGGATTGAAACTCATATCATATACTATAGCAGGCACCCGCCGGCGGATCCGCGGTGTGTGCTCACGAGCAATTTTCATTCGCCTACTTAGGCACCTATGTAGCCGGCACGACATCACGGCGCGGCGCGGCGCGGCGGCGTGTGACATCAACGTGTAGTACGGGCGCGTACCTACGCGCAGTGTCCGTGCGTTATGTTAGTAAATAATTATTCAAGTTTAGGATACATTTACGCACCGATTAATAAATTGATACTATTTTTTTTCGTCTCATATAGTAGCCAAATATCACGTCCTCAAGTATTGCTCATGTCTCACCAGTCACACTGTAGATTCGGTCAAAACTTAAGTATAGATTATATTATTATAGGATCTCAATGTACTATTTATACATCATATATATACCTAATCAGCATTTAATTTCTGAAGGCACTTCCGTTCAATATAGTCTGCTAAAAATAAAGATATTAGGTCCTGTCAGCCGCCGCGTTAAATCCCGAACTCGCTTTTTACCCTCCACATTTTTATTTCGTAGGCTTACTGTGGTGTGGTACAAGGTAAAAGCGGTAGAGTTTAATAAATATTTAAAGTTTTAATGACCAAATACAAGGTACATATCCTCCCATCCCAAAATCCTAAGATTAAGAGTAAAGTCTAAGATTTGCCAACTCTGAATGGTAAAAGCCCGAACGATTTTGCGATTCGCCATTTGGAGTTAGTAAATCTTAGATTTTACTCCTAAATCTAGGATTACCCTCATTTTTCAGTAACATATATTTGATGATCTCCGTAGCGCAGTGGTTGAGCGCGTTGGTTGCTCTAGAGGTCGCATGGTCTAATCCTGCTGAAGGAACAAAAAGTTTTCTGTGTGTGTATTAATATAATAAAAATCTTAAATATGTTTATATTATAAAAGTATTAAATATATTTCTGTTGTCTGGTGTAACACAAGTTCTTCGGATACTTAGCACGGGGCCAGATTGACGGGGTGTGAAGCGTCCATTGATAAAAAAAGATCCAAATGGAGATGGAGGATAGGCTTAATCGAAGAGCCCGCCTCGCAGCTTATAATGCTCAAATGTTCCCATTAAAATAGCCGCGTATTAATTTAATTAGGTACATACATTCATATGCATAATATACACTCATTATATAATATATTATATCGTGTATATTATACACTCATCATTCCCAAATTGCGGGTATAACCTATACTCGCTTAGCTCGCCAATTGAGTTGGCAAGTGCAGTGTTAAAATATTAACCACGAAAACACTGCTGCCCATTTCCGGATATTTTCTCTCTGTCGCCTTTTACGACAACCACAGGAGAGCTGGTTGATGAGGAGGTGTTTTTACTCCGACACTCTATGTTATAACTTGTACCACCCCCCAATTCCTGTAGGTCTGACGTACGTAAGGAGAATCGTTCTCTAAATTGGATTGATGTAATACCATCTTACATTTCTGCTCTCTATGGGTCACTTTATTATTTCCTTTCGAATACCATTTATTTCTATATTGGACTTGCATGTGAATCTCATAAATGTGAAAGTTACAGACATTTTCTTTGGAAATTCATCATCACACTAATAATAATTGAAGACATAAATCAATGAAGGTGATAATATAATATATTAATATATTATTACTATATTACTAAATTATTTCTTAAAATACACGACTTTCGACATAGTCATCATCAGGTGTATCTATGTCGAAACCGGTCGTGTATTTTAAGAAATATTATTATGTATTAAGTACATTGATTCTAGAGACGGATATTTAGATTAATGAACTTAATACTTTACGACGTATTCCAAAATGTTTAAGTGACAGTTTGAACTTCATTTTCTCAAAATCAAATTTTGCTACATATTTCCTTCATCCATTCATGTCTTCAGTTATATTGAGTTACACTTCGCCTTTATTAAGAGGCGGAAGTTTGAGTGTGTGTTTATGTTTGTTACGCGCAAAAAGTATTAAATTTTGATGAAATTTGGAATGGTAGTTAACGTGCTGGATAAACACAATTAATTATATTGTGGGTGTACAAGTGGAAGCCCCAAAGGGAGATCTCCGACCGAGCGAGATGGTATGCTCGGTCAGGCCGAAGCCCACTGTACTAGTTTTCAGATGTCGTATATATAGCGCCGGACTTAGAAAACTTCGATAGCGCGATGCAGGATGTGGCGCTAGTAGTACCGCTACATCACTCCCCCCCGAAGACCGGAGGTCGAAACTTGAGTCGTCTTGTGCTTGAGTCGCCAGTGCCAGTGAGTCCCAGTGAGTCGGAACTGTGCTGCTGCTGCACGGGCTCCAGTGAGTCGGAGTGCTGCCGTGCGGGCCGATGCTACGTGCTGAACCAGGAGAGATGTGCTCTGCTTGCTGACCGGTCGTGTAGTGAGAGTGCCCGTTGAAGCCGATGAGGGTTCGACCAGGCCGCGCTGCGTTGAGGCTATTGGACGAGGTACCCGAAGTGGCTGAAGCTGGCTGGCGTGGTGCGGAGGGGCGGGGAGTGATGATGATGAAGGAGGCGTGTTCTGTCGAGGGTCACCAATGTGGTGTACAAGTGGAAGCCCCAAAGGGAGATCTCCGACCGAGCGAGATGGTATGCTCGGTCAGGCCGAAGCCCACTGTACTAGTTTTCAGATGTCGTATATATAGCGCCGGACTTAGAAAACTTCGATAGCGCGATGCAGGATGTGGCGCTAGTAGTACCGCTACAATATAATTAAAATTATATACGTTATGGCATCTATTGCTTAGCAATTGTGAAATTTCTCTCGGAATATTATGATGATGTAGAATATTAAATAAATAAATAATAAATAAATTCTTTATTAAGAAATTTTTGTTACCAATTTTTTTACACTTTTCCACTTTTTATTACGTTTTAATAAGTTTTTACAAAAACACAGTAACAACAAAAGTTTGTGTTATTACTGTGAACATGAATTTCCATCAAGAACTAGCAGTAAATCAGTAAAATATTTGTTACTTTACATTTGAGTTAACGCTTTGTTATTGAGTGATGATGATTAAGTTACTCAAACAGAAAGTAGACCAGCGTGGGGTGGGTAGAACAAACACGTAGATCCAGTGTTTGCTCAGCTAATTGCCAACTTCTTTCGCTCAGAAAATCAATCCCCCGAGACCGGACACTTACAATTGTCAAGCAACGAAGATCTTTGAGGGTGTAGATATTCCACAGATTAAGATTTCTTCGTATTAATCACTTATGTCTGTAAAATTGTATGATTATTATCATGTATGAATTAAAGACTCATGTATGAAATGAATTGATGAAGGAGATAACGTCACAAAAAAAAAATACCAATATAATTGAGTTTAAACAGTCATTTAAACATTCTTGGATGATATGTAGTAACGTATTAAGTACATTGATTCTAGAGACGGATCTATGGATTAATGAACTTAATACTTTTAGAGGTAGTCTAAAATGTTGTCTTCAATTACTTGATACACAACTTTTTATGACGTTATTAATAACGTAGTCTTTAGAAAATAACACGACCGGTTTCGATTAAATCATCATCATGCCGACCTTATCATAAACAACGCACTAGCTTGGAGGTAACTTACATTATTTACTTAATTATTATTTTTTAATTCAGTGATTGATCGTGGTAGAAGATCTAGTTTTGATGATTCCGAATATACCATTAACTTATTTTCGCCAAAAATGTCGATTGCGTTGTTTATGATAAGGACGGTAGAGGTGTCAAGGTGTTTAATCGTAAATAATTTGTTATAACGTAATTATTTGTAAAAAACTTAATAAAAACATAATAAAGTGGAAATGTGTAAATAAAAGTTATGTGTCATTAATTAATTATTATTGCGAACATGAATTACCATCAAGAATCATTACCGTACATTCAATCAGTAAATTAACTTGTCCTTTAAGATTGTATTGCAGACTACTCGAAAGATTCACTTGTCGCTAAAATTTTCTTTTCTTACGTAAAGAATTATTACGAAGACAATTTCGAAGTGATTAACCAAATAAGTACTCGGATTGTCTTGTATTATTATCTATGTTTCTACATTTTTAGGCCTGGAATTCACCCTACCATCAGATAAACATCACCCTTAGAAAATCCCTAGAGAAAATTCAGGGAAATAGGAAAAATCTTTTCTCAGAGGCACAATAAAGCCTAGGTATTCCAGAAATTTGGTATTCGAATAGACTTTATGAGGATTGAGTGTAAATATCGCCGGGTACAGTCAGGGCTAGCGACTGGATTTTTCCGGAAATATGCGGACTTTTATAGGAATTTCCGAACTCTTCAAATTTGCGCCTTTTAGGGGTTGCTCGTTCGGTTTGCGGCAATTTTTGGAAGAATTGGTTTGGGACTTAGTAAGGTTTTTCGTTTGCAACACTTTGTATTCTTGTCTGTTTTAATTATCCAACAGTTTTGGTAAATAATTTAAAATAGTACATTAATGATATTTTCGAAAAAGAATATAGATTGTGATAAAGTAACTGTAGACATACATTAATTATTATTGCGGTTCACTTAGCAATAGCATAAAAAAATTCGCATTGGACTATAAATGTGAAACCTTACAAAATCCAATTTTCGTGGATTTTGCAGACTATTTTATTGTGACTGTTAAAGTTTAGCATGGTAACCCTAAGTCCAAGACGCGTGTCGATCTCAATAAAATGGAACTTTACTATGACGGAGTTTGAAATTTTTATTTAATATTTATATCGGTGGCAACACTCACATTCTGGAAATATTTTGCGACACTCAACTAAGATAAGCTAAGGCTATTAAATTATATTGCGTGATTCATAGAATTTTAAAAAATCTATTCCGTAAATTGATAATAATAAATAAATTGGAATATACTAGTCAAGAAAAATAATAAGGTATATTGCTGTAATACTGTAAGACATGTCACATAATATTTTTTATAGATTATGTGACTATAATATTATCTACATTAAGTAGGTAATTATTTGGAAGAACACAAAACTTTCAAATTGGAAATTATGGGTAGTATGTATAATTTTTAAGAATTAAAGCAATACACTTATTGTTTACATTGTCTTCACTAGTTTAACTGAAGTTTACTGCATATTCTGCAATAGTATGATTGTGTAAGTGACTGTGGCAGAGCTGACTGACACGAGGAAAGTGTAGTCCAGCCGGTAGAAGTTGTACGCGTGGAAGTTCAGGGGCCTGGATTGAATGAGTTCCCTGAGGTTACGGAGAGCTCGGTAAGTGGTAGGAGCTGAAAGAGAAGAAGACATAAGAAAACACCCAAAGAATCCGTGGAAAATAAAAATAAGAAAGAGTGACTGGGAATTACTATTACTATCTACTCAGTAAATGCAACAGAAAGTCTTAATAATAAGGACACATTAAAAATTACCGATTTTGTAGATACTATTAGAGATCTGAAAATACTTACAAAAATTCTTATTGATGAGAGTATGGTCGATGATTCGAATGATTCTCTCTGTCTCTCTGTAGCATCTCTCAATGCGATGGAGGCCAATGGAGACCACAGAACAGCTTCCAACCACTCGGCAGATGGTGGAAGCGATAAGAAGGTATTTAACCATATTTTGATTATCCACTGTCTAAGGAAAGAGTTAGCTTAGAAAATACAAGTTATGACAACCGAAGCTGATAGTGGAATAGAATAATATTGACCAGAGTTTTTGTTTTTGGTGTATCTGTAGGGGAATAATTTTATAGAAATATCGGAACACTTACCAAAGAACCCAGAATCAAACGTATTATAATGTTTAGCAGCATTATTAATGTCATCAAAATTATAATACTGGTCATCAATATCTGGAAATATTTACTTTTATATTAGAATAAGAGGTTTACTAATAATAAAATTAGTATTATCTAACTTTTAAGTATTGAAATCGAATATAATTATCAACACTAATTAAGTAATGTTCATTACAATAAGGTACTTACTCTTAAACCATACATCGTGTTAATGCAATCAGCTTGATCTAGAATTAGGAGATAACATCTGGTTATCCACAAAATCACCTCTGGTTGATCATGATTGAGAGCCGCCAAATTTAATTTATTATCTGTATGATCCAAATTATCGACCATTAGTTTTACTTCTTTATTAACTGATTTAACTGAAGTGATAGTTGAATCACCACTTTCCAACAAATCTCCAATTGCTTTAAGTCGGTACTCGAGTTGCAACGTATTGGCAACTATATCCGCAAAACTGAAAGTTTTAAAAACGTAGTAAACATATTCCACAGAGTAAATAGTGGGTATGACCCAGCCGTAAAATACGATCCAGGAGCCGTAGTCAAAAATACTACAGAACAAGTCAAAAATGAGAAAGGTTAAGCAGATTTTTGTGACCTGACACTTGATGATGCTGATATAGTCGATACCGAGGATTCTGTCGATGTGATCATACATGTTGATGTATTCCAAGTTGATCTGTCTGTATTTGTAGACAAAATACAAATCGCTAAGGTACTGGACGTAGCCGAGCAAGTAGATGAACTGAATAGCATCTTTGAAACTGAAGGTAGACGCCCTACCAATCATATAAAATTTAATGTACAGACTCAAAATATTTGCCATAGTCAGAGAAATAACATAAAAGGAGGTCTTGTAGAGGGACCAAGAGTGCCTTAAGCCTGTCTTGTCACGAACAATGCAAGAGAGGCTCACGAATCTTAGAACTACGTTCAAATTCTTCATCGTTGAAAACGTATCCATGATTTCGACACCCTTAATGAATGAAACAAACTACACTACTGCAACACGTGATCAATGACATTAATTACTTAAAAGTTATCTTTGTGATAATCTTTTAATACATTTAGCAAGCTTTTCATGGCGATTCATTTAGATGCAATATAGATTTTAGGATAAGTTATATAGAGCAATCACTCGCTTTACAGAACTAATAAAAACTAAAAACGATAGCTACAATTTGTGCAAACAGTCTATGACCAGTGCAATTTCCAATTCAGATTCAGGTCGTGGTTTCATACAATTGATTAGCGGTATTTAATTTTACGAAAATATAGGCAATGCAGGATGTATTTTTATCCCAATGATATAATTAAAGTAAGGCTCCTATTGATATAATAATAATGCCTCCCATACTGATTTCGGTGACGGTGGCTGATTTCATTAAAATCAGACCAGTTACGCAGGAGTTATTTTCATAGTACCTAATTGTGTGCGCAATACACAATCGCACTACATCGTAATTGCCGAAACCAGAGGGACGGATGAGCCACTCGACTGGCGAAAGATAATTGTATAACTTTGGGTCTTATAAGTTTGACGTGTCTGTCTGTGGAATCGTAACTCCCGTAGATAAAGCGATTTAATTTACTTTTTTTTAAACTAGCTTGATTAAGTGTTTTAGCTACAATTCATCATCAGGACTCACTGCTTGCAATTCGATTATTAAAAAAAAATGTTTTACTAACATACTCGTATTTTGATTGGATACATGAAAGCAATTGTAAAGACGTTTTTACGTCGATAAATTAAATAAAATGTTCTACTGTATTTTAACTCTAATATTAATAGGAAAACGTAGCCTAAAAATGAGTGCGAATGAGCTAAATCGTAACTACCAGCTTTGTTCAGCAATTAAAATACTAGGGACGCGCGTATTTCAATTACTTTGAAAGTTAAAAATTGAATTTTTGTTTTGCATAAAGTTGAAAATACTAAAAAGTTATGTTTGCACAAAAAAGGTTTTCTCTTTTAATGTATTTCACTGGTATAGGCTTTGATAAATGTTTCGAGTAGTTTTACGATGCTACTTTTTTAGTTACTAAAATTTTACTGGAATCAGTTTTTTTTTAGGGCCATGTAAGGGGGTCCACATTCCCACCACTGCAACTCCTGTGAGCCAGGATCAACAGCGGTAACCAACCACGACAAACCCTTTGATATGATCTCAGGGGTGCCCGAGGGACAAGCTAAATCTGTCTTGGGACCCACAACGAAATTAATCTGAAGAAAAAAAAAGGAAGAGTAGAAAGTGTTCAAGTTTTTTACTGAAATCTGGCTTCACCTATGTTATACAGAAAAAACCAAAGATAACTGACACACGCACAGACACAAATACACGCACACCGAGAGAGAGACGTCAAACACTCACCCCTCTATTTTCATCGGTGGTTAAAAAAGAACAGATGCAAAAAATGCTGCAAATTTTTTAGAATAGAATAGAATAGAATTCATTTATTTCCAAGAAATTTGTACAATCAGGTCAATATATTTTTTTAAATACACATCGAAATGTATGAACTATACTATCACTAAGATTTGTTTTATGATTATTTTCTTTTCACCACAATTTGATTGTTTTTGCTATCGGAATAGTTGTAAGACTTTTAATTCATCGTGTGTTAGGTGTTTAAATCGACAAAATATAATAAAAAAACTGTATATAATATGAAACTGTGTCTATTTTTTAGCTTGATAACCCAAAAAGTGTAAAGTATGTAAAAAATCAGTTTTTTGCTCTTAACTTAAAAACTAAAGGATATCGGGCTATAGTTCCCATACTAGAAAATGATCGCATAGACCGACCCTATCCATCTGCAAAATGCCTACACTCATCCCCAAAACACCTTGTATATACACCTTATATATTTTAAATAATGTCAATTACTTAATGTTGTTACTGTAATGGGAAAATATAGAGCTATTATTAAGACTATGACTTATAAGACTATTCTATTATTGTGTGTTTTCATTATCTTTTTAGCTTTTCAATGAACTGTATGTTTTTATTTTAATGTTTTACTAAAAAATCAGAAAGTTGGTTAATTAATAAATAATAAGTGTCTACATACAAAAACAAAATCTATTGCATGATCGAGTGAGCGAACTGTGGATACCAAACTTATTGCAACACCAATATTGTACACAGCTTATGCAATAAAAAAATATTTGTCTTTGTCTTAGCATAGTCTGTGTATTTTCATGTCTTCACAAGCACTTACCATCAGGTGACAAGAGCGGGTAATTAATTACCAAAGTTTTTGCTGCAGCATTAGGTAAATTAACCAAGAACACCGGTTATTGATGATTGTACTACAAATTGCGATGTATTTGTACTACACTATCATTAAAATTGCATTAGTGCTCCCCTTTAGACGTCCCGACACGACTGTCGGATGTGGATCGGAGACGACAAAGTAAGCGGAAACGAGACACGATTGAGGGTCACACCTATAGACCTTTATATAGCTACACGTACTTTTCAGATATCGATTTAAAGTTGAACTTTACTTATTACACAAAACATTGTATTAACTTTGCGTAGTATACCCCTAAAGTGCAGATCGAGTTGGGTCTCAGTGTGAAAACCATATTGACCTTTATAATATGTATTCAGTATATTATCTCCGTAGCGCAGTCAGTATCTTAAATATGTGTATAGTATAAAAGTAATTAACATATTTCCGTTGTCTGGTACCTGTAACACAAGTTCTTCAGATACTTGGCACAGGGCCAGATTGCCATGGCGTGAAGCGTCCATTATTATTATATTTCTTACGGTCAGTACACACAGCTTGCCAAGCCATGGAAAACTATGGACGTATTCATATTCATTTCATAAAATATTTTTTATATTATTGATTTATATTATCACTATTATATGTTGTTAGACCGACCGTCTTACCCCAGCTTGGCTTCACATGGATCTCACAACTTTTTACGGCAACAGAACTAAGTAGCGAGACTTGGCACTTTTTACAAGATATGTTTTAGAATATTATACAAGATGTTGCAGCGTGTCCCACCAGAGGGCACCATTGTCGCTTTGTCGGGTACAAAAGTGGCCTATCTCCTTGTCTGTAGTCTACTTGGGACTAGTGGTTTCGGAGCCTATTCAATGCAAACAAAGTAACAAACTCCCTCTCACAATGGACCTTGTCCCTAAACTTCTTATCGCTCAACGAGCTATGGAAAGGGCTATGCTCGGAGGCTATATGTGATAGAATCTGAAATGAGGAAATCCTTAGCAGAACCAAAGTAACGGGCATATCCCAGTGCATAGTGTATAGTGCGAAGAGAAAGCGTTGAGCATTTATTGTTTTGGCATATCATATAAATTACTTACCATACGCGACAAATCACGATTCTCCATAAAAGTATACACTCTCCATACAATACAGACGAGTGTCAACCCTGGTCAGGTGTTAGGTCAACGACCAGTGCGTTCGTATATCGACTAGGAGCCCGCGTAACAAGATTCACTCGTTGTGGTCATTTAAGACATTTGTATTTTTATCGCTTATGGTAAGTAATTCAGGCGCCAAAACAAAAAATGCTCTACGCGTCCTTCTCTTCACACTATATTCGGCTTGGTATATGAGCCGTGGGACACACTGTATAGCTCGCAGCATGGACCTCTGGGGCAGACTGGTGGAGTGGAGACCGTTGGATGACCTTCCACCAGGTGGACAGATGACCTGAAGAAGTAGGCAGGGAGTCAGTGAATGCAGCAGCAAGAGACCGGCGGTTATGGTAAACTTTGAGGGCGGCTTGTAGCAGTGGACGTCTTAGCGGTCGTGCCCTGCCAAGACGAGCCAAGCGAAGCGTTTATTTCATACTGTCACACTGTACACACATCTCCTAGTGGAACTGTTTTTTGCAGAAAACTAGTCTCCACCCCAAGATTATCTCGTAGGGCTATGGAAACTCACATACACACGCCTAATACAATGATGTACTGTCACCCGCATAAAAAACTAACCTACCTACTAAAACAAGAACATAAGTTCCTATAAGAACAGGTTATTTCGGTAACCTAGTTTAGGTACTTAAGTAACAACATTATTGTAACATTAGTATAACTAGTATTGTAAACCCTTGTACTTACCAAAATATTATGTACCAACATGTTATTCTCAATAAAGATTTTATTTATTTATTTATTTCACCCACGATAAATGCCTATGAAAACTTCGTAACGGTAGCAAAACGGCCAAGTATCACGTCTTGACTGAAATGTAGAGTGTGTGAAGTTAGGCCTAGTAAAGTTAGTGCGTATAGATCAAGAATATTGTCTCTAAATGATATCTAATAACTTTTTCATAGGATAAGCTATGTAGACTTGTCTTGGCAATATTTTTACATGAAAATATTTTTGGTGGGATTACGCATTTCGCTTGGCCGCTATAACAACAGATACCAAACAAAAGATAATTATGAATTCTAACACAGCAAATATTTTGTAGATTCCAAGTTACAAACTCATCCTTGCCGCTTTTTATCATAATATATTTTTGCAACGTTTTAAAAATGTAAATAAATTTACCTAATAAAATTTTCAATACCCAGATTATGTATTGTGTACGGTTAAAAATTAAAACCTATATTGGGTTTCTAATTAAAAATTACTTTATGCTTCACAGCCAATATATTTTTTTTGATTTTGTGCAGCTTAATTTTCATGCTCTTATAGGCTATACTAGGTTAGCGGTTGGAGTTACGGCCTTACAGAAAACCCGCATAAAAATACGCTTGAGTTTATACTTATACTCCGTTCCGATTCAATGCCATTTAAATGTAAACAAAAAATTGAGAAACTACCAATTAATGCGCCATTGTTCTTCATTACGCGGTGAATAATAATAGTGACATTTAAATCAGTAGCATTATAGCTGCCCATACAGAACTTTATTTATATTAGGATCACATTGGTATTAAACAGGGTATAGAGTAAATTTTATGTAATTGGGTACCAATAGGTATTGCGTGTTGCTATTTTTATTAATTTTATGATTATTCTGAGCGTGATTTAAAATATTAGCATTTTGCACTCCTTAGCAATACACAGTAATTATCTTCTTATATCTTATATTTAAAAATGAATTGCTGTTCGTTAGTCTCGCTAAAACTCGAGAACGGCTGAACGAATTCGGCTATTTTTAGTCTTGAAATATTTGTGGTAGTCCAGGGAAGGTTTAAACGGTTTGTATGCTCAACGAAGTGGGCACGGGTCAGCTAGTCAACTATAAGTGTGGGAATATTTCTGAATCCGCGCAATTATCACAAAAATGTGTATTAAATTTGTGTGTTAAAATAATGAAAATCTTAAATAATATGTTTATTGTATAAAGGTATTAAACATATTTCCGTTGCCTGGTACTTTGTAACACAAGTTCTTCGGATACTTAGCACGGGGCTAGATTGACGTGGTGTGAAGCGTCCATACTATCGTCTGTCACAGCCATGGAATTTGCTCATCAAAGCTCGCGTGTCCCACATACAGGGTGTCCGACAAAGGAACCGCCGCGTCATCGCGCACAATAGCAACACCCTGTATTGTTCGTAAGATACAGCGGGATATAAATTATACCCACCTAAAAGGACTAGTGGTTCGAATACACGCTGTCAGCAGGCAGCTAGTAGTGCTTAGCAATTCAGGGTTAGTTTTTTTTATATATTTTGTTTAGATAATATTATAATCTACTATAGATAACCGATGCAGGCTATTATATATTGGCTACCTTTATAATTCATTTTACAGTAATCTACAACAATTATTAGACAAGATGTAAAATAAATTAGTGATAATACTTAAGGGTGTGTATGCCTGAGCTCGGGGTGGTGGCGTGGGGACGCTGTCACCCATTACACTGAGCTCCCGAGAGGGTCGTGGCGGATGGGCCTGGCAAGCCCCACCGGGGCACCTGTTCGGCCTTAGGGGTGGCTGAACGCCCCCAATGAGAAGGGCCTGCAGCCTCACTATGCAGGCGCCCGCCGGCGGAGTCGCGGTTGTATTGTATTTCCCGTGGTTCCGTGGGCGGCGGTTCTGTCGGAGTACCGCCGTGTAGTGGGTATGGCTGCGTCCACTTAACGGACGCAGCACCACATACCCGTGGTAGGAATCCCCGTCCTCCACGGGATGCGGCAAATAGCAATTCTCGGAGAGAAAATAAAAGAGAGAGAGAGAATATAAATTTTCCCATACAATAATTTACAAAAAAACTACCTCTTTCAGCGCTGGTACTTTCTCAGTAAACTCTATACACAGGACCCATACACACCTTAAAGTATAATCACTCATTAATATTACAGTCTGTATAAGCGAAAACCTACCACCTGGTTATCCATCTTATGAAATCGTGGCTTAAATTAACCCTAATAGGCAGTATCCGGTTGAGCCACTTTAAATTTGCATTAATTTTCTCCCCAATTAACCCCCTAGGGTTGTATTTCGTAAACGTGTACATTACACCTACTTAGGTAATTACAATGACATTCTTACTTAAAAGTGTATAAGTTTGGGCAGTATAAACTACTTTTAATACACTATATTTAATTATTAAATATATTTGATAATAAATAAAATAGTAAAATGCCTACTTTTAATTGATTTATTTAAGTACATGGAAAAGTAACAGCTATGATAACTCTATAGTGATAATTCTAGTAACCAGTCAGCCAATTACAAGTTTTTACTTCTAGGTTACATAACAAAAGTAAAAAAAATATATGAAAAGTCATGTTATGAGTTACGAACAGAAAAAACTGAATATAATCTTAATTCATTGGATACATATACATAAAAAAACTATAATATAAAAAACTATAATATAAAAAACACAAAAATCAAAAGTAATAAAAAACGATGCCACAGTTTGCACAATATATAGGGGATTAGTTACTGAACAAATTGGAGCTCAAGATTTTCCTTGTCGACAAGACTCGTTTGAAAATATCAAAATCATGATCCCTGCATAACTTATTGAAACTGCGACTCGCTCTCGCGATATACGAGCCTTGTCTCTAGTTAGTGGAGGCCGATGGCACTGGTATTGGTGGATTAAACCTAGTAAAAAGCAGTAAATATGCCGTGAAGTTTACCTTATACTCCACTGACGATATTTTTATAGCAATATTTCATATTATGATATTGCTATTATAAAACGACAGGCATAGCGATATCAAACCTATGCAGTAATTGGGTACGCGAGTATTTTTAATATAAATGGTTGGTGCTCTTTGTTGTTTAGAATGTTAACAATATTAGGAATACCTGTATTATACTAACAATCAATATTTTAAGTTGTTGGCTGTTTGCAGCATTTTTTTCACTTTTGGGGCGTTTTCACAAGACTTACAAAAACATATTATATACGGTCGAATCAAAAAACCTTCTCCTTTTTTGGAAGTCGGTTAAAAATGCTTCAAACAATCAGCAGCTTCTTAAAAACTTCTACTAACTATATATTGTTACTAATAATTATTAGTAACAATATATAATTAGTAGATAATATATAATAATCAATAATTTGTCAGTACCTATATTACTATTCCTTCAGAGCACTATTTTTGTAGCTAATTATCAAATCAAATCAAATATACTTTATTGTGCACAAATAATTATCAAAACATACAGACAACAATTACATTTTTTTCCAGGCAATATTATCATGGTACCTATCAAAAAAAAAACTTGAGAGGTGGCAAAGGGACGAACTTATTATTTTTTATTATTTATTATTTACAAAAAACCTGTATACACTCAACAAAAATAATCGTCGCGACACCACACTGTTCAATGCGAAATAGAAATGAAAATATCTGGCTTGCTTTCTATAAGAGAG
Source organism: Celastrina argiolus (assembly GCA_905187575.2). Taxonomy (NCBI): domain Eukaryota; kingdom Metazoa; phylum Arthropoda; class Insecta; order Lepidoptera; family Lycaenidae; genus Celastrina; species Celastrina argiolus. Next base: position 14,112,236 of record LR994594.1, read on the forward strand.
AGAGAGACAGACAGAGAAACATGCGACGCCGCACAGCTTACAATAGCTTAATAAAGCAAAAAGTGTCGTGACAACTTTTCGTAAGAATTTTTTCCGTCTAGCCCCCTTTCACTACGCGCGATAAGGAACTTCGTTCCAATAAATTATTATGTAGATAAGGTGTTCGGTAGAGCGTCCTGTGCCACGGACAGCTCTACCGGAAGAAAAGCTGCTGTCTTCGACAGGATGCTGCAATGGTTCTGCATCAGAAAGCAGAAGTCGCCAACCTGGTCGCTGCTGTTGTCGCCTAGGCGGGTCCAGTGGCCCAGCACCAAGCGGAGGTGATGGCGGCTGGGTTTTAGTGTGTTGACCCTGAGTGCGTTCCTTACCTTGTACTCAGGAGAGTCCCACATTTCCTAGCCGACGTCCCCAATCAGTTGGGACTAAAGGATTTCCACAAGTAAATAAGGTAGATGAATTATTTAGCTACCTTTTTTTACTTGAATAATTATGTAGCTATATTTAATTCTCAATCATTATTATTACTAGATTACTTTTGACGACCTCCGTAGCGCAGTGGTTGAGCGCGTTGTTGCTCGAGGGACAGGTCGCAGGTTCGAATCCTGCCGAAGGAACAAAAAGTTTTCTGTTTTCTTGGGCCATGGATGTGTATTAAATTTGTGTAGATATTATCTAATATAATAAAAATCTTAAGAATGTTTATAGTGTAAAGGTATTAAATATATTTCCGTTGTCTGGTACATCTAACACAAGTTCCTCGGATACTTAGCACGTGGCTCGATTGACGTGATGTAAAACGTCCATAAATATATCTTTATGTACACACATTCTTGGTGATGAAATAAGCGACTGATTGGTTGAATTGATTAATTGATTGAAACTCGGATAAAATATCTGTTGGCAACCAGTAACCGCTTTGGACGACAAAAGTTCATTAATAACCACGCGGTTTTGAATCCGAACGGGAATTCCGAGGAGGGGGATTCCCGTTATTATTGTGATCGAATTAATTGTATGTACGTATTTAAATACCTTCATCTTTAGGAAGGTAATATTTTACTTTATTTTAAAATAAAAAATACGACAAGATAAATAAATCAAATCAGAATACATAATTACAATATCAAAAGGTCGCTGGTATCTGTACGTATTTATTACTATAAATACGTACAGATACGTTATGAAAGACGTAAAAAGACCATCCACAATACCTTTGGAATATGATTACTGATTTTATCCTTTCTGTAAACATTTTTTTTATTTATTTATAAGATATTATTTGGTCAACGAGAATAATAATATAAAAACACTTTTCTAGACTGAGAACAGGTAATAATCATTCATATCTCAAAGTTATTACAACGGGTAAGTATTTTAAACACTAAAGCGTATATTTTGATAAATCGTTTCTTAATCCATAATTTAACTTATGGTCCAAAAACTTCAAAATCGATAAGAATTGATCACACGCAATTATTGCTTACTTTGGACAAATCAGTCGATCCCGTTCATTATAATTATCATCCAGTAAATTGCTCAAAATTGTATCTAGCTTGAAAACGAGAAAAATTTCGCTGATGTGGATTTTGAAGTAAATTTCGTAGCGTTTAAGTATAATAATATGATCTCTGCCTGAAATTAAATTTTATCGGAGGGGTTTAAAAAAACACGTGTTATAAAATAACATTATATTTTCGACGTAAGATCACAGAACCTATAAAACTTGCACGAATTCATAGACAACTTAATATACAAACAATCCAGTAATTCACAAAAACTACTGATAATTATTGAGACTAACAGTGTGGTTCACTTGAGACACGACAGTCAGAAGAACAAACGCGAAGAACATCGAGGTCAGACGAAAGGCGCTTCGCTTTGCCTCGCGCTGTTCTTCGGTTTACTTCGCTAAGCTCTTCTCCGGCCTACTTCGCGAAGTCTGGAGCTATCAATCACAATGCCCACCAATATTGCTCTCGTATTATATATAAATGTTTAGCTTTAGACTCAATATTTATCAGTTAAAAAAAATAAAAACCACTTATATTTTTAATTCTTCTAATTTCCACCTATTATAGAATATTTTGATCGAGAAGAGTATTTTAACAGAAGCGCCACGTGACATTTGAAAATTGCACATTTTTATGATAGAAAACGGAATGCAACAAAAAAGGATTCTAATATTTAGTTGTTTACAATCAAGCCACAAACCTTGTGTTCCTTTATGCGCTCTGAACGTTCAGATCATTCATAACGCTGACATTGACAGCTGTCAGTGCGTGTGGAACAGTTCAAAACGATCCTAAACAGTGCTAAAGAAACGCAAATCTGAACGAAAAAAACGTTCAGATCGTTTAGAGTTAGGAAGTGGAACAGGGCCAAAATATTCTCCTACAAACAATTCATGTTATATAATTGTTTGTTCTTAATATATTTCAATATGCCAAACCACTATTTAACTGACAAGTTTTGAACTTAAATGCAATATCTTAAAATCCATAAAAATGTAGTTTAAAGTTCAAACACAAAACAACAAAAAAGTACCCAACCTAAATAAGGTTTAACAGACTATAGTTAGGCGTAATATTTATTATCTATTTTATGGTGTATATTATGTAATAGATTTTGTACAATTTGTAGATGTCGCGGTTAAGGAAAATAAAATGATTCTGTAGCTTGGAACATTGAAAACAAATGAAAATTCAACTTCTAAACCAGAAGCCCAATTGATCAAGTGATTATTTCTGTTAAATTCAGAGTACGTTTACAGCGTCAGCGCATAATATCTCACTATGTGCGTCGACTTAAGCGTGTACGTATCTGATAATATTATGTACCTACAGATGCACGCACACGCATTATAACGTGCCTGTGCGTATACGCACAGATACACGTACAACTCGACACGCATCATATTATCATACATGACGTGTGTGTACGTATCCGATACTATGTACCTACAGATGCACGCACCGGCATTAGAATGTTTATGTGCGTTTAAGCACAGATACACGTTGCAACTCGATAAACACTATATTATCGTAGGGACATTTGTGTGTGTACGTATATAATAATATGTACCAACAGATGCACGCACACGCATTACAACGTGCCTGTGCGTATACGCACAGATACACGTACAACTCTGCGCGCCTCATATTATCGTACATGTGTGTACGTATCTGATAATATGTACCTACAGATGCACGCACACGCATTACAACGTGCCTGTACGTATACGCAAAGAGACACGTTACAACTTGACAAACACTATATTATCGTACATGTGTTTGTACGTATCTGATAATCTATACCTACAGATGCACGCACACGCATTGCAACGTGCCTGTGAGTATACGCACAGAAGCACAATGCTACACACACAATACTACGCGCAGATACACGTTACACATACACGGATCACATCACGCGTTTGCGTACAGATACATGTTACACACATTAGAATTACATCATGCGTTGGCGTACAGATACATGTTACACATCCTGCGTTTACGTACAGATCCATTTAACAAACACACTCGGATGACATCTTGCGTTTGCGTACAGATATATGTTACACATACACGGATCGCACCTTGCGTTTGCGTACAGATACATGTTACACACACATAGATCACAACGTGCGTATGCGCAAAGTCACGTTACTACACGCACACGCATAGTGTGTGTACGCATACATGCATGAAATAACACACATAAACACTCATCACATAGTAAATGTACGCACAGATACACGTCACACACCAGTTACCTCTCAATTATACTGCCAATTGAACAGAAATAATTACTTGAACCACAGACAAGTTATATTAACATTGAAATTCCTTGACCTATTATATTTAAACTTCATACAACTCCATCAGTTCTGCCACCTCCCCCGCTGTGAGCTTCTCCTGAGTTTCGCAGTGTGTTATCAGCTGTTTAATTACTGCAAAAAAGAGAGAAATAATAATATTATTAAGTAATAAATAAGTAAAGACGAATACGGATGTAAGGTTAGTAACTAAATTTCTTTAGACTTCATAATTTATTATATATGTTACGGGCAATGTGTATAATGAAGGTATTCTATACAATACCTAGGCAATGTATATAAACCGCCATCTATTGGAAGTTACTAATTACTAATTTCGTTTCGTATCTTCTTCTCAATAATAAGGAGTTGAATTTAGCTTAATGTGATGTTATGATTAAAAAATATGCTTATCTTTATTATAATGTCAATATTTATACTTAATTCGGCATATTTTCATTTTATAATTAATTACAAACGTTAACAGTCGTGACATCTATTGCAATTTTTTTTGTATTGGCAATATGAAGTGCTCCTTTAAAATATATTTTTAAAGATAGATTTCTTATTATATTAAATACAGTTGTGGGAGTACTAGTGGAAGCCCCAAAGGGAGATCTCCGACCGAGCGAGATGGTATGCTCGGTCAGGCCGAAGCCCACTGTACTAGTTTTCAGATGTCGTATATAGCGCCGGACTTAGAAAACTTCGATAGCGCGATGCAGGATGTGGCGCTAGTAGTACCGCTACATCACTCCCCCCCGAAGACCGGAGGTCGAAACTTGAGTTGTCTTGTGCTTGAGTCGCCAGTGCCAGTGAGTCCCAGTGAGTCGGAACTGTGCTGCTGCTGCACGGGCTCCAGTGAGTCGGAGTGCTGCCGTGCGGGCCGATGCTACGTGCTGAACCAGGAGAGATGTGCTCTGCTTGCTGACCGGTCGTGTAGTGAGAGTGCCCGTTGAAGCCGATGAGGGTTCGACCAGGCCGCGCTGCGTTGCGGCTAGTGGACGAAGTACCCGAAGTGGCTGAAGCTGGCTGGCGTGGTGCGGAGGGGCGGGGAGTGATGATGATGAAGGAGGCGTGTTCTGACGGGGTCACCAATGTGGGAGTACTAGTGGAAGCCCCAAAGGGAGATCTCCGACCGAGCGAGATGGTATGCTCGGTCAGGCCGAAGCCCACTGTACTAATTTTCAGATGTCGTATATATAGCGCCGGACTTAGAAAACTTCGATAGCGCGATGCAGGATGTGGCGCTAGTAGTACCGCTACACAGTCTTATTGCAACTCTCTTTTCGATCCTTATTATTCGAGTTTAGTGGAAACTATAAGCAGTGCCCGAGTTGAGTGGGGATTGTAAGCAATCGCCGAGTGAAGTAAGAATTGTAAGCATTACCTAGTACAGTGGGAATTGTAAAAACTTACTCATTTTATCGTCCTTAGTGAGGAAAAGAGTGAGTGTTGAGAACCTCTTAACCTTGCTGAGAGCTAGAAGATATTCCGACACCTTTCTAGTGAACTTCTGCACGTCTTCGTGAAGTGTTTGTAGTATTTCCGAGAGGATGTCGCTTTCTAGGGCGTTCGCGAATATCGATGGTATTTTCTCAGGGTCTATTATCTGTGGAAATTGAGGAAGACTTATAAGAATGAAGACAATAGGCGTGACGACATTAACAAATAATCAAAGATTTAATGATTTCAGGGTAACATAGATATAAAAAGGATTTGAAATACTGATATACTTTTATATAAAAATTTGTGATTATTAAGATATTCAATAAATTAAAAGATTCAAATAGTGCAATTGGCCATTTTGACTGAAACACCGCATTACAGCGCATGACGTCACGTCTAGGTAAACATCACTGTCATGGTCCATCGCTGCTAGTCATTATATATTACTCTTTTATATATGGTTTACTTAAGCATCTGACGTTTACCTAGGCGTGACGTCACAGTCGACGCCATGACACTTCGACCTGTTTTGGCGCACTATTGAAAATATATTAGAAAAAAAAATTGTTTAAAAAAAACTAAAAAACCACGCTTTTATAGCTAATCGAACAAAAAAGTAGAAATTATTTTTTAATTACAAAGAGTTTATATTACCGTAGTAGAAGGTCGAACAATCAATCATAACTAATTACTTCAAAATAAAATTATAATAAAATTTAAGTTATTAGGAGAATAATTCAATTCAGAGTAAAAAGCGTGGGGTGCTTGATATATTAAATGTAACAATTATTCTATATGCAACTATCTATGAGCGGAGAGTTATGAAAACATAGTAAAAAGTTATAAAAATATAGTAAAATGCATCCCACGCTTTTTACTCTGAATTGAATTATTCTCCTAATAACTTAAATTTTATTATAATTTTATTTTGAAGTAATTAGTTATGATTGATTGTTCGACCTTTTACTATGGTAGTATAAACTCTTTGTAATTAAAAATTATTTTCTACTTTTTAGTTCCATTAGCTATAAAAGCGTGGTTTTTTAGTTTTTTTTAAACTATAATTTATTTTTTATTTTTTAGTTCGATGTTTCAATTAATTATTTGCGGACATGTGATAGTATTGAAATGCCTTATGAACTATTTCGTAATCTAGTCATACAAAATATGGCTCCTTAATATGTGTGCAAAGTTTCAAATTAATTAACTTCTGGAAATCGGTAAAATTTATGCTTAAAGATTCCATTACATAGATAGATACAACCCAAGCTAATAAAAGCGTAGTTAAAAAAAAATCATTAAATTATTGCATTGTCATCGGTCCTTGATACATGTGCAAAGTTTCAAAATAATCAAACTTCTGGAAATCGGTCAAATTTATGCTTAAAGATTCCATTACATACATAGATACAATCCAAGCTAATAAAATCGTAGTAAAATGGCTATAATCTTCGATATTCATTAGTTTGTTACCGAAATAAAGGTTTTTTCATAATAAGCAAATGTGTATCCACTTTACAAAAGTGGATTTCAAAATCTTTCGTCATGCCTATTATACAATCTGCCAATGCCATTGATCCATTCATTGAATAAGTTAAGAATTTAGTTGTTGTTTGGAAGCCTGGATAAAATTGCACAGATAAGGTTAACGACCTCCGTGGCGCAGTGGTTCAGCGCGTAGGTGCTCGACCGAGAGGTTGCGGGTTCGAATCCCGCCGAGGGAACAAAAAGTTTTCAATGTTCCTGGGTCAAGGATGTGTATTAAATTTGTGTATTAATATAATTAAAATCTTAAATATGTGTATAGTATAAAAGTATTAAATATATATTTCCGGTGTCTGGTATCTGTAACACAAATTCTTCGGATACTTAGCACAGGGCCAGATTGACGTGGTATGACGATTCACCCTATATCTATAGATGTTAAATATTAATTAAAATTCGCCATACACACCAAAGTAGACATACGATTTGAATCAACCTTATCTCTGATATTTTATCTTGCGAGTGCGAGTGTTATGTAAATGTATAACAACTGTCCCTCCCTTTCTCTCTCATAAATGTTCCACCAATCAGCGTTAAAAATGTCATGTTAGTTGATCATACATTTGAATAGCGTTTCAGAAACCGGCCCACACGTGGCACAGTCGACAGAGGCTTTGGGCTTTAGGTTTGATTTTAGTATATTAGGTATTACTTATACGTACTGTATAGTTATTTTATAGTGCCCAATACACAAAAGCACTCTCTCTTTCTTCACTCCCGTAGCCCAGTTGTATACACCTGAGAGGCATAGATCAATCTATCTACATAAACATACTCACACTTAAATAATCCCCTCGGGCGCCTTGTTTGTTCTTCAGGTATTTCCATTCTGACGTAAACTGCACACTGTTGTGGGGTGGAGTCAGATTTACAATCTTCTCCGTACTGAATCCGTCAGTCAGCAGTTTGTTTGACTCCGGGCTGTCAGGTTTGCAGAGTTCCGTCAGTTTAGTGTTGACCTCCTCCACGGTTTTGTCAGTCTCATTGTTGTCTGTCCGGCCCAACGGTACTTCTTGTATTGGCACATTTTTCAGAGCTCTCTGAAAAAAAAAATTCATAAGTATTGATGTATTAATTTTCTTTTTAAATTACTTTAATTATAAACGTTTATTTAATCTGCATAAATTACATCGACAGACATGTGGTGCCATCAATTTGAATGTTTTACCCTGTTCAATTCGTCCATAAGAGATGAACAACAAACAATAGTTTAGTTTTATTTTAGTTAGCCATGTCAAAAAGTATATAATATATATAACAGAGATACGACCTAGTACTAAAAAATGATATCACCCTAATACTGGCAATTCGACTGGCTATTTTTGCGTTCTACGATATCCAGACATTCCGGAAACTGCCATCTAGCGCCATTATTGGAAAATACGAATTACTAATTTCGTTTCGTATCTTCTTCTTAATTAAGGAGTTGAATTTAGATTAATGTGATGTTATGCTTAAAAAATATGCTTATCTTTATTTTAATGTCAATATTTGTACTTAATTCGGCATATTTACATTTTATAATTTACAAACATTAATAGTAGTGACATCTATTTCAATTTTTTTGGTATTAAACATAGATTGTATGGGATGGTAGGCCATGACCATATGTAAGAAACGTGGATAGGTGGACCCTAGAGACCAATGCATGGGAAAAGCCCACTGGAAAAAGAAGAGTAGGCAAGCCTAAAAGCAGATGGGCAGATGGCCTAACAAAAACTGGCAAAAACTAGCACCGCAAAAGACAGGGACGAATGAAATAAACTTGGAGGAGGCCTTCACCCATACTACACAGTAATAAAACTTACATACTTAAAAAAAATACATAAAATCTAAGAACATTAAAGAAATTAAAAATTATAAAAACATAATCTATGTAGTAAAGGGATAATAAAGGCTTTTTTATTTTTTACTAGCTGACCCGTGCCCACTTCGTTGAGCATATAAACAGTTTGGGATGATATCCAATCACATCGCGTAATCCGCAACGCGGAACCCAGAAACCGCAATGCGGAACCCGCAAACCGGAAACCACAAAAAAAATGTTAGGGGTGTCCACCGTTACCCCTTATCACGTAGGGATATGAAAAATAGATAGTAGACGATTCTCAGACCTACTGAATATGCTTATAAAATTTCATAAAAATCGGTCAAGCCGTTTCGGAGGAGTATGCTTACTCTGTGACAGGAGAATTTTATATATTAGATTTTATTTTATATGTAAGAAACACTTCTTTACCTTGGATCTCAAATGCGGTGGTTTCTTAACGGGTTTGATCACATTAATATCCTCACCAACTCCGTCTTTCCAGTTGCTTAATTCCTTCTCTTCCTTCGTCGGTTCATCTGACAATTCTATTATCTTTGGTGTGTAATCGGTAACGGGTAGGAAAGGTTTGGATTCTGAGACCGGTGTAGACTGCGGTGATGACTTAGATTTTGTCTGAAAATGATCAAATGAATAGCTATTTAAAACAAATTTATTATTGAGTCACCTCCGCCGTCTAGTGGTTCAGAGCTTCGCTCTCGACCGTGGCCATCCTCTGGTCACGGGTTCGATTCCCAACAAAAATCACCTGATTGTCTGACAAGAAAGATGATCCATGCGTCGGATGGGCATGTAAAAAGTCGGTCCTGCGCCTGATCTGTCGCCAGTCGTGTCGGTTAACCGTCCCACTGAGCTACGAGAGTAAAGGAAGAGAAAGTGCTTCTGTGTATTACGCACACACTTGGGTACTATAAAATAACTCCTGCATAGCCACCGTCACCGAAGTCGGTGTGGGAGTAATTATGTATTATTATAATTAAATATTATATTCTAATTATAAATCTAAGAGCGTTCGTTGTCTAGCGAGTGGGCTGTTGATAAGTGCGATAAATGGGGCAGATTCGATTCCCAGGTAGATGTCTACCTGCGAATCATGGGCACCGGCGTGAACAGATATTACATCGCTCGAAAAATTGTGTATAAGTGTATAAATCATCCAACAATGGATCAAAAGGCATACTTTTTTTGTATCCTTTCTGCCCCAGTGGCCATTGCTGCTTACATAATATGTCTGCCACATTTCCACTTCAATTTGCCTATGCGCGGAGCTATATCAGTTACCTAGGTTTTACTAGAAAATATATTTGTGTCGCTATTAAAATTTAATATGATAACTCACTCCTTTAGTGCCCATTCTTTTCTTGATCTCCTCAAGTTGTTTCCTAGCGGTGTTATTGTGTGGCTCCAGTCTGATAACCTCTAGAAGATCCTGTGAGGCAGCCCGGAGAGAGCCCAACTTCTCACTGGCAGATGCTCTCCGTTGAAATGCCTTTACGTATGTCGGATCCAGTTTCAGAGCTTCATTGCAGTCAGATATGGCTTGGTGGAGACTGAAAATAGATATAATTTGTTAAAACTGTTTTTTAATTGTAAATACCTTGCGAGTGTTAGATAAGAAAAACACCTGGCGCAAAAACACCTTTTAAGATTTCAGCAAAAATTTTAGGGAAAACTATTGTGTAAAAATATCAAATAACAATTAAAAACATAAATGGATGAAAGTGAAATATATGTCGCTAAAAAACCTAGGAAATTAAGTTTAACTTTCAGTGACTGTCACTTAAACATTTTAGTATGTGTGATGTGTGAACGAATTAAGACGATCTGGGATCTGGATCAGGTTCGAATCTCGCCGAGGGAATAAAAAGTGTTCAATGGTCCTGGGTCAAGAATGTATGTAATAAAAATCTTAAATATGTGTAAACTATAAAAGTATTAAATATATTTCCGTTGTCTGGTACCTGTAACACAAGTTCTTCGGATACTTAGCACGGGGCCAGATTGACGTGGTGTGAAGCGTATGTAGAAATTATCATTATAACAAGCAGTATTTACGCAGACATCATAATATATACATAAGAGTCGTATAGAATCAAAAACATCAATCTGACTTTTGACTTAATAAAGGTACCAATACAAAGTCAAGTCAGATTGGTGTTTTATAGAACTCATATAAAACACAGTCCTTCGCTGCATCTGATTTATCGGTCTGTTAGCGATAAACACCTCATGCACCGCTCATCTTAACACTGTTGTCACAAAAGGACTGAATAGTTAAAGGAAGGTTTTAGTGTTTTATTGAACAAGGTAGGTGGCGCTGCTGGCGGGTCTGCTGGTTTCAACAGATCATAATATATACCTGTCCTTCATGAGATGGCAGAGTCCTCTATTGGCGTAGTAGATAGCATCGTCCTTGACGAGGTCTATGGCCTGGTTGTAACACGATATTGCTTCGTCCCATTTCTCCCGTCTCACAAACATATTGCCCTGAAAATTTATGCACACGATATTCTATTAGTATTTGTTCAGCTAACGCCTCCGTGGTCTAGTGATTCAGAGCTTCGCTCTGGACCCAGAGATCGTGGGTTCGATTCCCGCGTTGGAACAACAAAAAATGTTGTTTTCAAGTTTGGTTAGGGCAATTCAGGCTGATCACCTGATTGTCTGACAAGAAAGATGATCCCTCGGATGGACATGTAAAAAGTCGGTCCTGCGTCTGATCTCCCGCTAGTCGTTTCGGTTATCCGTCCCACTGGGCTACCAGAGTGAAGGAAGAGAGAGTGCTTCTGTGTATTGCGCACACATTGAGCACTATAACTCCTGCGTAGCTGGCCTGGTTTCAATGAAACCGGCCACCGTCACCGAAACCGGTGTGCGAGGCATTATTATTATCAACACCGCCTCTAGTGGTTTGGAGTTTAATTATCTGGAGGTTGTAGTGTCGATTCCCGTATTGGAATAAAAAAAAGTTTTCTAAGTCTGACCAGGACAGATGCATGCATCGGATGGGCATATAAGTCTGTTTTCTCAATCTCTCAATCAATCAATCAGTTATCTACACTAATGTTATAAAGAGGAAAGATTTGTATTTTTGTATGTAACGACTTAACTCAAAAAGTACTGGACCGATTTTAATAATTCTTTTTTATTAGTAAAGCTACATTATCACTGAGTAACATATGCTATATAAAAATCAATTGCTGTTCGTTAGTCTCGCTAAAACTCGAGATCAGCTCAACTGATTCGGCTATGGTTGGTCTTGAAATATTCGTGGAAGTCCCGGGAAGGTTTACACGGTTTCCATGCTTAACGAAGTGGGCACGGGTCATTTACTATAAAAGTGGTACAAAAGAGGTTCAATACATAGATTACAGTCTAGTTGTGTTGTGTCGTAGTTGTATTGTATCACCGGTTTACGAGTAAACTTGTGTATTGCACACTTGGGCATAACTCCTGTTCTGGTTTCCACCACCTGATGGCCACCGTCGTGAATATCGGTAGCTATTAATACCTGTAGTCAGGGGTTCCTGTAACCCCTTCAAAATACATACCCTTTCTTTCTGATATTGCGCCTCCTCTCTTAACCCATCTTTCTTGGTGTCCATGCTCTGTTTACTGTCCAACGACACGGGTCCTATATCAGCCATATCAACTTCTTGGCATGCCTTGTCCTGAAATAATATAATTAAAAATAATTATTACAATATGAAAAGTTGAAATAAAACTAAGTCAGATTTCACCAACGCTTATTTCGCACACATCATAAATAGGTAACGCCTTGTTTAAATACCATGCCTTCTCAATCATTGGTGGTAAGGTCATCATGTAGGACAATTCGGAAAGTGTAAGTTACTAACCGACTTGGAAATAAAAGATTTTTCATTTTCATTGACAGGACATATTATGAGAGGAATAATATTATATTTAAAGGATGAACTTTAACATGTGTTGGTAAAATTGGCACTAAACATACTAGATATAATAGAGTTCATTAATAATTTCTATTGAACAAAGAGTTGTTGAGTCAATACAAATTGGGCGTTTTCTGATGTGCTGTTCACACAAAAACATGCATCTTGAGTAGACATGGGCGCCGCGTCCGGTACGCCTCGCCGATTTCGAGCCACGACGCCGCCGCCGAGAATCCCAGTCGGCGCGCCGAATGGTTCTAGTAGCATTTTTCTATACTAATATTATAAAGAGGAAAAATTTGATTGTTTCTTTGTTTGTATTGAATAGGCTCTGAAACCACTGAACCAATATTAAATATATTTCGCCATTGAAAAGCCACACTATCAGCGCTGAACAGGTATTAATTTTCAAAAAAAATTAGGGTAACTTACTAAAGCCCCAAAAATGTAGCCCAAAGTGTAAAAAAACGACCTTAAAAATTTCATACATCGCGTGCGTTGCGACAACGGCTGGACCGATTTCGCAAATTTTGTTTTGTGTGTTCTTTATAGGAAGAGGTTATTATCCCTTATAAAAATGCTGACAGTTCACACAAAAGAAAGAGGGCCAATTTTAAGTAAATTGAGAACTGTTATAATTTTTTATTACTTTGCCCAAAAGGTGATGGACAATAATAGGTATAATAAAAATTAAGTCTTTGTATATTATAAATTTGTACTTTCATAGTAGAAATTTTTATAATGACCGGGCATTATGTGTAATGCTCAATTTATTACTTGGTCCATATCATATCCATTAGTTGCAGAGTATTTTTCAATAGTCAGATAACTTTTATCTGTTGAATAAACATGTGGCTTTGACATTTGTTCCATACAAAATCTGTCAGTCATGTATTTATTCCTTAGATAAAATTTATCTGATGATTGAAAAATTGCCCCTTATTCACTTTATCTATACACTGATTTCTAATTTCAGTCAGGAAAATGTGATTTCTGTGTCACCTCTCTTTCTTCCATTGCCAGTTAGCAGAGACAGAATTATTTTTGCCTGTCATTTACTGACCGAGATTTAAAAACAGGGTTTAAATAATATATTCTCGAACACAAGTTAGCAAAGATTGCGTCCGAAAGTGTCTAATGTGTAGTAGCTCTAAACAAAATATAAAAAGCTAGAAAAGTAAAAGGAGAAGCTGGTTTAGGAATACTTTAAAAATGAGCTTACCTCCTTGTCTGTATAACAAAATACCTACAGTTGAAGAAAATAAAATGTTTTGTGGTTTGTGGTTTCTCATACTTCTAAAATTGGTCAATAGCCCAACCATCAAAGGTTGGCCATATTATATGAATTCGGAAGTTATTCAAACTGATAATAATTTTTCTAATTTATACAACACAAAGTAGTGGGAAAGACAAACATAAGTATACTTAAAAAGCTGAGAGACAGGGATAGTTAAATATTCATTACTTACGACATCAAATTTGTCCCATGCTCCGTAGTCCGATGATGTGATTCTTTTCTCCGTCCTTTTCCTTCGGTGTCCCTGTTTCTCTCTTTTCAGTTTACTTCTCACAGGGGGCAAAACCTACAGTCACATTGCTTATTTTTATAAATATTCTAAATTTTAGAGTTACTCATTTTTAGTACCTATTAAAAATTATTTTAATTTTCTTTCAAGGTTTATATTTTTTTAATTTACAGCTGTATTGAAAGTTATAATGCCTTAAACTTGTACGTTGTATAGTGATGAAATATACAAAAAAAGAAGCACCTTTGATGTAAAGCAAATAAACAAAAACTTTGTGCATAACGCTGACTACCAGCAGTATGCAGAAAGTTTTTGTTTATTTGTAATAATTTTTAAAATCCGCAGTCATCAGTTGTCTGTAATAAAAACAAAGACTTACACTATCAGCTACATAATATTATACACATAAGAATATCTAAATAACTACTGGCTAACCAACAATACTACAGCAACTAAACCATAATAAAGAAGCGCCTAACCTAAAAAAGGACAAAATAAAACCCACAAAAAGTGGTAGTACTTCAAATTACTTCTTAGGACTTGGAAATACTAGTTTTTTTCTACTTAGAAAAGAAAAAAGGCAGAAATACAGGAATATGACCAGAGACCTGTTCGAATTCCCCGTTTATAGCGGCCTCTTTGCGTTTCATTTCTGACTCCCAGTTCTGTAAGTCGGTGAGATAGGATTGTATTGTTTTAGCATTATCTCTAGCTTGCCTCTGAATATCGAAAGCTTTCTCCATTTCTTTGTTTAAATATAAAATTCTTTACCTGTTTGATCAATAAAGCGTTTGCGGCTGTCGCCTGTCAAAAGTCGATTTTGATCGTCATTTGTCATTATTTGACATTTGAATTCCTTCTTCTTTGAATTTGTAATAAAAGTGTGGCAAAACATGGCAAAAACTATTGACGGACAAGTTTTTTTTTTTACATTTAACATTATTATTATTTTTTACAACTCATAAGTACAAAATAGTAGGTACCTACGTACGTCAACAAGTGTTTAAATAAAGTACAGACCCATGTGTACTTTATTTTATTTCTGCGTCTAAATATTACGATATTGATCAATGAAACCAGTCAATATCACCGAATTTGACAGGGAATCAATAATATTTTATTAATACTAATTATTATTAATAATACCTAATTGCTATTAGTCGTGATATATTCACTAATAACCGGTGGAGTACGATTTCGCGTTACTACGATAAAAATATTATGTAAGCTGCAGCGCTGCTTGTGACTTCGATTGATTGAGAGATGAGGAGGTAGATTCGGGTGTGGCCCACACCGTGTGGGAAGCTTTTTTTACAAACGATCAAAATAAAGGTACCTACACTAAACTCTATAAAATATGTACCTAAAGCCATGCAAAAAAGATTATGATAAGTATATCAATTTGTATGTTTCCTATCAAAAGTAAGCAGTAAAAAACATATGATTAGATAATAATAATACGTTTTAAACTGAGGTAATTTGTAACAGTTTTGTTAGTCACGTTTAAATAATGCCACGAAACATATTTTTTTTTCCATAAACTAGCATCTGTTGTGCTCGCAACTTCGTCCATGTGAAATAGTGAAGTGAATCTGCAGATTTTTGTATCATATTTTTTCATTGGTATTCTGCCCCGTTTCCGTTTTTTTTTGCTTATAATACCATAAAGAATACTTTAATACATACATGGGCTATCAGCTAACATAAAAAAAAATCTAATCGGACCGTAAATTAGCAGGTGTATAAACAAACCAACTCTTTAGCTTTATATTGATAATATTCTAGAGTCTAGACTATAGATTAATTACTAGTCTCTGCCCTCATCGCCGAGAGCAATAATTAATATAATATGGTTATCTCATGACTTTATTATTTAATTCTTGAGTCATCATATCCGGTCAGCGACGTCCTTCTAACGTGATTCATTAAAATAAATTTTATTCTTCTGAAACGAATTATTGCCCTACTAAGATTTTTAGAATAGAATAACTAACTAAATGAAAAATAAAAACATATTATTATGGTGTAAAAATCAATATGGAAGTTGGCAATTAGGTACTTATGTAAGTAGAACTACCTGATCCGTGCCCACTTCGTTGAGCATACATACAGTTTAAACCTTCCAGGGACTTCCACGTATATTTCAAGACCAAAAATAGCCGAATCGGTTCAGCCTTTCTCGAGTTTTAGCGAGACTAACGAACAGCAATTCATTTTTATATATAAGAAGAAGAAGAAAATAAAGAAGATTGTCTTACGTTATCCAAGGAGAATTTAAGAGACTACCTACTACTCAGATTAATAACTAAAGCTTAACCTATTTCTATGACCTACTAATACTAAAGAGCTGAAATACCTGCCATGCATATTATTTTGGCATTCAGTGACGTACTTAGTTGTTGTTCGTTCCCGCTTTGCCTCATATTATGTTCGATTTTTGTTTTTTTTTTGTGGTCGGAGAGATTCCCGTCTTTATTATCCGGAATAGATCCGACTAATTAATTAAAAAAATCCACTTTCAATGTATGCAAAATTTTACACAATCCAGAACAAAACTATTGTACCTAATTAAGGGATAAAAACAATAAGCCACTGTGGATACAAAAAAAAAACCTAAAAAACAAAATGGCGAATTTGCGAAACCTGACCCAAATTCGCGTATTTGGTCTCATTAATCTTCACTCTGTACTGTACGTGGGTTCTCTCGTGACCTTGGAGATGGTCTATTTTGATGGTCGGACGTGACTTCCAATGACTCCTTATTAGTCTCATTAGATATACATCGCAGCTGAAGGACTTTTTTAATGTGCGAAAGTTCTGGCTGGTATCAAACCTACGTGTATGAGTTTAGACTTTAGACATAGTTACAATAGAGAAATACATGAAGTCTTCAGCTCTCGGGGTACATAAGATAGTCAGAACTCAACAATCAGAATAATTTAATCCGCTAATAATTAAAAAGCTAAATTTACACACGAATCCTGAAAGGCATATTATCAAAGATCATGTTCAAATCTCTTCACAATTTGTCAAATTCAGTTCCAAATTTAAACTTGACAAGACATTCGAACACTGATTACGTACCTAGTTGATTTGGCGTTTATTGGGTTAGTACGGGAAATTGCCAAACAAAAAAAAAAATGGGTGCGTGTACAGTAACTTATGTACGCGCGTGAGAAGTTATACTTCTTTAGCATCATTAAAAAATAGTTTTATATATATTATATAAGGTTAAGGTGTTAAGGTATATAGTTTTATATATGTATACGGTTAAGCAGACGACTTCATACTGTTAATTTTGTGTCACAGGTGCGCGCGCATCTTAAAATTTCACTCTCATCATTTTTTCATAACGCGCCTAAAGAAGTATAACTTCAAAAAGATTAAAAGAAAGAAAAAGGGAAAAAGGTTTGCAAAATCACCGCAAATTGGTAAAATAGAGAAAATAGCATCGTAAATGAGAACTTACCGATGATGCTGCAGTGCTATTCTCTAAGAATGTTTTGCGTATCTCGACAGCTGAATCCGCGGTAAGTGTCAAATTTCGAAGTTTACACCATGGGAAATGCTGCTGCAATTGTACGACGGTGCATCTCACCGTTTCACTCAACAAACAACCAGCATGAAGATCGGTGCTGTCTCCTAGTTCTCATTTACTACTAGTACTAATTTAGTTAGATGGTATTTTCTTTGGTTATTATGGTATCTTACCAAATGCGGTAATTTTGCGAACCATTTTGTCCACCGCGACCTACCAGTAGGATATCAGTGCGTCAAGTGCGTCAATACGTTCCTGGGACAGTCTGTATTTGATTGTGTGAGTTAGGTACCTACATTGTCCTAACCAGAATTAAAAACATCGGTTTTTATTGTTCCAGCGCTGGTTACGGCGTCAGGCGTCGATTGGACGTTAGACTGATATACCAAAGTAATTATATCAGTATATCGTTCACTGACCGCCTCCGTTGTCTAGGGTTTCATTCCCGCTTTGGAGCAACAAAAATATGTTGTTTTCAAGTTTGGCGATGACAATGCAGGCTGATCACGTGATTGTCTCATAAGAAAGATGATCCATGTGCCGAATGGGCATGAGTCGGTCCTCCGCCCGATCTCCCGTCAGTTATCCGTCCCACTAGCCTACGAGAGCGAAGGAATAGTGTTTATGTGTATTGCACACACACTTGGACACAATAAAATAACACCTGCGTAGCTGGTTTCAATGAAACCGGCCACCTTCACCGAATCGGTGTGGGAGGCATTATAATACCAATGGTGTGTGGCTATACAGTATGCTCACTCCCGACACAATCGCGAATCGAATCAGTTCTATCTCAACGGCTTTTGGTATTTTATTTGGGGGATTACTTTGAAACTATCCAGGATAAAGAAAATCATTAGATCGTAACTTTTTATACTCTAACTCGTAACTATTTTGATTCTCAATCGATTGATATGGTAGGCCATATCAATCGATTGAGAATCAAAATAAACAAACGTCAATTTATTCGGGAGTACGCGGCACGATCGTATCTGAATCAAAATTGAATTAGTCTGGAGAGTGGGGCTGGCCACATTACAAATTACAATACCTACACAAATTGATCATTTCACAAGTCCATCGTCAATTAATAAGAATATCAATTTAATTCAATTGACATGTCACGCACGACTTCATCAAAATTAATTTAGTCTTTAGTCTTTACCTTCATTGTATTATATGAGCTATTTTAGATGATGAAGCAATGTTGACTTTATTATAAGAATTTCAAGATCGATTTAGCCTTCCATAGTTGTGAAAGATAAATAAGTACGTGTGCAAACGAATGAAGTATGAAAGTAGTGAAAGCTCATTGTTTTTTTTTACATTGCAGCGAAATACCTAAAATTTATACTATGAAGGAGAATTATAAAATTAATGGACTCACACACAGAGAATCAAAAAGATAAAAAACTTAATGCACCAAAATTTGTACTGTCTCCCACTTTGCTTGGGGAGGGAAACTGGAATACTTCCTACTCCTCCTTTTTTTCTTCAGATTAATTTCGTTGTGGGTCCCAAGACAGATTTAGCTTGTCCCTCGGGCACCTCTGATATCATAGCAAAGGGTTTGTCGTGGTTGGTTACCGCTGTAGATTCTGGCTCACAGGAGTTGCAGTGGTGGGAATGTGAGGTGGGCCAATGTCCGTTAAAATAAGGCGGTTTCGAGAAAATTACACTTTTTTTTTAAGTGCTATTTTCTCGAAACCGCCTTTTCTGACTTACATCTCTATTAATTACCAGGACAGTACTAGGCTATCAGCGTGGCGAGGAGTAACCGCAACTAGCGCCACTCTTTTTAAAATGAATTTTACAATGACACAAAGGTCTTATTAAAAAAAGTAATCGGTTCAAACTTTAAGTAAATAGCTAAACTAATTTATTATAGTAATATATAATAGTTAAACTAATATTATGTATTATATCCCGTAAGTAATAACTAAAACGGCCGTTTTAGTTATTACTTACGAGAGTAAATACAGTATAGGATTTAGAGCTGTAATTAAATGCCAATAAATTAGTTTAACTACTTACTTAAAGTTT
Source organism: Celastrina argiolus (assembly GCA_905187575.2). Lineage (NCBI taxonomy): Eukaryota > Metazoa > Arthropoda > Insecta > Lepidoptera > Lycaenidae > Celastrina > Celastrina argiolus. The sequence goes on from LR994594.1 coordinate 14,131,890, forward strand.
GAACCGATTACTTTTTTTAATTAGATCGTTGTGTCAATGTAAAATTTATTTTAAAAGAGTGGCGCTAGTTGCGGTTACTCCTCGCCTTAAACACTTAACACTTGGTCATTTAAAAAGGCATGATTAATATACCACATACATCGAACCTGGGACCACAGACAAAGGAAAATTAATTGTTTTTGCGCATTAGATAGGGTTAAACATGTTGTCACACTTGAGGTCATTTCGTTACGTTACCATATCGTGAGAAACAACTTTCTTGAGGAATATTCGGTGACGTTAGGAGCCCTCCTATTCACAGGCCTGACGCTGTCACTGCTTGGCGAAAAATGATCGAACTGATCGTCGAATCGAACTGTCACAACACGACGTACTTAAAACTTTACTTAAGGGGTTGGATACTTAAATTTATTTCGTTTCATTTTATTATCCTTCTCATACGGAACGTAATACTTGCTTTTTGGCATACTTAATCTTAATCACTCGGCTTGTCCATCACGTAAATAACCAATTATTTACAATCAACCGATCATCGTAGTACGAATAAAAACATTTGTGAGTACAACGGTATAGGTCATACACGCGGAAATACTTCATTCACGCGCCGCAGGGTGACGATGGCTTAAGATTTTGAGAGACAGCAGTATCGGACATTGTCACATTGCATTTTTGACACACCAACAAGGAATACATTTGTCTGGATGTTTGTGGCGATATTGGCATTGGTTTTGTATTGGGACCAATAACTATAGAGGTCGCCAACATTCTGAAAAATCTGGATACCAATGCCAAAATAGAGGCTGCCACAAACATCCCGACACTTTAATACAATTATATAGAATACAAATTAGTAACAATACTGTTGAATGCAACCTTACTACAGGTGTAGCACTACATGCAAACACTTAAATTTATAAAAAATACTTAAAGTTATAGAACAATAATGATAAAACAAAAAAAATAATTTATAAATAAATATTTTTGATCTCTTTGGCCCAGATGTTAGTTACTAACGTTAATAATAAGTGTTGGTAATTTTTTTACTGGGTATGGGCAGGTTCATAACTTTGATGAGTCTCCAAATGATAAGGACTAAGTGAATTTGATAGAAATGAACATAATATTATATTATGTGGAAAACATTATATTAAAATGGGTGTGTATCAATATAATTTCGTTCAGACTTCAGAGGCTATCTTACATAGGAAAGCAAACAACACATAAATTCTATGATGATTACTACTCGCATTACATCACTGCTTTGCGAATGCTAATTTAAGTTACTTTATACATTTTTATTCAAAAACAAAAGTAACTGTATATTTTTTTTAGAATAAGAAACATTTTAAGAATCTCAATGAAATCTTAAAAATTTGTAGTCTCGACCAACACTTGATTCATGGTTATCCCACAATAAACACCATTTCACGATGCGTTAAAAACATAATTTATGTTCGTGTGTATCAAAACTATGTACAATTTGGTTAAGTACAAGTTAAGTAAACAGCTGTTTAGATGATGCATAATAGGAAATATCGAGTGCAGTAAATATCGTAATTATCCATAACCGAAATGGTTTGGGAGCTACTTAGATTATTAACTTAAATTTATTGGTTTGGGAGCTACTTTTACATTAACTGCGATGTAATTTCGTGGCCTATTACTGTGTCTACTTAGTTTATTGTACGGGAGAGGCTACAGAGACAATAATTGATCCATAATGGAGACTAGACACATTTCAAAGAGGTTTTTTTAGTTATCTAACTTTAGGGCTATATTAATTGGGATTAGGGATTGCAATCCGGAAAAACGGATCCGGTAATCCGGCGGATCCGGCATCATTTAATGGTTACCGGATCCGGTACCAATATACCGGATCCGAAGACCGGATCCGGTGATAGCAGTTTGTGGGAAAATAATATAGCTGTTGCATGAGTAGGTACTTTAAATGCGTTGTGCGTAATGTTCATGCGTGCGAGTCGTAAACTAAAGAGTTCAAAACTCATTATTGTGATAATTTTTGCCATTCATTCGTTCGACAGATTCATAAAATCATGATGGTATCTGTCATAATCATATTAAATACCTAACCTAACCTATAAGACTTGTTTGTTAGCATTCTCAAATACTTTAATAATGATTTTGATCACATTTCAGTTTATTACGTAAGGTTAATTGTATCTATTAGACCGGATTCCCATCAATCCGGCTGGATCCGGCCGGATTGATGGGAATTCGGTCGTATCCGGCCGGAGTGCGCCGGACTGAAAATGAGGCCGGATTGCAATCACTAACGTAAACGCACTTAGATAACGACCCCTTAAAATTCGCGCCTATTACCGCCCTATTTAGAAAACTATCGTTTTTATGTGATATATTAAAGTTACACAATTGGTTGGTTAAAAAAAAAGATGTATATTTTGTATTGCAAATATTCGCCTTTTGTATGTGTGGGTAACTCAACGATTTAAAGAATAATAGCTCAATTCGGCCGTGTACGTCGGCGACAGTTGCATGTTCCATACTGTGGCGTTCCCGATAACGTAAGTAGGTACTGTCGTTCCACTATTAGCAAAATATTATATCGTCAAGCTTTTAAATCTAACTTCCAGTACTTTGATGCATTTTTAAATATTTTCAGGAACACAAATAACAACTATTTTTAATGAGATACTATTTTATTTTGCCTAAAATTCAATATTAAAAACAGGCGGTAGTAGGAACAAAAAACACATTTTTTTTCCTATTATCGACCCTCAATCGACATATGTCGCTGATAAGAACTTTTCGTATATTTTGTGTATCATGATTTTTGTTAAAAAGTCTAGAGATGAATATATTATGTAATATATACATATACTTAAACATAATAAATATTATATTAAATTATATAGTTAGTTAAGTACATTTAAATAATATAAGTATATATAAAATAAATACATTTATAACACTTATAATATTATACTTTTATAAAATGTATGAGAACATTAATTATAATTACAATAATAGAAAATTATAATAGAAAACGTTCTTTTTATAACTTTATTTTTATCAGTCATTATTCATATCTTTGGGATATGATTAATTTAGAGTTAAGAAGAAGAGATGTTTTTTGAGAGTTAAAGATAGAACGTCCAAGACCTGATCCTGCTGGAAGGATCTTCCGGAAGGACAATCGTAGGGATGTGCGTCCTGCCAGCAGTACGCAATATTTTCTGGACTTTATATGGATATCAGAGGCTTTCATGCAAAATAAAATTAGGCAGGGGTGACAAACATTCTACATTTTAGTAAAAGACAGCAACTGCGTCTATTTCATGATACTTTTACTAAAAGTATCATGAAATAGACGCAGTTGCTTCTTGAGATTACGGAGTAGCAAAATAAACAAGAATCTGAAAGGAACTTAGCAAAATATTTATTTAATAAAAAAACATTATGCAAGAAATCCAAGGGAGATGTGGAAAAAAAATTAATAACTCCTTCTCTCTGGGAAATACTATAAAAAATGCATCGTTGACACTTCGTGTGGGCTCCAGTGGTACTAGCAAAGTAGATTTTAAATAGCCTTGTTGTCGTTGATCGACACGTATTGCTTCATGAAAAGTTCAGGTGACTCCCTTCACCACGGTTGTATTTCCAATCCCCCCCAACAATAACTAATATCGTAGTTATCACCAAAATGTTTGCGATTCCAGGTGTACTGGCCATCATTTTCGTCGAAATATGTAGCTTTGACACGAACGCGGACACCACGTGTTATACTCGCCGCCATTTTGGCCAGACTGATCGTAGAAACACAATTCAAAAACTTGCTGAATCTGAAAGAGACGCACTATGCATGTAAGTTGATTGCGTCCTGCTGGAAGGCTTAGAAATCCTCATATAACGAAAAACGTCGCGTCATACCGGTAGTACGAAAAGTCCTGCTAGCAGGACTCTGGACGTTCTATCATTAAGAACAAGAAATGTTTTTTTTTACCCAATTTTTTTATATTTTACAATAATAGTACGAGTATAAGCTTTTACATTAATATTTTCGACGCTATTAAAAATTCTACAGAGAAAAGGTCGATTGTTTTAACTTTTAAACACGCTAAAGACAACTTAAGTTTTTTTTCTTTTGGACAATTAGGTAAGTACAGCTACCTTTTAAATGCTAAGCTGAAAATTAAGGCGACATTTAAAAAAACTTTATTTTATAATAACGTCAGACTAATTATCCAACTTTGTAACTACAAAAAAGCGGTAAATGTATTTAATGCCTTCTTACGGAGATTTGTAATAATAGGTAAAATAATTTCAATAAAGTTATAAAAATAATAAAATTAAATCTTTTTCACTGCTAGATTCACAATTGCCGAAGGAATTACGCATGTCGCTTTCTGATTGTCAGGCTTACGATAATATTATGTCAAAATAATATTATGTTGCTATTCTTTTTTTAAAAGTTCAAATTAGTATTCATTTAAATTAAAAAATATTCGCCTTGTTCTATTTTTGAAATTTATTTACCTACGCTGTAAAACATTGAGAAACTTAATACCGCGACTGCCGCTTTTGATACTTTGATCATTTTCGCCCAAGGGTAAAAAAAAGGATTAAGGATAATATACATCCAATACACGTCTCGTGAGGACTAAACAAGTATGTATGGGCCAGTCCCACCTAACTGGACCAAAAACCTTGAGCCCACGTCTCACCTTTCCTTCGCCCATTTTGAAAAAACTTTATTCTGAATCTTAATAAGAAAATAAGTAGATACACGTTCATTGCAGATATTTAGGTACCAAGAGCTTAATATAGCTCGTCATACTTTTGTACGACCGTTAATCGGGCAGATTTTTGCTCCATATTATATCTGACCAACTTTTTTTATGACGCTATACTAGGTGTAAAATAAATGAGTGATAATACTTTAGGGTGTGTAATGGGCCTCCTATGTAGAGTATACTGTGAAGGTACCAGCGCTAAAAGACTTACTTTTGACTTTCATGTTTATATGAGAAATGCCCTAACATCATAAATTTTCTCATACAATAATTAAAAAAGTAAATTTTAGAGCGCTGGTAGTTTAAAATTAATATACGGGACCTATATTATACGCCATATAGTATTTTCACTCATTAATATTATAGCCTGTATAATTTTACTTTCGGTTCACTCCGTAGCGCAGTGGTTCAGCGCGTTGGTGCTCGACCGAAAGGTTGCAGGTTCGAATCCCGCCGAGGAAACAAAAAGTTTTCAATGTGCCTGGGCCATGGAAGTGTAATAAATTTGTGTATTAACATATTATATTGAATGTACCGTAGGTTCTTGATGGAAATACATAATATTATAATATAGTAATAATACACTAAATACTTGCACTTTTTTCAACTTTATTAGTTTTTTGTAGTAAAAAAGTGCAAGTATTTAGTGTATTATTACTATATTGTGTATTACAACAATAAAAATCTTAAATATGTGTAAGTATAATAAAAAAGTATTAAATATAAATTTCCGCTGTCTGGTACCTATAACACAAGTTCTTCGGATACTTATCACAGGGCCAGATTGACGTGGTGTGAAGCATCTATAGATATTATTATTATTATTAAATTGCTATCAGTACCTATGTTCTATTTTTCACCTACGAAAATTCGGCCACCCTAATGGATATTGGTAGGTTTAGGTAGATAATTATGACGGGTGTTAAAAGAGCAGTCACTATAACTTTAGGATATGATTATATTACCTTTTCTCATTCTAGAAATGTATTTTTTTTTATATTTTTTTTACAAAAATTAAATAAATATATATATTTTTTGCTTTATTGTTATTTTTGGGACAAAAAAATAAGAAATGGCAAAACAAAAAAAAAATTTTTTAGTATTTGACAAAAAAAAAATACATTTCCAAAATGAGGAAAGGTAGTATAATCGTATCTCAAAATTATAGTGACTGCTCTTTTTACACCCAGAACTTACCATCATCACAACACTACAAAATTTTACAATACGAGTTGGTAAAGTTTTATTGTTTTTAGGTTTTAAGCTTGGTTTGAAGAAATTAAACGTACCTCAGAAGCACTTAACCGATTAAAAAAAAGATAAACGTGAGATGATCATTCTGCGATTAACTGCATATTTTCGCAGCGATCTTTCGGAAGGTCCGGGTACGATTCCTGGTGTTCAAATATAATGATCTTTACAATTACAAAAATAAGCCCACATCAAGAAAGAAAGAAAGAAAAAAAATATTTGGTAAAATATCCAGTGACATACCTGACTTAACAAAAAAACACATGAAAATATAAAATGTAGTGTTGTATGCAGGAAGGGACCATCCTATACAGGGTGTAAAAAACAGTCACTATAACTTTGATACAATTATACTACCATTCCTCATTTTGGAAATAAGTTTTTTTTGACATAAACAAAAAAAATGTTTTTTTTTTTTACTTTTTACCATTTCTTATTTTTCTGTCGCAAGAATAACACAAAAAAATACATTTCTAGAATGAGAAAAGATATATAATCATATCCTAAAGATATAGTGACTGTTCTTTTTACACCAGTTATAAAAGAATTTTATGATTTTTTGACCCCTTCCTGACCTTGTCACAGCTGAAGCAGTAGAATTGTCTAGGAGACGGTATGCTCGTCGTAAGTAGTAAGTCGTCGTCGTAAGAGAGGATATGCTCGTCGTAAGTAGTAAGTCGTCGTCGTAAGAGAGGGTATGCTCGTCGTAAGTAGTAAGTCGTCGTCGTAAGAGAGGGTATGCTCGTCGTAAGTAGTAAGTCGTCGTCGTAAGAGAGGATATGCTCGTCGTAAGTAGTAAGTCGTCGTCGTAAGAGAGGGTATGCTCGTCGTAAGTAGTAAGTCGTCGTCGTAAGAGAGGGTATGCTCGTCGTAAGTAGTAAGTCGTCGTCGTAAGAGAGGATATGCTCGTCGTAAGTAGTAAGTCGTCGTCGTAAGAGAGGGTATGCTCGTCGTAAGTAGTAAGTCGTCGTCGTAAGAGAGGATATGCTCGTCGCTTTGATCACGAATGTCACCGCCGTCACATGGTCAATTACAATTACAAAAATTGGCCCACATTAACAAAGAAAGACTACAAATTGGTAAAATATCCAAAATAACAAATAAACCCATGAAATAAAAATTTCTGTCCACTCATCATAATAATATGTACAAGTAGCAAATAAAACTTGCAACGTTGGTTTTCAGGGAGCGCCGTAAATAAAAAAATATGTAAAACATCAGAAACCAGTGTATAACTATGTTAATAAATAATTTATCTACTTTGTGACTGTATAGTACAGTGTATATTATGTCGCAGTTGTTGAATCCGCTATTTAATTAAATGACGCGTTCATTGAATTCAATTTTTTACCAACAAACTCAATGAATCCGAGACTAGGACAACCATTTCATATTTTATTTTTAAACTTCAAAATTTCCGAATGTGTACTATTATAACGCACATTAAAGTAAATTAATCAAAATATATATCAACACATTGCTATCTGTACGAGCTGTTTCACGCCATTATATACCGGCGCTAGTCATTCAATTAATAAGCAAATGACTGCGACATATACATACATTTGGCACTACTTTGTGACACTACTAATGACATTTTACATTTTAGGGTGCCCAATCACAGCCTACTTTTTATAGGTCGTAGGAAAAATAAATAAAGAATAAAATATTAACTTTAAAAAAAAACCGACTTTTAAACCGACAAAAAGAATTGTTCAAATCGGTTCATAATCGGCGGAGATATCGCAGAGATAAGAGTACACCCCTAAAGTTCTACTGTTGGGGGTGAAATATTTTCTTCAAATTCGCATGAAACCACCCTTTTGATAATACCTATTCAACAAAAAAATAATCGTTCAAATTGGTTTATAATCGGCGGAGATATTGCGTATAAAAAAGTTCATCCCCAATTTTCCACCCTTGGGGGTTGTTTTTTATTATTAAATTAAAATGGGACCACCCTTGAGGTATTACCTATACGCCGAAAAAAGATTTGTTCAAATCGGTTCATAATTGGCGGAGTTATCGCGTAACAAACATAGAAAAAAAAAACATACGGGTCGAATCGAATAAAGAACCTCCTCCTTTTCTTGAAGTCGGTTGAAAAGTGAGAATGATTGATGCCAAATTGCTAACCATTAATTTTCCCTTGCTGTACATCCTGATCTTCTTAGCGACAAAAATTTAGATATGTATACATAATACCTAACTCAATCTGATGTTCAGTTTAACCTACTTATTATTATTATAATTACGCAAATCCAAATTATTAATCCGTAGATTTTTTACTTAACAATAAATTTATTTACAACATTTAAATTATACATTCATTGTCCTTTTTGATAATTGATATTTGTTATGTTAAATTGTATGTTGTTCATACAAACAAAGAACGTACAAAGTGCCTATAAAACGATTAGTGTCGAATGCGTTTTTATTTCTTAATTATATTTATCGCTTTATTTAAATAATTATTTACCAAACAGTGCCGGATTAACCACGTAGCAAGAGTAGCAATTGCTACGGGCCCCGAGCGAAAGAGGCCCCGCATATTATATTTTAAACCTATTCTTTTTTTAAACCTATTATCTTTGTCTGAGTTTTTTTTTAAGTGAAACTTATTAATAAATTATGTCACAAAAAAGTTAAACGTTACTACTTTTCATTTTAAGATAATCCACGTTAGACACTCGGTTCCTTGGCGTAAATAATTTAATACCGTAAACGCATAAGTTCTACATAAAGTTGCTTGTATAAACGCGTAGAAATTCAGTCAGCCTGATAATCAGCGTCTCCTACCGTATTATTTTATATAGAAATAATATGCAGGTCAGAGAATTTGCTACGGGCCCCACGCTTGCTTAATCCGGCACTGTTACCAAAGTAATTTTTGATATCAATTTTAAGTTTAGTTTTCTTGTAGCTTTCAGTGTGTACCAGTATAAGTATACTCGATAGTTTTATACAAGTTGAGTTCACATATTTATAAGATGCCTCTGTGTTCTACTTTATATCTGTGCCAAGTATCATCAAAATAGGCCTTAGGCCCTGACTCATGTTGTCATGTATATTATCTCTTGCGAAGTTCCAAAACAAAAATATAGGATTTTTCACTTAGTGAAGCTTGTCTCAAAACTCATACATTTTGTTTTAACAGTACGTGAGTCATTATAGCGATGGCATCTTGAATCAGGTGTCTGCACCAAGCAGATTCTTCAATACAAGGGGAATCCCTTGCATATCCCTTGACGTTTATAGGATCCTTCATCACAATAGTACTTTTGGCGACTTCATGCATAATATTTTAATAACTTAATGAAAACTAGTTATTGTAGGGACTTTTTGAAAACATGTACACTCAACGCATGCGGCGCTTACAGCAGTTGCGGGCCTTGGCCAAGTCATTGACCTCACACAGCTGATTTTAGGCTAAGTCATTGTTTCTACAGATATTTATTTTCGAAAAAAAATATAACAAATGGTGAGCAGATCCCCACACTACGCAATGCCTGTCCTGTGGAGACATCCAGAACAAAGTTTAAAATATTGTAGATATATTGTTATAGTACGTCCGAGATAAATTTAACACAAACGTAAACAAAGCTGTCTATGGCACAACCATAGACTAGTCAGTGGTGCCAATTGGCCAATATTGCAATGATTATTATTGGCTACACGAATCCATAGACTATAATATTATTCTACAATCGGCAGTGTCAAAATAGCGTATTTTACTGTAAAGATTTTTATTTGTTGTTTCATTATGTTAATTATTGTTTATTTGTTATAAAATGTATTGGATAATGAAGTAAGATCCTTTAATATACCTGTGAAAGTGTTGACAAGTGTGCACAATAAGTGAATATATGAAAATTTACATGTTTTCGGTTTGTTTACCTTTACGTTAAATTTATCAGGGACGAACTATACAGGGTGTAAAAAGAGCTGTCACTATAACTTTGGGATAGGATCATAGGACCTTGACTGATTCTAGAAATGATTTTTTTTTCATTATTAAATAATAAATTGAAAAAATTTTTTTTTTGCAATTTATTATTTTAGTCGCAAGGCTGAACTGTTTAGAACAACGTTCTTAAATTCTTAAATTTTATAATTTTTGCCCTAGTACGTAATGAACGTCTTACGCGTGCTATTGACCTCTCAGCGTAATCGGCTGATCGCTGTGTTGTGCACGTTGTACATTGCGTATTGAAATTTTTAAAACAGTGGGTTAAAAGCAAATGACTAGTACCAATGGATATATCTCTTGCCTGGTTATTACCCCACGAAGTTATAGTGACTGCTCTTTTTACACCCTGTATACATAAACTCCGGTCGCTCCCGTTACACGAAATCAGCTGTCATTGTGACGTTAAAACTTTTTAAAACACGATTTAAAAAGTTAAAACGTCAAAATTATGACGTTTCGTCGCAATGACAGTTGATATCGAGTGATGGGAATGCGACCGAAGTTAGGTTATCAGGGGGCTGCTCCCTAGTGTGTCATATTTTGTAATTTTACATGTATAAATTTTATCTGTTTTGTTTTATGTTTCTGAAATACGAAGGTACAATCTTTAGGTTTCCACCCACCCTTGTCACACTTATAATGTAACATTTAATAGAAGTACATTAGAAATTGCCTCACAGGATTACCTTATTCCCAGGATGTGCTGTTTTCAATAAAATCTGTAACTCTATAATAACCTTTATCAATGTTTTTTGACGACTTTTTAAATTTATTAAATTAGGTATTTTAATACAAGCGGAGTCAATGTTTTTAAAAGATGTTGCAAAGTTGCCTATGTACCTACTTCCCCATGTCACACTTCGTGACTACATATTAATAATAATATCGCACACCTAGATCGAAACAGAGACAACTCAAAAAAACTCATTTTACAGGAAACGCAAAAAACTGATTTCCAAGTCCCTGTGCATTGCTGAAGTTTTCTGTTTAGATTTATGACCTTTATTTAACAGCTGGATGCAATAAATATAAAGAACCTTGGGTTTCAATAAAGGGTTGGGTCTGAAAATTGCATTTTTTTAGTTGTTTCCTTATAGTTTACCAATGTATACATTTTTTTTGTATTATTTTGACTTGAACCCTTATTGGTGAATTTCGTTTTTAGTTGACTCTCTTTTGTAGATGCAAAAGATGCATAAAAAACAATAGTATTTATATTATTTATTATTAGTACGACTCATTGAGTAGTATGTGACCAGCAGTAGGGATATATTAGATGATGATCTAGCAATAAAATAATTGGCAGTAATGAAAAAATAAATATTCTTTATTAATAGTACTATAAAATAATTAGTGGCAGTCTCTCCTTAAATTATAAAAGTATACTGTAAAAATAAACCATTTTAGGAAAATAAAACAATTTAAAAATAAAGGAACCTTCCGTTCAACAAAAACATTAAAATGCACATCAAATATCACATTATACTTATAATTAAATACATAATTTTAATAACGTCAATGGTCAAACATTACCCAAAAAACATGTCTTATGAACTTTTTAAATTCTTAAGTCAACCTCACAGCAATTAAACAAAATATGAATCACAAAAGGTATGCTAAGAAATAATTAACCATAAAATTTAAATATGTTATATGCAGCAATATCCCGCGAAAAAATTAAAACCACAATCTGCTAGCAGATGAGTGAGTGTACGCATAGGCTTGCGTTTGATGCACCTCCCTCCTTCCCACACACTCAAACATTGTTCGCAGAGTCTATATCCTGAGGATGCTCCAGGGTCGGAGCGAAACGCGCGTCGAGTTTTACAACCAGCATGGTGGTGTGGGGCTTTGCACGATCGTATTAACATTAGTGCTTGTGTGGTGGTGGTGTTTTCACGATTTTGCTTGCGAGTGTATAAGCAGTGTAGGAAGGAGAGAGGTGCATCAAAGCGGAGGTACGCATAGGCATGCATATGCGTACACTCACTCATCTCCTAGCTGGTTGTGGTTTTAATTTTTTCGCGGGATGTTGCTAGATATAATATATTTTAATTTTATGCTATGGATTTTCGCAATGTAACGCCTGATTCCATTAACTTAATAACTAACCATAAATAAACTATAATGAATATAATTTAAATAGGTACTAATAATGTCATTTTGATATCAATGGTAATGAAATTACAATTACTGAAAACCTAGCATAAGTATTATTCTTAACTATAAAGAGGTAGGTATCACTTTGATACAGAACATTTTGGATTTCCACTTTGTTGGTTTCCATAATCTCTTCTTACCCTTTTTTTCCATCTCGGGTTCCTGGGCAATGGTTAACAACCACAGCATTTTACTGGTTGACTTAATCATCTTCGGTATCCGACGAAGTACTGGAGCCTGAGCTACTACTGCTGGTGCTGGATGAAGTCGAAGACGAAGGTACTATCTCAGGGGGGGCTTGTTTTTGGAAATCAATTGGAAATCGGGATCCTCATCAGAGTCATCAATGTCACTTTTATCGCTTCGAATTAGCGAAATATATTGTTTGGTACACCATTCCCTTGTTGCCTAGACTTGCTTGGAAATGATTCATCAACTAGGTGTAAGGTGGAATAAGTGTTTTTAGAAGAGATTTCAACATTAGTTAACATCGTGTATTTCAGAGCTGCATGTCGAGTAAGTGTTGTGTCAGGGGGACTGATATTTTCTTTGTCCATTTCTTCTAGCATACTTACTAAAAATCTACCACGTTTCGTTTTGCCTGAAATAGTACTTTTTATTATCAATTTTTCGATCACATTATAACACATAGTAATTTACCAGCTAAATGGGTCTAACTTAAAAAATTATTATTACAACGAAACCAACTCTTTATTTGCCGGAATGAAAATAAAATATTATAAATGTGAAAAAAAACTCTCGTTCTATAGCAAAAAACAATCGATATGAGAATATTTTCTAAGAAATAAAATACTTTAAAAAATGATTCAACAAAACAGAACCAATTAGAAATTGAAATAAAATTCAACTATACAGTAACAATTCTAAATACGAATAAAAATTTTACTCACCTTGCCAATAATACAGATTCAACTCAAAATGCTTCATTAATCAACTAGGCACTTACGACCAAAATGGTGACAACTCGAAATAATGCTTCTTCAAATTTCAACAACACGGACGCAACTCAAAATAACTCTAATTTGTTTACGCAAAACATGTGCATTCTACTTTAAAACTTGGTTCCAATTGGCGTTGTCGCTGTTTCACGTGCGAGGGGGGCGGGCCACTCGTTTAACAAAATAGGTATACAACGTCATCTAGCGTCGAATATTGGGAATATTTTTGATTCTGTTTTATTGATCGATAGGCATTGAAACGACAAACTCGAAGGTGTGCATAACTCAAAAATCACGAATTTTGAGTTAGCTCCCTTTCGATCTAGGTGTGCGATATGTCCCCTGTAACATGTGACGTAATTTATGGATGGTCCCGAAGATAGCTTACTGCATTAATACAAAGGCTACTTTTTATCCCGAAGTATCGTGTTCCCATGGGTAAATAAATAGGCTACTTTTTATCCCGAAGTACCGTGTTCCCATGGGTTAATAAATCGGCTACTTTTTATCCTGAAGTATCGTGTTCCCGTGGGTTAATAAATCGGCTACTTTTTATCCTGAAGTATCGTGTTCCCGTGGGTTAATAAATAGGCTATTTTTATCCCGAAGTACTGTGTTCCCGTGGGTTAATAAGCGATCGGAGCCGTGGGTAACAGTTAGTTCCAACTAAACGTATCTCAATTCAAACACACTAAACCAATTAAAGAATTCTTCGACTGTTACTAATTTAATTAAAGCTTCACAAATTTGAATGCCGTTTTCAACCTTATGTTCATATGCATAGGATACTCACATCGTCTACATACAAGTAACGTAGATAAGCACGTATGAGCTTTTTCTTAGCTATAAAAACAGAATGTCGTTTGACAGAGCTACAGTGTGCGTCGTACATCGGAAGCGGCGATATGAAATTGGTAAATTAATTCGGTAGACTCAAGTAGAAAAGTTTTTGTTAAAAAAAATGGGAGATTATTTTTGGTAGAAAAGTTTTCGTAAAAAAATTGGTAGATTTTGTTGGTAGAAAAGTTTTTGGAAAATTTGGTGCGCGAAATTGTGAAACTGACATGTAAAAGTGATTTTGTGGTTGAGCTCAGTGGTCTGTGGTTGAGCGCACGCTCGAACAGGACGTCGCGGGTTCGATTCCCGCCAAAGGAACAAAAAAAAACTGTGTTCCTGGATCATGGATGTGTATTAAATATTTGTATAATACCTATAATAAAAATTCCAAGTAGGTATAGTATAAAATTATCCAATATGTTACCGTTGTCTGGTACCGAAACTCAGGTTCGGATACTTACCACTGGGCCAGATTGACGTGGTGTGAATGCATACATTTATTACTTGGTGTATGGGACATGAAGTTGACATAAAGTTCGTTAAATGACAAGCGATATCATATATGTGTTCATTTATCCCTCGGGCACCCCTGAGATCATATCAAAGGGTTTTCGTGATTACCACCACTGTCGATCCTGGCTTGCAGGAGTTGCAGTGGTGGGAATGTGAGTCAGCGAAGTTTATGTCAAATATACTGCATCCATAGATATTATTATTACTTGAAGTGATGTACGGTATTTGACATAATATAGGATCGCTAAATGACAAGCGAATTCGCGAGTCTTCCATTCTATCATTCAAATCTCATCCATTTTGTTATCGAACTTCACAAGTGATATTAGCGATGTCATCTTGAATAAACGCCTTGTTGCGTTGCGGTTGTCTATCATCGGTAATCGTTAGGCGGTCTTATTCAATAATACTTTCGTAAGAGAAGCTTGTATCGTAAATGTTATACAAAGTTTAATTATTTATCTGTGTTAATGATGCCGTTAAGGTATATACAATACTTAGATAAGGTATAAATAAATTTCTACTTATTATTGCGGGTTGCGTGTTGTAATTAATAAATAACTAGCGAACTGTTTTATTATTTCCTTACTAAAATAAACAAAGTTCAAATAACCCCCAAAAGTCAGTGAGTTGATATATATGACAGATGATAGCACTCTCTATAATGTTAGCTTTCAAATGAAAAAAGTAAATCAAAATCATCCGTTGTGGAGTTAGAGAACAAACAGACACACACAGACACGTCAATCTTGTAACACCTTTTTTGATGTCGCAAGGCATTACGCATCCCCCAGGTATGTTGGACTCCCGGCTCGCTACGGCCGGTTTACCCACTAAAACCACTTGCGGATTGCCATCAGCCGTTGAGTTGGGAGGAGTGCCCTGGATCTGCCAAACACAGGCAAAACCCCCCGAAATCTTGTAACACCTCATCTAGTATCTTCTCTTATACATAAAAATGAATTGCTGTTGGTTAGTCTCGCTAAAACTCGAGTACTGCTGAACCGATTCGGCTATTTTTGTTCTTGAAATATTCGTGGAAGTCTCTGGAAATTTTAAACGGTTCATCACAAACTGTTTCTCTGCTCAAGGAAGTGAGCACGGGCCAACTAGTATGTAATAATAATCTAATAAATTTAGTTAACACTTCTTTTTGGGCCCGTTTTATGGAAGAAAACGGATATAATTTAAATATTATTTATCGTTTATTTATAGAAATTTATTATGCAACGTATTCATATGCAAACTATAAAAATATTTTTTGAAGTGTAACATTTGTTTATTTATAACTACTTTTATTCTATTCTACTCGCCGTTAAGTATGGGCCCCTTATATAGAGTTTACTGAGAAATTACCAGCGCTTCAGCAGCCTCTTTCAAGAGGTACTTTTTTTTTCAATTATTCTATGGGAAAATTTATGATATTAGTTTCTCATACAAACATGAAAGTCAAAGGTCAGTCTTTCAGCGCTAGTACTTTAACAGTATACTCTACATATGGGGCACATACATATCCTTAAGTATTATCACTCATTTATTTTAAACTTGTATACAACGTGAACAGATTTTAGCCTTGTTTTTGTATGGGACACGTTATCTAGTATATTGTTGGTTGAAGACTTTAATGGAAACATAAAAGGCATTGTTTACGAGATTTCGTGATATTTTATTTAAGTCGTTATTTACAACAAGATATCATATATACAAGACATCATATATATTATTTACAACAAGACATCATAATATATAAATATCACCTATATTATATATATATAATAAGCCAACTGGTTTTCTTTCAGATACTCATAGCCGCGTGTTTCGCGGTCTGTCAGGCTGCGAAGCTCAATCGGGGGTATCTACCACCAGAGTCAGCTAAAACAGCCGGCGGAAATGGAGACATTCTCCAAACACCCTTCACATCCCAGGGTTCAGCTGGAAAGAGTCTACCCACGAACATACCCGCAGGAGGCTACGTCAATGAGTTTGAAGGTGTAGTCATAGATGCAGATGCAGCAGGAACCAGGGCGACGCATTCAGGTCTGGGAAATTCCAGGGAGACATACGGATCCACTGACTCCAAAGTTGGGGCAGCTGCGTTTAGAGAGACCAATTTGAACGCAAATAGACAAGATAGAGTAACAACATCTGGAAACAAAGTACAAGAAACAGCAAGTCCTGTTGCAGGACATGTGAACGTACTTCCCAACGTAGCTGGAGTGAGACAACCACTGCTGCAATCTGGAGGGAATCAGATACCAGTGCTAGAAGCAGAAAGATTTCACGCAGCCAGGGACCGCACTTCGAACATAATAGCATACCAAAACGACATTGGTATAACTGACTTCAATTATGCTTTCCACACTGATAATGGTATTTCTGCTGCTGAAGTAGGAGTTGTTCTAGATGGTGTGCGTTCCAAAGGTGGTTATTCGTATACAGGTGATGATGGACAAGTGTATACCATCTCGTACACGGCAGATGAAGATGGTTATAAGCCTCAGGGATCACATATACCGACTCCACCTCCAATACCCCCGGAGATCTTAAAGGCTTTGGAACAGAACGCCAAGGATGAAGCGGCTGGTATCGTGGATGATGGTAAGTCAATAATTATAAATATTATTATTATTAGTTCCTGTGAACAAAATTGAAACAATTTCAGAAACAATATCAAAACAAGTTCGCATTTCTGAAAAATGAAGAGGCTACACAAAGTTCGATAACGAAAATAAATGGTACTTGATATAATAAATATCAGCTAAGTGACTTTGGAACCTCAGAAATTCCCCTGTAAAATCTTAGCGAACCTATTAATCTTTGCTTTCTATTTCGCAAGTAATATCTTTTTATTTACAAGAAAACTTAATAATGAAATTATTAAATTGAAAATATGTCGATTTGTGATCTTACAAAAGCAATTATTATTTACCAATCGTCATCATAATTTTATCTATAACTTCCACTACTGGACACAATCCAACCCCAAAGTATTACGCGCTTGGCAAGCGTTATGGCCAGCGAAATTTTCAGATCAAAAAAAAAAAAAGACGCTGCTGCTCATTTCCGGATATAAATTATATATCCTCTGATGCCTTTTACGACACCCACGGGAATATGATTGATGGGAGGTGCTATTATTTCTGCGGATATTATTTTTTTTATAAATTGCCGGAGAAAGAATACCATCGCATTAGTGAATATTTTTTACAATAAGTGTATTATCGTAAAATTTTTATACAGGCTATAAATATTAATGAGTGATAATACTTTACGGTGTGTATGGGTCTCGTATATAAAGTTTACTATGAAAATACCAGCGCTGAAATAGGTACTTTTTTTAATTATTGTATGGGAAAATTTATGATGTTGGAGCATTTCTCATAGACACATGAAAGTCAAAAGTAAATCTTTTAACGCGGGCACTTTCAGAGTAAACTCTACATAGTGGGCACATACACACCCTAAAGTATTATAACTCATTTATTTTACACCTTGTTTATTATTATAATACCTACAGTAAATTCCCAAGTCTAACACTTTACAAATCTAAATTCCTTAAATTCTTTAAAGTGTTAGACTGATGATCACAGATGTGGTTTTCATATTCGACATACCTTCATAATATTATTTATTAGAACATTCCATCAAAATGTGCAATTATCCGTAAGTCTTGACAGTTATGTAGATCTCAAATAGATGAGCAGTACTCCACATGAATGACTGCATGTTTTTTAAAGGCTGTTGACCTTAATTTCGACAAAAGTTCTTCTTGCCTTCACAAAGTATTTATATTATGATGAAATAGCTAGTAGTTATTATCTCATTCACGATTTTTACCTTGTTGTGTGTCACACTGGGGGAATGTGAAATATTTTTGATGTAAATAAGATACAAAATAATAGTTTAATGGAATAAAATATTAATAATATGTAAAGCATACTTAAGTAATACACATTACCTAATATTATTATTACTGTATGCTATTTTAAATTATTGGCTAAAATAAATATCTTTAACCTAAACTTGTGTAAATGGATAGATTGAATAATGTTAAGTTAAAATATTGAGACATAGGTTATCTAATAATTATTTAATATAAATTTATTTCCTTAAATGAGCAATACAATAGATTTTAACTATGATCTACGTACTTGACCATGAATTTGATTTTAACAAATTAAATTTATCTATATTGTTTTTACAGTTTCGACATAAGTTGGACATAAGCAATAAATAATATTAGGTTTTTATATTTTAGTTACATACGCATCCGTGAAGTTTTTATACAAAAATAACTATGTTGTTTCTTATGGCACTAGCCTTGGAAAAAACTTGTCTATATAAAATATTCAGATTATTTTCTTTTCATTCATATTATATGAACATAATATCTACTTTAAAGTTGATTAACATAAGTAGGTGAATATCCTTTAAAAGACGAAACGTTGCGAATGTGCAATAGATTTTTTTAATCTGATCATTACTCATTGCTTCTTGTTCAAAGACACTTTCAAGCTCACAATTGTTAACTTTGACGTATTAGCTGATCGTAGAGGCGTTGACAAATGATCACTTTCCCTTTTGTTCACAGGATCATACGACGCCAAGAAATACAATACGGATCGCACAAAAGGTAATAGACCAAATGACTATAACGATAAAGATGAACATAATACGTTCGAGAAAAGACCTGTCTTTAACGTAATCTCCGCCATTAATCAAAACAGTCAAGCAAACAAACCGAATCGAGATGAAGATAATCGGAATAACGGACAGAACCAGTTTCCTAACGTGAACCTCGGGTATACGGTTAATGATAAACAGATAAGTAACTTCTCCAACATTAGAAACCAATACGAAAACAAGTTTGATATTATAACGAACAATAAATACAATAACAATGGACCCATTTCTAATTTCAAAGAACTCGACAAAGTTACACAGTCAATAAAATATAATAATAATGAAAATCAATCGCAAAATGTACCGCTATCTCAACAAAAACTGCAAGATAAAAACGAAGTTCCAGATTCGCTTAGTGGAAAGCCTAACTCTTATCAAGCTCCGATCGCTGCGATTCAAAATCAACAGCTAAATAATGACTCAGCCTTTCAGAAACAAACTCAGGCTCAACTAAGACCGACTACATACCAATCATCTATCAATGGAGCAATTGGGAAACAACAGACAATTGAAAAACCAGAAAATAGTTTTGTTAACTCAAATTATCAATCCAGACCAAATTCATATGAAATACAGACAACGGGCTTAGTGCAACAGCAAAATTCAAATAAAAAGGGAGCTATATTCCAAGCTCAATTCCAAAATAACTTTGAATCAAATCAGCAATCTTTCAGTTCTGGTGCCATTTTAACACAATCTAATCCAAACAGGCAACAGGCAATAACAGTGAATACACCAAATAACAATTTACTGAGTCATACGTTTAATCAAGCCAATGATTTTTCCAAGCCAACTATAACTCCAACAAGACTAAGTTCACATGAAGCTACAACAGGCACCATACAAAACCTAAAGCCAATAGCTAATGTGCGTAATATTTTTTTTGACCCTACTCAAAATAGACCAACCTCCTATGGCTCATTAATTACTGGAACAATTCAAAATCAACAACCAATCGCTAATATAAATAATATATATTTTAACCCAATTACTACTCAAAAAAGACCAACTTCTTATGATGTATCAACTACTGGAAATTTTCAAACACAACAGTCAATAGCAAACTCAGATAATGCATTCTCTTTTAACCCATTTACGACTCAAACGAGACCAAGCTCGTATGATGCTCAAACAATCCAAAAACAACAGCCGAATTTGGGTAATGTTATATTTAACCCAACTATTACTCAAGCAAAACCAACTTCAGATGATGCATCAATAAGTGGAACTATTCAAAATCAACAACTTAGTATTAATTCTGAGAACACCTTATTTAAACCAACCACGGCACAACCAAGACCTACTTTAAACACATCTTACGAAGAGTCGACAACAGTAGATACCAGCTTACCGCAACAAGACACAACTCAAGCAAAACCAGGAAGTCAATCACAACAAATAAACTTAGGATTCTATAGTGGATTTCCTAATGCAGGCCAGTCAGACGTACGAAACGAAGGAGAACTTTACGAATATCCTAAACCTGACAAGAACTTAGAAAACGTTGCATCAGTTACAACAAATCAAAAACCAATACTAAATCCAAGTAATAGCTTAAGCAATCCATCTAAGTTTCAATCAAGACCTAATTCGTATGACACATTTTTCACTGGAACACTTCAAAAACCGCAACTACCTTTTCCGAATTCAACTAAAGTAAATAAATATAATATTAATCAGAATCAAATAACGTTAAGTCAAGGTGTTACTTCTGCACATATTATAAATACAAATTCACAACCTGTTACACAAAATAATAATTTTAACAGTCATTCAGAGAGTTCATCTATTCCTAATCAAGATAATACATTTTTCAAACCTTCTCCAGTAGAGACAAATTCATATGATGTATCAAACACGAGAGTATCCCAACAGCAACAGTCACATTATAATTTAGTAAATGGAAACAGTATAGTAAATAATTTAAACACAAAACAACACAATCAAGGAAATTTGAATTTGGGAGTTACTATCCCTCAATTTCTTAACGCAAATTCTCAACAAATAAATAAAGATAGCAATAGTGCAAGTAGCGATTTGCGTAGTCAAGAAATTACTAGCCACAATAAAGATTTTGATAATCAATTTAATACAGAAACTAAACCAAATTCACAAGATATTACGAGTGTAGAAGAAATTCAACCTCAACAGCCTTTTAATATTATATCTACAATCAACCAATTTCAAAATAAAGAAAACAAAAATCAGCAAAATTTTAATTTGGGTGTTACTTCCAGTCAATTCCCAAATATTAACTCTCAACTTCCTACAGAAGACAACAATAATGCACATAATAGTGATTCAGTTAGCCAATTTTCTTCACACATATCAGCTAGTTCTAATTCTGAAAGTCCTTTTGAACAATCTTCACAGAATTTTGATTCTACTCATCCAACATCATCATCATTTACATTCAATGGTGAAAATGTAGATAACAATTTTAATAAAGGGCAGGTAGATATTTCATCTTTACAGAATCATAATGATGATTTCCAATCAAACTTTTTACACAAGAAATTCTCTCTTAGAAGGCAGCAGCAAATAAATCAACAGGCCTTTTTAAATTTCCTTCATTCAAAGAATGTTGCAAATGCGCCAGTTTTAATATCATCAAATTATAACAATCAACCAGCGCAACCAGCTTTTGAGTTTTCTAATTTCAATTCCAATGATGGCAATCAAGGTCAAACTCTACAATTGTTCTCGTCTAGTCAAATAAATCAGCCTTATCCAACACCACAATCTTTAGCTGTAACTGGGCCGGACACCAATCTTTTTACAGCTGCACCATCAAGAACTTTGTCTACTCCCAAGGATACAAATGAAGTGATCCAAGGAACTAGTGGTATAACACAGGCTTCAATTTCTCCCTTCCCTTCGCTAGCACCATCTACTCCAAAAGAATCCGGTAACATTTTTAATCCTATATCCCAAACAAGTAATTTACCGATACAAGCTATAGGATCTACTTTAGGAGTGAACTCAGTAGAAATTCAATCGCAAAAAGTAAATTCAGGATTCAACGTTGGATTTGGTCCGGAAGTAAATACACAAAGCCAAGATGAAATATACGAATATCCAAAACCTGATCAAAACTTACCTGTTCCAACCAAATCTTCGGAGAATCTCAGTCAGACAAACTTTAAATTAACTTCAGCGTTTAATAATAATGGACCCATAGAAGTACGAAATTCAACGGTAAACAAAATATTCCCAACTATATCAACTACAATAGATAATACAAAAACGGAATCTGGAATCGGAGTCAATAGACTCCCATCCAGACCGCAGTTCATATCCAATAGCTGTTGTTTTGCTTCACTACACAATGTTGATAAAAACCAAAGCACCGCCAATACTGATAGTACTGATGTTAATTCTGAAAGCAAAACGAGTACATTTCACAGCGCTAAAGAAGAGTTCGAAGGACCCAAGACTCAGCAAACTTACGACGAAACGGGATATCATTATTAATAATTATAATATAGTAATATTTTGTGATTTATAGGACCTTAGACCAAATAAAAAGTGAAGACAGATATTGGTCATACGAAATCTGAGGCTGGCTTTTAGAACGGTGTGGCTACGCACTACATGCATATTGCTCACACACCGGCACAACTCACGCTACACTCATGTGCGAGTCATGACATTGTAATTACACTTAGCAAGGCGTAGTTTAAACGGGCCTTACTGTTCGATTTACAAATCTGTCGCCTCTTTTTTATTTTATTTGGAAAAAGGTAAACATAGGTAATTATATTTAGTAGCAAGCATTTATTTGAATTATAATAATGGCCTCATTTTTTTTTCTTAGCAGAAGCTAAATAACATTATGCCAGTCCCATGTAACTTGTAACGTTACAGAACTATGAATACCGCTTGTGATATTTAATCTACTTCATAAGAATATTGTTTAAGTAATGTAATTATAATAAATTATTATTTTATAACCAATCATATGTTGTTTTTTTTATTCCTCGCCTCAAATGAGTAAGATACATTTAATAGTATGCATATCATTTACATATTTATTTTATTTATTCTTTCTTTTTATACATAAAAATGAATTGCTGTTCGTTAGTCTCGCTAAAACTCGACAACGGCTGAACCGATTCGGCTATTTTTAGTCTTGAAATGTTCGTGGAAATCCAGGGAAGGTTTAAACGGTTTGTATGCTCTTCGAAGCGGGCACGGGTCTGCTAGTCATTTATATTTTTTTTCCTATTGAGGTAAGAAGGGTTAAATCAATAGTAGCAGTGGATTTTAATTGACTTCACTTTTCCCTTACTTTTAGAGGACCATCATCAAAACTCTGATAAAAAACCAGCCTTCTTATTAATTGCACATTTGAATTGTCATTTAATTGCATTATTATTTTCAACAAATTGTATCACTTAAGAAGTACTTCACGTAGAAGCCATTAAGCTTAATGAGCGGATGCATACTGTTCCGTTTGCCTGATGGCAAATGCCATTAAGCGGTCATTACCAGGGAGGAGATGAAGAACAACAGGAAGATCAAGGATCGGTGCTTCCGAATCGAACTGGGTGACCTTCGCCGCTTTGGTCCAGTGGTTACGTGTTGGCTCTCCACTCGTAGGTTCGATTCCCGCGGTGTAGGTGGAACAAATGTTGTTTGGACCAGGTGACCTTCAAATCGTCCGTGGCCCAGTGGTTTGAGCTTGTCTTTCCGTTAGTATGTAGGATTTGATAAATGTCTTTTATTTAATACATAAACAGGCATAATATTACACTAGATCACTAACTTTAGTAATATTAATTACTACAGTAAAGTAAAAGCCGAAAGAGTAATTAAAAAATCATACTTTTGTTTTACTTCAGATGTTCTTGAATAATTGAACTTTCAATTTTATTGAAGTATGCACGTCATAGGATTAGCGCGTTGATGTCTTTTTTAAGACTGACTAACGAATTCAAAAGTAGTTACGATTGTTTAATAAATTTTTACGCTCTTCTAAAATCGATAGTCGCTTAGAAAAAAAAAGACTTATTCTATAATGTGATCCGGACAGCAGGAGATAGTAATTTAGAATACTCACTAATTTAACTCTGGGTTCTGGGCGCTGATTCAAGATGCCATCGTTATTTATCGAAGTTCCAAAACAAAATGTATAGGATTTGGCATAAGCTTCGCTAAATTTTAATGACAAGCGAATTCATATGTCACTCAGCGAACCTTCTGTCAAATCTCGGATATAAGATACCATCGCTATTATGCTCACGAAGTAGGAATACAAAAATGTATGGAATTGACATAATATTATGGTTCACTAAATGATAAGTGAATTTGTATATCACTTAGCCTATATCAAATCTCATTTGTTTTCAAACTTCGTAAGTGATACAATCACTTACGAAGTTTGAAAACAAATGAGATTGCGATGGGATCTACAATTCGGGCCCCAGCTAATACATTACAACTCTTATGACAGACTCATATGAGTAGTAATTAGTATAATTAACTTGACATAAAGGTATGACGGTGATTGGTCGCAAAATTCTGATTTAGTATTAAGTACATTAATCTAAAAAGCCGTCTTTAAATACATTACGAAATATCCTGAAATGTTGAAGTGACAGTTTAAACTCAATTTTCTCGAAATCATAAATTTTTTTCATGTCACTTTCATCCATTCATGTCTTCAATTAATAGTGAATATAAATTTAATGTACCCAAAATTCCAACGATTAACAGATACAAATTGTACAGCTGTATCTATACTAATATTATAAAGCGGAAGAGTTTGTTTGTTTGTTTAAACGTGTTAATCTCAGAAAGTACTAGTCCGATTTGAAAAATTATTTTTATGTTGGATAGTCCATTTATAGAGGAAGGCTTTAGGCTTATAACATTACGCTGCGACCAATAACAGCGAAGCGTCAGTGAGAAATGTTGCGAAAACGGGGAAAATTATTCACATTTGGGGACTTTCGTTGCGTGCGCTGCATAAACGTTTTAAGTTACTCAAAAACTACGCGAACGAAGTCGCGAGCACAGCTAGTACTATATAAACAAAAGAATGTACGTGTAAAAAGTAACAAACTGAACAGGTTTCGAAAGGTATGAGATCAAAATACTTGAGGTCCGCGACTAGCGCGTAGTCATTGTAGTACTTGAATAACATGACATTTAGTGTAGAAAAAGTATAAAAGTAGCAAGGCCAGGAGACAGGAACAGACCTAAGCCTTTAGCGAAGCCATCGCCGATTATACAAATCCTTCACAACCTCGTATCTATAAAAGTACTTACAACTTTTCAGTAGAGTCAAAAAACTTAATAATTTTAGATTTTATTATGACATGGATTCTGTTTTAAATGAGGTTCAGTTATGTACTGTAAACATCAAAAATCCATGTCATAATAAAATCTAAAATTATTAAGTTTTTTAGTCAAAAAATTATTAAGTTTTTTAGTCAAAAAACTTAATAATTTTAGATTTTATTATGACATGGATTTTTGATGTTTACAGTACATAACTGAACCTCATTTAAAACAGAATCCATGTCATAATAAAATCTAAAATTATTAAGTTTTTTGACTCTACTGAAAAGTTGTAAGTACTTTTATAGATACGAGGTTGTGAAGGATTTGTATAATCGGCGATGGCTTCGCTAAAGGCTTAGGTCTGTTCCTGTCTCCTGGCCTTGCTACTTTTATACTTTTTCTACACTAAATGTCATGTTATTCAAGTACTACAATGACTACGCGCTAGTCGCGGACCTCAAGTATTTTGATTTTTAGTCAAAAAACTTAATAATTTTACTTTACTTACTTAATTAATAAACATACTTAATAAACTTAACTACAATTTTTCAGTAGAGTCCTACTGAAAAATTGTAGTTTTTTAGATACGAGGTTGAGAAGGTAAGGCGACGAAATGCCATTTATTTCATTATAAATACCTTAATACGGCTCCGTGGTCTAGTGGTACAGAGCTACGCTCCCGACCCGGAGGTCGTGGGTTCGATTCCCACGCCCCAACAAAAAACATGTTGTTTTTAAGTTTGGTTGGGACAATGCAGGCTGATCACCTGATTGTCTGACATGAAAGATGATCCATCTGTCGGATGGGCATGTGAAAAGTCGGTCCTGCGCCTGATCTTCCGCCAGTCGTGTCGGTTATCCGTCCCACTGGGCTACGAGAGTGAAGGAAGAAAGAGTGCTCCTTTGTATTGCGCACACACTTGGGTACTATGAAATAACTTCTGCGTAGCTGGCATGGTTACAATGAAACCAGCCACCGAAATCGGAGTGGTTATTATAAATATCTTACAGTCTAACTAACTATGCATAATGTAATACTTAAAATTTACAGTTAAACACGTGTTGTCGGCGACGTGCAGCGCGCTTCATTCGGGAGTTTCCCCCGGAACCTCCGGTAGACCACACTCGTCGGCCAGATCTCCTCCACCTTTTGGTTGACAAAAATTGACTTTTTTTTGGTTAACAGATACGATCGTGTTGTACACTGTGCAGTCCACAAAATACTGGCACTTTTTACCACTTTATTAGTTACTATGATATCTATACTAATAATATAAAGCGGAACGAACGTCGGCGACGGCGTCTGCGTCAGGCGTCGCGGCGTTCGGGCGTCGGCGTCGCGACGTGGGGCGTCGCGGCGTTGGGCGTCGCGACGTTGGGCGTCGGCGTCGTGACGTTAGGCGTCCCGGCGTCGGGCGTCGGCGTCGCGACGTTAGGTGTCGCGGCGTCGGGCATCGGCGTCATGCGTCGCGACGTGGGGCGTCGCGGCGTTGGGCGTCGTGACGTTGGGCGTCGGCGTCGTGACGTTAGGCGTCCCGGCGTCGGGCGTCGGCGTCGCGACGTTAGGCGTCGCGGCGTCGGGCATCGGCGTCATGCGTCGCGACGTGGGGCGTCGCGGCGTTGGGCGTCGCGACGTTGGGCGTCGGCGTCGCGACGTTAGGCGTCGCGGCGTCGGGCATCGGCGTCATGCGTCGCGGCGTCGGGCGTCGGCTATTATACATATACGGGAGATTAGCGCGTTAAAAAAAACAATCAATTTACATTTGGGGACTTTCGTTGCATGCACTGCATAAACGGTTTAAGTCAATCAAAGACCACGCGAACGAAGTCGCGGGCACAGCTAGTATTGTATAACATGAAATTCTACGTAACATATACATATAAAAGTACATTCAATAACATAAGTTTTAGTGTTCTCGAACGGTAGTTAGAAAAAACCATATTATCAAAAGATTTATTGACATTTGATTACTATTAAATCTAAGAGAATTACAATTAAAAGCTAATTGTATAAAAAGCTTGACATTTCCAAATTATTTGGGTTATTGCATGAGTATTAAATTTCTTTACTTTTGGACACACGCAGCAAATCAAAAATATCCTTTAATATTCCAGTGAAAACGTTGTTGCACAATAGGTGAATATGTAAAAAATAGGAGTTATCGGTTTTTTTTTAAATAAAATAAAAATAATAAAATTATCTTTATTGAACATATAAGGGACAAAATCACACAGCCAAGAGAAAAATACTATACAATAAAAAATTAAAAACAAGTCAAAACTCAAAACTAGGTAAAACTAACGTTTTTAACGTTTAGGTATTTTTTATCTATGGACGTCTCATATATCAGGTCAATCGAGCCCCGTGCTAAGTATCCGAAGAACTTGTGTTACAGGTACCAGACAACGGATATATATTTAATACTTTTATACTATACACAAATTTAATACAACATCCATGACGCAGGATCATTGACCAACAACTTTTTGTTCCTTCGGCGGGATTCAAACCCGCGACCTCTCGCTCGAGCCCCAACGCACTCAACCACTGCGCTACGGAAGTCGTCAAAAAGTTTAAAAGGGACGTATAAATATACATACATACACACACATACACACACATACACACACATACACACGGCACATGGTTTGATATTTAATTATAAAAATTACGTAAATTATCTCAAAAAACTTGCGTTACAACTCATAAAAGATTTCATAGAACACGATGAGCTATGGTTGCCATGGTGATTGCGACATAGTATGTATTCTATGTTGTAATTATATTCGTGGGTCTAGTTACGCCATGAGGCAGGTGAGGTGTGAAAAAGGGCATATTCACGAGCAGATGATTAACCCATTTATTTTCAAAGCTTTATAATGTGTACAATAAATGAGATTTAATTGTGAGATAAATAATTGAAGACATGAATGTAGGGGATATATAGCAAAATTTTGATTTTGAGAAAATTTAGGTCCAACTGTCACTTAATCATTTAGGAATGCGTCGTATAGTATAAAGGCGAGGAATAACCGCAACTAGCGCCACCCTTTTTAAAATAAATTTTACAATGACACAAAGATGTTATTAAAAAAAGTAATAGGTTAAAACTTTTAGTAAATAGTTAAACAAATTTATTGGCATTTAATTACAGCTCTAAATCCTACACTGTATTTATTCTCGTAAGTAATAACTAAAACGGCCGTTTTAGTTATTACTCATTTATTTTAAAAAGAGTGGCGCTAGTTGCGGTTATTCCTCGCCTTAATTACATAAATCTAAAGATCCGTCTCTAGAATCAATGTACTTAATACGTTACTGTTAAAATGTTTAAGTGACAGACTAAATTTTCTGTGTAACTTTTTTGCGATATATCAACTTCTTAAATTCATGTTTTCAATCAAGAATGTGTGAAGTTATTATAATTCCGCTTTTATAGAGTTGACTGGGAAAGTATTCAACGCTGAAAGAGTTAGTTTAGCTTAACCCCCGTTTTTGAAAGGCTGATCGACGTCAATTCAACAAATTGGTGTTCAAATATCATGTTAAATTGAAATTTGGTACTGAATTTAACAATAGACTAGTACACTATTTAGTTAATTTAATATTTGATTTGCCTTTTAGAGACGGGGATAAGTAAGATACTTTTCTGACCAAGCGATAAATTAATGATTTGAATGAAAGTCCACGCATTGCAATATTTCAAATTAATTTTATCCAAAATAGTACGTTTTGGCAAATGTCTGCTACTACTTTTCAATAAACCTACATTCCATTACTCCAGTAAATATTTATGACTCATTTATATTACACGTTGTATGGGCGATATAATATATATATTGTACATTTTTGATAATGATCATAAAAATTCCAAAATTTGTACGTTAATTTTCCTTTACTTTTGAGAAACTTACCAACAGATAATTGAGCAGAGCAAAAATGGCAATATTAAATTTGAGACATTGCTAATATTTTTACGCAGGCGTTTTTATTTTCTGCGATACATCGCTTGCAAAATAACGAATTTTTCGAAGTATAATAATTACTGGTCGTCGCTCTAATCATATAGTTATAGTGACAGTACTTAATTGATATAGTCATTTGAGATGTCAACAATGTGACTTGCTAACAAGTTTTGTTTCAAGTTGTTCGTAGGAAGGTATTATTATGTTGTAAAGAAAATAATTATTGTTTTATTTAATTAAAACGTTTGTAGCGGACAGCTGTACTCATATTTGATGGACAACATAATAAACAATTAAAATTATAACGTCTATTCACACCAAATGCGGCATTTGTAAGATTGTGATTCAAAATTGAACTTTATTTACTACTAGCTGTGCCCGCGACTTCATTCGCGTGGTTTTTGAGTGACTTAAACTGTTTATGCTGCATAAACGGTCACACAAAAACCACGCGCACGCAACGAAAGTCCCCAAATGTGAATAATTTTCCCCGTTTTTTGCAACATTTCTCACTGACGCATAGGTCCTATTGGTCGCAGCGTAATCCATTAAGCCTTCCTTTGTAAATGAACTATCCAACAATTTATAATTATTCAAATCGGACCATTACTTCCTGAGATTAGCGCGTTTAAACAAACAAACAAACAAACTCTTCCGCTTTATAATATTAGTATTGATTCTAGAAGTTAAAATTTTCAATGTAAGAGTTTAAATTTCGAGTTGCACATAGTAGCTCTGCACTTACAACCTTCCATTACTATGAATTTCGACCATATGAGTAATGTATTCGAGTGGCATCTAAACTCGTAAATTATATACTCGGTGTGAGTGGAAAAATACAGTCAGTAAACCGTCATGGAAGAACTATTATCTCAATTGTCAAGCAGTATCTCAATTATCAAAGTAGAGAAAATGAAAGTAAAATTATTATTTAAATAGAGGTTAAATATTAAACAGATAAACCAAACAAGATAATAGGTACCGAGAATGCTTCGGACTAGAATTCCGAAGCATTCTCGGTGCCGGAACCAGTCTCGGGTCGCGACCGACAAGTCTCAAATTTCACGAGACTGAGCCGCCCGAGTCTCAGTCTCGGTATTGAAAGCAAAAGTAGTAGACTCCCGAAAAATCGAGACTCATTGATGTTTAATATTATGGTGCATCCGATGCTAGAAGGACGCGTGCAGAAACGAAATGCGCGGGCACGACCGATGTGTCATATCGATGCGAGCGTATTTTTCCGCGTTTTATCCGTTTGTCTGATTGTCAGTCATCTTTTTTCATTTTCACGGCAGTCTAAACCATACGGAGACAAGATTCAGGGGATTATTTTAGTTTTTGCAAATATTGTCTTGAAATTTTTCACTCCAGTCGGCGCGATACCACTTTCTTGGCATTCAAATAGTCGTCCTTAAGAGGAAACATGACGCCTCTGGATATTGCCGCTAGAGTAACAATATTTTTCCTGAATATTTATGTATATTATATTTTGTACGTCACTATGTTTTCCTTTTTTTAATATATCCATTAATAATAATTTAAGGAGATATGGACGTTAAAAAATCTAAAAAAATACCAGACTTTTCGCTAAGTTCAAACATCCAGGAAACAAATTTGACTGCAATAATACAATAAAATCAAAACATAGAAACCTAGTCAAGCCTTTTTTTAGTTTATAATGAAAAAAATATCAAAATCGGTTAAGTTTTGGAGGAGTAAACAGGGTTCCCCCAAACGTCGATTTCTTGTACTTTTAACAGGTAATTTTAGTTCGCGCTGCAGTTGTCTCTATCGCGCTAGTGCTAACTAGCTAAGGGACTGCGAGACATCAATAGATTTTATAAATATCTATTTTGTATTTCCTTCAACCGTGAGGTTTCCTCTTAACACGACAGTTCGAGCCCCACTTCAAGCAGCACAATCCACGGATCGGAACGCCGTCTGCGCGTTCCGAACTTTATTACTTAGCTTACAGACTCATGATGATGGCATGTGAACTAAGCTCGTTACGAATCATGAATTATTTATCGAGCTGTGATTTAAAATAATTGCGAAAAGTTTTCAGCGCGAAATAGGACATGCGCGCGCACGATCCAAGATGGCGGCGGTGAGGTCGTGAGTTTCGGCGCATCTCCGTTAACCTCGATAATATTTGGAGGTGAAGTTAAAAAATATGAAGAGTATAAAAAAAAACAAGTAAATTAGACCGGTAATTTGTGATTGGGAGTTTTCTCAAAGATGTTAATTACCATTTTTTTGGCATTGACTAGTAACTATTGTTTGCCACTAACGGCGTTGTTTCGATGTCATATACATAATATACGTTTAGCTTTGTGGCGGTACAACTTCGTCAGAGAGTGAGGAATGAGGATGGGGTCGGGCCCTTCAGGAGGACACGTGTTTTATACACCGTAATAATAGCGCATTATTTGTAGCTATCCCTAATATCCGGTTAAACGTCACCCGTGTAATGTGGGGAGAGGGGGTCAAACTTGACCGATTTTAAGATTTTAATGATGAATGTCATAATTAAAATCGTTCAAGTTTGACGCCACATATATTTTGTTAAGTTTTTACAAAATAACACGAGCGGCTTCGATTGAATCATCATCAGATATGGTGGAAAAATGTACAGCTTCGCTTTGCACCCACGATGTGGGAGCAAAACGTCTTAACTAGTTAAATACATAGGAATCACTCAACAATACATGTCATTAGTAACGGATCTACGCTGTGAGTCAGCGAGTGATTGATCTAGTAGGTATGTGATCTGACCTCAACCGAAGGCTAGGATTCATTTGATGCACTAAAACCTAATGGGTTCGACAGATAATACAGTGAGCCTAGTGCGAGTTTTTGTCACTGCTCATCGTGAGGAAGTTAACTACAATTGGTATGGCATTTAATTAGTTACCATAGTTTAGCACTAGGGGCGCTGTTTCGATGCCATGCAAATTGTGAAGACGGTTTTCTTTAGAGATAAGATCCAGCCTGCATCTTAATTATTGGAAATGTATGAAAAAAATGGAAATCTTATCTATGTACATTGGAGGTCAGTATTAAACTATTTGTAGGAATCGCCCGTAAATAAAATATATATGTCGCAGTCATCTTATTGAATCTGCTTATTTAATTGAATGACTAGCGCGGAAACTTCATGGCGTCAAACAGCTCGTACAGATAGCAATGTGTTGATATATTTTTTTATTAATTTACTTTAATGTGCGTTATAATAGTACTCATTCGGAAATTTCGAAGTTTAAAACTAAAATATTCAATGGCTGTCCTAGTCTCGGATTCTAAAATTTGTTGGTAAAAACAGGATTCAATGAACGAGCTAGTCGTTCAATTAAATAGCGGATTCAACCAGATGACTGCGACATATACACCTGATCTCAGTAAATATTTTAGCTTTTTTTATTAGAGGATTTAAAGGCTGTGCACGCGGTAAGCTGAAAATTTAAATACTTTAAGAGCATTTTTCTTAATTTTGGTTACAATTACTTAATTAGTGGTATTTTAAATAATATTAATAATTGTTTATAGAAAATCAATAGCATCAATTTGAATTTGAAATTTATTCCGCCTTTTTTGGCTCTATATCAAATAGTGATTTTGGCACTTAGCCGCCTTTTAGTTTGAGAACGGCAGTATGTTTTTTTTAAATAATATTATCTATAGACGCTTCACACCACGTCAATCTGGCCCTGAGCTAAGTATCCGAAGAACAATACAAATACAATACAAATATACTTTATTGTGCACACAA
Organism: Celastrina argiolus; assembly: GCA_905187575.2. Taxonomy (NCBI): domain Eukaryota; kingdom Metazoa; phylum Arthropoda; class Insecta; order Lepidoptera; family Lycaenidae; genus Celastrina; species Celastrina argiolus. The sequence goes on from LR994594.1 coordinate 14,165,058, forward strand.
CAAATTACAAAAAAAAACAAAAAAAATATACATTACAAAAATCAGACATGCACACAAAGGCGGCCTTATTACTAGATAGCAATTTCTTCCAGACAACCTTATGGTGTTAGAGAAAACAATGCTAGAGAATGGGAGTTGCGCAAAAGTATATTTAATAAAATAAAAGTAAATAAAATAAAATAATACATAAACACAATAAATATATAATATATGTATACAATATAATATATATATCTATATATATATACATATATATACAATAGATAAACCTACATGATATTTTAATTTATAATAATAAGTGTTAGTTACATAAGTCAAGGGTTGACACAATATGATTCCAGATAATGATTTTTTATAAGAGTTTTAAAGCGATGTATAGTTTCAGCCTGCCTTATATGGATAGGTAAAGAATTCCAAAGGGAAATGGATTTTACAATGAAAGAGCAATTAAAGTATTTAGTGCGGTGGATAGGAATGTCAAGAAGAAGATTAGATATAGATCGTAGTTCCAGTCTGTCAGAGGTACGGAAGTTAAAATTACTTTTTAAATAAGTGGGACAATGGGAGTCAAATAGGATGTTATAAAGGAAGGAGAGAACACGAGAGTCACGGCGGTAGCGGATTGGCAACCACTTTAACTTGAGGCGATACTCGGAGATATGGTCAAATTTACGTAAACCGAAAACAAACCTCAAAGCCAGGTTTTGAAGGCGCTCCAATTTGTTCAGTTGTTCCTCCGTCAAGTTAGTGAAAGAAGCGTCCGCATAATCTAAATGGGAAAGGAGTAGGGATTCAGCCAAAACTACCTTAGTGGGTATCGGAAGAACATATCGTAGACGTTTTAGGGAACGCCAGGTAGAAAAAACCTTTCTACTAATCTCTTGCAATTGATGCGTCCACGATAAATGTTCATCAAAGTACACTCCCAAGTTTTTAACCACTTTACTGAAAGGTATTGTTACACCATTTATAAGGACAGGAGGTAAAGAATCATGGTCAACTCTAGAAATTAGCCCGGGGCTACCAATTACAATTAATTGAGTTTTAATAGGATTAATAAGAAGTCCATGATTCTTGCTCCATTCACAAATATTCGACAAATCGTGATTCACTAGATCAAAAGCGGAATTCAGATTGTCCAAAGGAGACTGTGTGTATATTTGAAGATCGTCCGCATACAAGTGGTAGGATGATGAAATCGATATTGTTATAGGGTTTATAAAAATTGCAAACAGAAGAGGAGATAGCACACCACCCTGAGGCACGCCGGCATAGATATAACTCCAATCGGAGAAATAATCAGATGATTTAACTCTCTGCCGTCGTCCTACAAGGTAGCTACGAATTAAATTAATTATTGATGGTGAAAGATTTAAAGATGCAAGCCGGGCTAGCAGAATATCGTGGTCTATGGAATTGAAGGCATTACTAAAATCCAGAAGTGTGAGAATAGTAAGCATTTTATCATCCATACCTGACCGTATATCATCAGCTACCTTTACCAATGCGGTAGTCGTACTGTGACCAGTGCGAAAACCGGACTGGAACGGACTGAGTAAGCTGTTGTGGGTAACAAATTGCGTAAGCTGGTGATGAATGATTCGCTCTAAAACTTTTGATAAAAAGGGTAGGATGGAAATAGGACGGAAGTCAGACACAGTCTTAGGACAGGAGGATTTAGGTAAAGGAATTATGTAAGCTGCCTTCCAGGCATCAGGAAAGGTACAAGACTCTAAACATGAATTAAAAATGTGTGCAAGAACAGGAACAATTATATCTAATATTGGTGTGATCATTCTACGACTGATACCGTCATCTCCTACTGCGTTTGACGATATGGAAAGGATGTGCTTTTTAATCTCACACTCGGAAACTGGAACAGTAAGGAACGGATCAGAATTCAATATAGGTAGCGAAGAAATATAATTTAACGTTTGTGATTTAATTTTGGGGTCGAGATTAAAAGAGGAAGTAAAATGGTTATTAAGTGAATCTATATCTATATTATGAAAGTCTTGCGGTTCAGAGCATTTGCCCACGCCGAGGGATTTGAGAAATTTCCATGTTTTAGCCGGATCCCCGTTCTCAACGGAGGCGTGAATATGACGTCTTTGTGCGTCACGACACATCATATTACAGCGGTTCCGGATTTTAATATATTTGTTACGATATTCTTCTGTCTTTTTTATTTTAAATTTGGCTTTGGCTGCGTGCTTAGCATTTATCAGAGATTTGATTTCGTCTGATAACCAGGGAGCGGGAAGATGTTTGATTTTAACGGGCCTAACAGGTGCATGAATATCATAAAGAGATTTAAGTTTAGCGTTAAATATATCAATTTTGTCATTAATGGAATCAGCTGAGAGTAAGTTTGACCAGTCTATGTTATGTGCGTCCTCCTCTAGGCTTTCAATATTCATCGAAGAGAAATTTCTTTGAAGAAGAGTTTTTACCTTAGCTTTGGGAGGGCGAACATTATAGGCGACATAGATAAGATCATGGTATGAAAACATATCAGCTGAGACTTGTCCATGCGTAGTAACACGATTAGGAGAGGAGACTATGATTAGGTCGAGCAGGGAAGGACGGGAACCTGGAAAGCAGTGGGTAGGATTCAGAGGTAGTAATTTCATATTATATGAATCTAAAATTGAACTAAGTTTAGTCGATCGACTATCACCCTTAAGTAGACAAGTATTGAAATCGCCCATTATAACACAATGATCGTAGTACGGTGTAAAAGCATCAAGCGTATTTTCAAAGGATGAGAAGTAATCATTGTGCATTGATGGGCAATAGTAGACCCCGAGTAATAATTTATTATAGTGCGATACCTGGACTTCTACCAGCAAAAACTCGAGAGCATCAGATGGAGGGGGTTGCGCTGACGAGCTAATAATAGTGTAGGACAAGTCTGAACGTAGATAAATCGCAACGCCACCTCCACCCCTCCCAATGCGGTCGTTGCGAATTAACTGAAAACCGGGTAAACTGTAGCATGTTGATGGTAAGCAAGGCTTAAGCCACGTTTCCGATATAAAGACAGCATCAACATTAGCCCGATCAAAAGACGCAAGCAAGTCGGGGTAATGAGCCGGAATGCTCTGTGCATTAATATGAACGGCCTTAAAACATTTGTTAACTGTGTTAAAATTTGAAGTTATGGTATCCCTAAGAGACATAAATGTGGCACTTTGAAAACTATCATCGCTGTTGTTAGAAGAAATGGATAAAAAATCATCTGAAGCAAATGAGTCAACACTTACATTCATGATAATAATACAAACTAAATATAAATAAAATATATAAAACACTATAAATATATTATCCTACAACAATTGAAATATAATTGGCCTGCAGCCCACTGTGTCATAAAAAAAAAACATAAGTATATAAATAAATTTGCTATAATAAAATTAGTAAATAAATAGAAAAAGAGTAGGTAGATAAATGGAAAGAATCCAAACATGCCTATTATTTTTTAAACACCTAGCTAAATATTATGAGCAGTTATTCTAACAAACTTGTGTTACAGGTACCAGATAATGGAAATATATTTAATACTTTTAAAATATACACATATTTAAGACTTATATTATATTAATACACAAATTTAATACACATCCATGACCCAGGAACATTGAAAACTTTTTGTACCCTCGGCGGGATTCGAACCCACAACCTCTCGGTCGAGCACCACTGCGCTACGGAGGTCGTCAAATGTATGTATAGTCACATCAAAACTAAACCTTTAATACAAACTTACTAGCTTATATACCATGTAGTTATGACGTTACATGCTAAAAGCAATATATTTTTATTAAAATCTCATTATCGGCTAGATTGAAATTGAGTTGTGTGTTAACTTTACATTAACCTTGTCGATGATCGTAATTAAAAACATTACTGAAGCGCAAGAAGCTCATCTGCTAATAATAAAAAGGCTGTGTACACACTTTGGAACAGCCAAAGTCTTAAGTTAATAGCTTTCACACTGATTTCGGTATCGACTGCCAATGTCTGGACCGGATTTGTCTGGTTTCAACGAAATCCGTCATTATAAAAATGATTCGTTCGTAGCTACGAAGTAATATAGTGCCCAAGTGTGTGCGCAATACAAAATGATACTGTCTCTTTATTTTCATAACCCAGTAAGATGATTTATACAGTATACACTCACTTCAACTGGCATGTATAGAAATTTTATTATTAATTATGCATGGTTTTTTCGGATAACATGAAATATTTTCCCGCCAAAACAGTTTTTTGTAATGTACCCGTTTACTTAAAAATAGTTAACCTTATAAAATTAAGGGTTGGTTAAAAAATTATTAAGGGTTAAAGTTAAGGGCTACCTTATTTATACACAGTCACTGTATCTTTCTTTTTTTTTTTTTTTGCCCCATCGACCGTCCAATCTTCGTGCTATGTGGCCGGCCCATTGCCACTTCAGCTGGCTGATCCTACGGGCAATGTCAGCAACCTTAGTTCTTCTACGGATCTCCTCATTTCTGATTCGATCACGTAGAGAAATACCGAGCATTGCCCTCTCCATAGCACGCTGAGCGACAAGATCCTAAAGTGGAGGCCACGTACTGGCAAGCGCAGTGTGGGACGGCCACCTACCAGATGGACCGACGACCTGGTGAAAACTGCCGGGTCACGTTGGATGCAGGTGGCAATGGACCGGTCGCACTGGAAATGTATTGGAGAGGCCTATGTCCAGCAGTGGACAGTAAAAGGCTGAAACGACTGTATCTGCTTGGCAGACATCACAACACTATAATATGTTGCTTGTTACCATAACACACACTTTGTATGTAACTGTAAATTAATTAAATGGGAAATAATTCAATAAAACGCAAACGTGTTTTACATAGTTTAGATTCGCACACGTTTAACTCTTTTGTTTGTAAAGAAGATAGATATAGGCAAACTACTCGCCACGTTTGGCAGGTGGGTTGACGACGCAGTTGTCAAGATTCCGCGGAAATACAACTGCCCATTTCCGGATATACGAGGTGTAAAATAAATGAGTGATAAAAGCTTAGGTTGTCACCTCGTATATCCGGAAATGGGCAGTTGTATTTCCGCGGAATCTTGACAACTGCGCTCTACATATAGAGTTTACTGTAAAAGTACCAGCGCGGAATGACTTACTTTTGAAATTTCCCAACGTCATATTATATTTGCCCATACAACAATTTAAAAGAAAGTAACTCTTTCAGCGCTGGTACTTTCTCAGTAAACTCTATATACGGGACCCATACACAGCCTAAAGTATTATCACTCAATAATATTACTGTATTCGGTGAATATCAACTCACTTGAAAAGTGAGCTGTTATTTCATTTAGTTTGCTTGGAACACTGCCAACTTCCACATATTGTGTCACAATGGTTGATTTGAAATCGCTTTCTATGGTGCTTTAAATAAAAAAAATCTGAACGCGGTGTTTAAATTCGGTTTTTACACATTGCGGGTGTTTAAATTTAGATTCTTAACAATTTTAATTAACATAATTAGCGATTTCAAATCACCAAATTAACTTAACCAAAAAAATCTTTTCAATTTTTTTTGTGTTTGGAATTTTTGCATAAGTTTATATTTTTTACAAAAAGAAAACATTTCCATAGTTATTATCAATCATATTACTATCCCACAGTTATTATGACTGGTCTTTTACACCCTGTATACACGCTAGGAGAACGTATTAAAGTGTGTGCACGCCCTAAGTCACGAAATCGTGCGGCTCGCGACCGCGGGTTCGGCCTGAACCGTCTCTACTCTAAACAAACACTCTGATATGACGGGTTACGTCACTAGGTACATCTTCATATTGTCTATGATATTATGTTCACAGACTTTTTGGCGCATGCGCGGTTAAATTTTGACCATTGTTTTTCATAGGGACACATTAACCACGTATTTCTTTTTCAATTAAGTTCAGATCACGCTGATCGCAAATTGTCATATTTTCTTTAGCGCGATAATGAAATTTTCGCTCTTATCGTTTGTAGCAAACTCTACTGCTAGTGTAACGACTGACAGATGTAAATATTGACATTTCTCATTTATTTGATAATTTCCAATTATATTTTAAATCAACAATAATAACTACATTATAAAAGAATCTAGAATAAATTTGCTCAATCCTTAACTGAAAAATAACATCGAGATCAGTGAAATCTGTGAAATTCAAATAAACATCAAAAACAAGCTGGGTAAAAATATGCAAAATGGCGTGATCATTCTAAACGTTTTGAACAATTTTTTAAAGCTGACAGCTGCATGTGGAACATGGGTAAAAACAGTTCAAAATGATCATAATATAGCACCATATACATAAACCATAATTAAAACGATCATATAAAGCATTATAGTGCTAAAGGAAGGCGAATCTGAACGAAAAAAAATTTATTTTATCTAATATCAGGTACTGGAACACAGGGTAAGAATAGAACAATTTTTTGTTCCTTCGGTGTTTTGTAGTATCATGTGTAGTATCATGAAACAATTTTTATACAATATGATAGTATAAAAAGTATTCAATATAATATATTATATTGTATACTTACACTATAATATAATAAATTGAATACTTTTTATACTATCATATTGTTTAAGATAACCAGACTTCGGAAATATTATTTCCGAAGTTTGGTTTGTATTCTTGATTTACGTGGTGTGAAGCGTACAATTGATAACACACATTCATATTTTTTTATAGTCTATAGCTTCTGATCCAAATTTCACTTATAAAAACAAATTACACATGAAATTCATTTACATGAATTCTAAATGTTAACATTTAGATCACGTTGAAACGGAACTAATCAATTATTATTTTTTACCCGACTTCGGCGAAGCCAAAAGGAAGGGTAATGATTTTGGCAGTCTATGTATGTATGTATGTATGTATGTTCCCTCGTAGCGGTTAAACTACTGGTCCGATTTTAATAAATAAGGTGTCAATCGATTTGCAGTGGTCCCGCGAGTAACATAGGCTATAATATAATTTTTCGAAAAATGTTGGATTTTGAAAATTATACCTCAAAAACTATCTCCAAAAAAAATTAATTTAAGATAATTGTATCGTGTTTGGTATTAAAAGATAGGTCTTGGCAAGCACATTACAAATATTATGTATTTAAATTTTTAATTAATTATTAAATTTTATTGTTAAATTCGAAATAAACGTTTAAAATGCGGTCGTACAAATAGTATCTAGGACTTGTTTAGTTACTTTCTATGTGTTAATTTAACGTTAGTTTAATGAAAATATAATGTTATAGTTTATGTGGAAACAGAAAAATGTAAAATAAAATAAAAGATTAAAAAACTATAACCCGACTTCGAAAAAAAGGGCTCTAAAAAGGCTGAAACAAGAAAATAATTCAATTTGAAATCCAGATATGCATAGGTACAGATATGGTCAAGGTAGAGCCGTGGTCGTACCCGCTAAACAAATCTATAATATTCGTCTGCTGTTGAAATATACAATCTCAATAGCGGGTACGACCACGGCTCTACCTTTTTTCTTGTTTCAGCCTTTTTAGAGCCCTTTTTTTCGAAGTCGGGTTATAGTTTTTTAATCTTTTATGTTATTAATATAATATCATACACACACTTCAATTACCTTTTTTTAACAGATATTTTTTACAGACATAATAGTAATTTACAGACATAATAGTAATTTACAGACATAATAGTAATTTACAGACATAATAGTAATTTACAGACATAATAGTAATTTACAGACATAATAGTAATTTACAGACATAATAGTAATTTACAGACATAATAGTAATTTACAGACATAATAGTAATTTACAGACATAATAGTAATTTACAGACATAATAGTAATTTACAGACATAATAGTAATTTACAGACATAATAGTAATTTACAGACATAATAGTAATTTACAGACATAATAGTAATTTACAGACATAATAGTAATTTAATTGCTCAGGACCCTGATTCAAAATGATGAATCGCTATTTATCGCTTACGAAATTCGCAAACAAAATGTATGGCATTTGACATAAGCTGCGCTACATGATAAGCGAATTGTGTCACTTAGCGAAGCTTATGTCAAATCCTATACATTTTGTTTTCGGACTTCGTAAGCGATAAATAACGATGCCATCTTGAATCAGGGACATTTATAATTTTTTTACAATTATTTTGTCTAATTCTTTACGAAGTCCATCACGGTTTTGGTCAAACTAAAATCATGACATATAAATCATCATTGTCGAAGCGGCTCCGTGGTCTAGTGGTTCAGAGCTTCGCTATCGACCCGGAGGTCGTGGGTTCGAATCCCGCGTTGGAACAACAAAAAATGTTGTTTTCAAGTTTGGTTAGGACAATGCAGGCTGATCACCTGATTGTCTGACAAGAAAACATGGGCATGTAAAAAGTTGATCCTGCGTCTGTTCTCTCGCCCGTCGTGTCGGTTTACCGTCCCACTGGGTTATGAGAGTTAAAGGAAAGTAAGTGTATTTGTGTATTGCTCACACACTTGGGCACTTAAAATAACTCCTGCGCAGGCCTGGTTTCAATAAAATCGGCTACAGACACCGAAATCGGTGAGGGGAGCTATTATAGTCGAACACTCATATTTTACGCAATCGTGTAAGTTCGTGTGCACCTCGTGGGATTGTTTTATAATGAATTGCCCGAGTCGATATAAGTTTTTGTGCGTAATGCTAGACGCCATTACAGCGGCCATTGTGCCAAATTATACCTTAAGTCTTGCCCGCGGCTCGTTGGTACATTGGCCCCCTGTTTCACGTGCAATAGTTAAAACATATATATTTTGTCTAGTGTCTACAAGAGAGTAGAGACTGCGAATTAGATCTGTAGTTCCCAATTAGTTTTTGCTGGTACGCAGCAAAAAACTCCAAAACCCCATATTGTAGCAATGATAAATAAAAAATATATATTATATAACTAGCTAACCCGTGCCCAGTGCCCACTTCGTTGAGTATACAAACCGCTTAAGACTTCCCTGGAACGAATATTCAAGACCAAAAATAGCCGAATCGGTTCAGTCATTCTTGAGTTTTAGCGAGACTACCGAACAGCAATTCATTTTATATATAAGACTAGCTGACCCGTGCCCACTTCGTTGAACATAGAACCGTTTAAACCTTCACAGGACTTCCACGAATATTTTAATACTAAAAACAGCCGAATCGGTTCAGCCGGTTCATCAATTAATTTAATACATATATGAGAGACCATATTATAATATTTCGTTATAAAATAATACTTTTTTTTTATTGATAGCCGCACGTACCCCTTTGATACAACTTTACGTACCCCTGGGGGTTCGCGTACCACTAATTCGGAAATACTGGTTTTGATTAATTTATTTTGTCTGTTCTTCCGTAGACATGATCTCTTTCTACCGTAAGGAAGACACAACGCGTGCTATAATAGTGCCTTGCAAGAGAATATTAATAACAAAAAAAACATTACAATTCTCGGAATGTCAATCCGAAAACCTACCGCCGGTTCAACTTTAATTATTAGCTGCGTCGAACCGGCGTAATAAACTCGAGCGTTTAACTCATTAATTAATTGTCATGCATACTAGCACATATTATTCGAAAACGAATCTTTAAAATTTGGCATCCTTTCGTCTCCGCTTTTTCGTCCCACTGGAATGACAAATTCATCGCTTACTCAATCTATACTTATCCGAAATGTCATTAGAATAGGTCAGTATTGAAGTCTATTCAACGGAAATAACGATCGTAGAGATAATTGAATCTCAACTTTATCGCTTTATGCCTAATTTCCATTTAGATATTTTGTAAGCCTCATCACAAGTGACTCCAGGTGTACATCAGACATAGTAACAAGAATAGCATTAGCAAAGATATAATGAAAATAATGAAAGGTATTTTTTGTTGATGAAGAAAGCCTTCAACAACAAAAAATACCTTTTTCAAGCCCTTGTATCACGTTAAATCCGAAAAAAGCTAGTTAAAATATATATCTGGAGCATTGCTTTGTATGGTGGCGAGACGTGGACTATGACACAACGCGATAGAGAGAGATTGGAGGCATTCGAGATGGTGTTTTGGCGAAGAATGGAAAGAATAATTTGGACTGAAAAGAAAAGTAATAATAATAATAATATCTATGGACACTTCACACCACGTCAATCTGGCCCTGTGCTAAGTATCCGAAGAACTTGTGTTACAGGTACCAAACAACGGAAATATATTTAATACTTTTATACTTACTATAAACATATTTAAGATTTTTATTATATTATACACAAATTTAATACACATCCAAGACCCAGGAACATTGAAAACTTTTTGTCCCTCGGCGGGATTCGAACCCGCGACCTCCCGTTCGAGCACCAACCCGATCAAACGTGGTACGGAGGTAATCAAAGTGTTTAAGATATTTTGGAATTAGTTAATGAAAAGAGAGAGATATTATAAATCATCGAGAACAGAAGAGTAAAGATGTTAGGACACCTGATACGGCACGACAACTTTATTAGAGGAATGAGGGAAGGAAGGAAAGATAGAAGGTAGAAGAAAATGTGGAAGGCCGAGAAGAACTTTATGGACCAGGTGAAGGAGAAAGTGATGGTCGTGTCGTATCAGGATCAAGAGAAGGAAGTGCAGAAAGGAATGGAGAACACTCCACTGAATAGAGCGAAGCTCTTAAGTTAGAAGAAGAAGCCTAATTTTCCTAACTATACTTTTGCTAAATATCATCAAAATTGGTCAAATTTTTAAGTCTATTTATATTAGCAAAACAATTGAATCTTTCCTCATTTATATTAGCAAAGAATTAAATTAATATGACCAATTTTCGTACTACATACAATGTATTGCCATTATTTACAATACCTATTAAGATTACTAATACCTACTCGCGATGTACCTACTTTGTACTAGTATGTCACTAAAGTAATCTCTCCTACCTATTAGCAGTGTACCTACCACGGACAACCGAATCCGAAATGAATGTTTTGCTACCGTACTACCATATACTATCCGTAACCGAAATTATCCGAAACAAACGGATAATCCGAAATAATTTATTATCCTTATCAATAACTGTATGTATCCGAAATTTCCTATCTGGTAACCACTAGTATGCCACTAGGTGATCTCTCCTAACCTACTGGCACCTAGGTACTAGGATGTCATAATCGTAAAGATGGCTCATGGCGGTGCGCCGAAACTCTATAATTATATAAACTGTACCATTAGCTGTGTTTATGGTATACGTGTCAAGTACGTGTGTGATTGTCTATGATCTGGTCGTGGAGATGGGGTTCTGTATAAGTTTTATAAAAGTTGGTTCCAAGTTTGGTGCCGCTCCCGGATATTGACGTAGGTTATGGCATAAGGCTTATAATTGTTTAGTCTTGTGCAAAAGTAAAATAAACAAAAATTGATGAATATATAGACAAAAATCGATCATCTTTAAAACAGAAAAAACTAAATAAAAAGTGGTTCATCCGTTTAGGATCTACCATGCCACAGACTGACATACACAAACACGTCATATCGACCTATGCGAAGAATAAAGGCCGATGTGCAAAACTGCTAGTTTTCAGTAGAGACAATAGAAATTTAACGAGTTGAAAAACTTAAATAGCTTAATAAAGTATGACTTCTATTTTTCGAATTTTGATACGAGTATGTTATTATGACTAATGACATCATTGTTTAGTTAAGTGTTTATACTTTATCTTATTTAGGGCGTGTTTCACCAAGCAATGCTAAAGTTAATCCTTCGTTAAATATCATGTTGTTCCTCGCGTAATTCCTATCAATGAATGAGAGGGCATGGTAATTTAACACGCCGTTAAAACTAACATGCGTTGGTGAAATCAGAACTTAGGATTATAACGGGTATAAAAAGAGCAGTAACTATAACTTTGGGATATGATTATACTACCTGTTCTCATTATAGAAATATATTTTTTTTTAGTATTCTTTTAACAAAAATTAAAAAATATTTTTTTTTGCTTCATTATTATTTTTGCGACATAAAAAAATATAAATGTGAAAAGGAAAAAAAAAAATTTTTAGTTTTTGACAAAAGAAAAACATTTCCAAAATGAGGAAAGGTAGTATAATCGTATTTCAAAGTTATAGTGACTGCTCTTTTTACACCCTGCATTTACCGAGATAACGAGTTCGATATCAACTTCGGACGTTTTATAGCGGAGGAGCGAAAACGTCGTAGGACATTGTTTTACTGAGACTTATAAATGAAACGCCATTCTATGGACATAATACTCGTTTTTTGTTGGAGAATTTTTAAGTCCTATGTGATTTATCTGTCGCAGTGATCTGATGGAATCTGCTTATTTGAACAAATGACTAACGCGGTCATTTGATGGCGTCAAACAGCTCGTACAGATAGCAATGTGTTGATATATTTTTTGACTAACTTACGTTATTCATAGTGCACATTAGGAAATATTAAAGTTTAAAAATAAAATATTAAATGGCTGTACTAGTCTCGGATACGTTGAATTTGTTGGTAAAATAGAATTCAATGTACGTACTAGTCATTCAATCAAATAGCAGATTCAACCAGATGAGTGCCACATATCCATAGTGTATTATGCTGTTATTTTATATTGTATGAAGAAACAAATATAAAAATAATATATATTTCTCAAAATCGTTATAAATATAAAAAATCTCAAAATACGTGGCGCTAACAGCTAATTACACTGTAATAATACACAAATTACTTGCACTTTTTCAACTTTATTAGTTAAGTAAGAGATATTTTATAAAAATACACGAGTGCGTGATAGCTCCCCAACGAATTTTTATTTAGTTTTTATTATGCCATACGTGTGCCAACGTGATCAAGAGTGTTTTAGTTTTTATTCACCATAATCAGTTCACTGCCTATTCGATGATTCGTGGTTAGATTTTTTTTATTATATCTTACATTGCACCCAAGTCTAAACTAATGTAGGTATACCTATATAATATTTTTTATAGTTATCGGTAATTTCGACTACTTTCGAAATAGGATAGTTATCTCAGCAGGTGTCCTAGTTGTTGAAATACAGACGAAGACGAAGGTAGTCGAAATGCCTTGAAAATGAAAAATTTAATTTTAAAATAAAACTAAACTTAAATTTCTCGGAATGACAATACAAAAAAGCTACCACCGTTTCAATCTTTACCCGTCGACTTAAACCGGCGTAAGAAACTCGCATGACAAAAAAAAGTGAACAGTGACGTAACACCGTAAGTGCTTAAACCCTTACTTATATTGTTATGAACTTGAAACTTCGTATTTTTTTTTGAACGGAATTGAATACAACTTACGCCGTGTTTCACCAAGCAATGTTAAAGTTAACGCCGTGTTAAAATACCATGCCATCTCATTCATTGATAGGAAATACGAGAGGGATAACATGATATTTAACATGGCGTTAACTTTAACATTGCTTGGTGAAACACAGTATGGTAGAAGGCTCTGTATTAACCTGCCAGCCGGAACACTGCACTGTTTCGACGACCTCCGTAACACAGTGGTTCAGCGCGTTGGTGCTCGACCGAGAAGTTACGGGTTCAAATCCCGCCGAGGGCACAAAAAGTTTTTAATGTTCCTGGGTATGGGTGTTTATTAAATTTGTGGATTAATGTAATAAAATCTTAAATATGTGTATAGTATAAAAGTATTAAATATATTTCCGTTGTCTGGTACCTGTTAGACAAGTTCTTCGGATACTTAGCGCAGGGCCAGATTGACGTCATGTGAAGCGTCTATAGATAATTATTATTATTATTGTTTTTTTTTTTAATTTTCTTTTCTCCCTTGCGGGGTTGACTGAAGCTGCGGGCTTGTGGCCAAACAACTTCCGTAAAAAGGTGCCATATACTATATTATATTTTATATTATATAACTATTATTAGCCAAAAATTAGCAAACGATGCGGCATGTGTTCAGGATGACAGCTTTTTGTAATGTGATGTGAGTGGATGTATATTGTTTCAAGAGATGTGTGCAGTGTTTTTGGGATGACGCCGTTTTATTATTATTATTTTTAATGATTCAACTGTCTCAGTAACACTGTTCTTTAGATACAACCTGGTGACGAAGAGGCAGTGACGTCTTAGTTATAGGGTCCCATTTTTATCCTATGATACCGAACCGTAAAAATAATGATAATAGCTCCCCTCACCGATTCGGTGTCGGTAGCCGATTTCATTGAAACCAAGCCAGCTACGCAGGAGTTATTTTATAGTGTCCAAGTGTCTGCGCAATACACAGAAGCACTCTTTCTTCCTTTTATTCTCATAACCCAGTGGGACGGTAAACCGACACGACTGGCGAGAGAACAGGCGCAGGTCCGACTTTTTACATGCCCATCCGACGCATGGATCATCTTTCTTGTCAGACAATCAGGTGATCAGCCTACATTGTCCTAACAAAACTTGAAAGCAACATTTTTGTTGTTACAACGCCGGAATCGAACCCACGACCTACGGGTCGAGAGCGAAGCCCAAAGAAAATGTATGAAATGAAACGGCCAAGCGTCACGTTTGACTGAAATGTAGAGTATGTGAAGATAGGCCTGGTAAAGTAAGGGCGCATAGATAAAGAGTCCTGGCTCTACATGAGATCTGATCACTTCACAGGGTAAGCTATGTACACTCATCCTATATCCTGTTCCTGTGGGATACGGGAAATGAACATTTTATACAGTAGCCATACACTATACTGACTATGGTCAGTACTTGGCATAAACACTACATACATAGGTATACCTTAGAATAGTAATTTATTGTGTTTGTATTTTATTATGATGTAAAATTAATCGGAAAATCTTTTTATTGAAATGTTATGTAGTTTTATTGAAATTGTATTGAAGTTTTTTATTGGAATTTTATTGTAATTGGAATTTTATGTAATATTTTTGAAATTGTATTGAGTTGTTTTTTTTTTAATTTTGTTTTATTTTATTGGAATCTTATTGAAATTGTAATTTTATTGAAATTGTATTGTAATTTTATTGTAATTGTAATTTAACATGTTGTGTAAGAAGTAAAATAGGAAAGCGATAATTAAAAAATAAATAAATAAGAAAAAGAACGAGCCATGTTAGGGGCGATGTAATAAATTAAAAAAAAAAACATAGGTATACCACCTACTGTCATGACCATCGATATGTACACGATGGGCGCTGATTCAAGATGAAAGCATATCGTAAATAGACCAATATAATTAGTCTAAAACCATCAGCCTAATATTTTGTAACCTCCGACAAAAACAGAAAATTATATGTTAGACGTCTCGGGCATCGTAGGTCCCAAACGGATGAACCGATTTTGATGTAGTTTATTTAATTTTGTTCTTAGATATATTAACATCAGTTTGCTTTCTGTTTGAAAATTGGAATTTAAAATGTATATTTTTATAATTTGACTAGCTGACCCGTGCCTACTTCGTTGAGCATAAAAACCATTTAAACCTTCCCTGGACTTCCACGAATATTTCAAGAGTTTTTTCAATTTCCAATCTTGAGTTTTAGCGAGACTAACGAACAGCGATTCATTTTAATTATAAGATTAACAAAAGCTTAAGTGAAATAAGAACACAAATAAAATATCATTCAATAATGGCGCCGATTTCTGAGTTTCATTCAACAAGTTCAATATATATTGCTGACTCTCCCTAAGTACACAGATGATGATATATTTAAAACAAATTAAAGGTCAGGCACACACAATAATTACTGTCCGTAAAATCGATCGAAAAATTAAGCAAGAGGTGGCTTACTGTACAGTCAAAGGTGAAGACCGTGTGCTGTGGTGAACGAAGAGTGATATATATAAAGGTAGGGCGGGAGGAGGCTCAGTGTGTACCATCAGCTATCATTGAAAACATGAAGCTGGTAAACATTCAATAAACATTTAAATAAAACATAAGCATTATAGTTGTCTTGCCACTTAAGTAGCTTTTGCGACGTAATTGTTAAATATTATTTTTTATAATGTCATGAAAGAATGGAGGCTTTAACTCAAAGAGTCAAACTTTAATTAAGGGTTGCTTTTCGATAGAATGTCAAAATGTTGTTTTTACTAATAACAATTTTCAGTTACAATCTGATCTATTTGAAACAGACTATTTCATATACAGTGTGTAAAAAGTACGGTCACTATAACTTTGAGATACGAGTATACTACCTATTCTCATTTTGGAAAAGTTTTTTTTTTGTGATAAAGAAAAAAATCCCAAAGGTATAGTGAATGTTATTTTTACACGCGTTAATAATTATGCTGTTATTTATATTTCAGGTTTTAGTTCTATCGGTGATAGCCTGTGGCTACGCTGCCAAGTTAGATAGAACTTATCTACCGCCGTCCAGCGCTGCGTCAGCTGGGGGAAGCCCTGGGGCCATAACTGCTCCTGGTTCCGGATTTGGACGAGGTTCAGCATCCGCAGGATTCGGACAAGACCTTCCCAATGGACCTGCTTCCAAGCCGTTTGAACAACCTGCTTCCAATGTGCCAACTGGTCAAGGATCAAACCAGGCCTCAAGCTTTCCAGAAGCCGATTCACGACCGTCTTTAGGAAAACCTGGTAATCAAGGATCAAACCAGGCTGGTTTCCCGGGAAATTCATTTAAGGACAATGAAATAGGAAGTGATGCCTCACGTCCAAGTGGCCAATTTAACTCGCAAGGATCAAGGACACTTTTTGGTCAAACTCCAGATTTCGCTCAGGAACAAAGAGCCGAAAGACCACAGGCTGATGCTGATAGAAACGCTGAGATCCTCAAATACGTGAACGAAAACAACGGTGATTCCTACGAATACAGCTACGAGACTTCCAACGGGATATCTGCTGGTGAATCTGGTGTTGCCACAGACGGAGTGATGGCTCAAGGTGGTTTCTCCTACACTGGTGATGATGGCAAAGCCTACTCCATCACGTACACTGCTGATGAGAATGGCTTCCAGCCTGAGGGAGAACATTTGCCAACTCCCCATCCTATACCCGAAGAAATTCTAAAGTCCATAGAAGAGAACGCCAAAGCCGCTGCCTCAGGAACACAAGAGGGTAAGTTATTAATAAATACTATTTTCAACCCAATCTTTCTTTTAAAAGCCTTTTAACTATGAAAGATATCGAAAAATCATAGAAATTTGATGGTCATTTCATAAAAATAATGTCTTAATGAGTCCAAAATAAAATACTTAATTATGTACAGAAATCAAAATGTGAAGTACTAAACGCAAATTTCTACCTTTCTGTCTATCTAGTCAGTTAATTCTATTTGTAAATACAAGTTACAAAACATTATACTACTAATAAAACCACTACATAATATGTTTATTAGTGTTAACAGTTAGGGACAAAATAAAACGTCATAGTGATTTTGTTTATTATTTACGTTTATTATTTTCATGACTATACATAATAATAATAATATATTGCCATTACGATTTTTGAACAGCAAAAAAAACTGTGTATCTTTTATATTAGCCTGGTATAGTTATAATTAATATAACACGTGCTAAGTAATATTGAACTATTGCTCTTTAAAATGTATAAAAAATATTTCTGTTGTAATAATACGATTTTTGGATACATAAAAATTTATTAATTTTCAGGCGCATACATACCAGAAGAGTATGAATCAGAATCATCACCATCACAGCAGTATGGAAATGGACTTCAACGACCTCAGCAGGGCCCAAGTGTTACTTCCCAGCGTAAGCCAGATCAAGGAAATAATAATTATCCCGAAACCTCAAGACAGCAGAAACCCTCCCAACAACCTTCCGGCAACACATTTGATGTTCCACGTGGACAACGCCCAGGTGGTGATGGTTACAACTACAATAGACCAACACAAGGCCAAGTTCAATCCCAACAACCTTCTCAAGCTTTCGGAAATGTAGGAAATAATGATATATCTGGACCAGCTAGCCGACCCAACCAGTTCAATCAGCCACAACGCAACCAGCCTGCCGAACAGCCAAAAGGCTTTACCACTCAGTATCAAAACCAAGGTAGACCATCCAACCAATATCAACAACAAAATGGTCAACCTCAAGGAGATAACGATTATAATTACAATAAACCCCAAGCAACAAGCCTAGAATCGCAATCGTCCAACCAAGAAAATCAGCCACAAAAACCTTTCTCTGGTTTCGGTAGCAACAACCAGGAATTGTCTGCTACACCTCAAGGACCGAGACCTAGTAACGTAAATCAGCAAAGACCTCAATTCTCCCAAAATACGTTTGGTAGCCAGCCACAGAAATACTCACCATCTCAAACTGGTCAAACCCAAAGGGACAACGGTTACACATATAACCAGCCCCAAGGCTCACAAAACTCAGGCCCTCAAGGCTTGCAAGATTCTAGATTCCCTGGTAATCAACAGAGCAATAAAAATGTATTTGGTCAGCAATCTAGTCAACCTTCACGTGATTTTAACCAAGCGCAACGACCAATTTCCGGCTCCGATAACGCTTTTGGAAGACCACAAGTGCCATCAAACCAATATACTCTAGGACCAAGGGGACAAGAGCAAATAGGAAACGGATATAACTATAACCAGCCTAAAAAATCTTCCGGACCCCAGCCAGGACAATCCCAGCTATTCTCCCAAGGTGTGACATCCCAATCTGGTCCACAAGATGGACCTAACCAGTTTAACCAACGTGAACGTCCTTCTCAAGGCCCTTTCTCTGGAAACCAACAAGGGCCATCGAACAAATTCCCATCGGGCCAAAGAGGTCAAGATCAAGATGAAAATGGCTATTATTACAACCGACCTCAGAACACGCAATCACAAGGTCCATTCGGTCAACAGACGCAATCTGGTGCACCAAATCAGTACGTATTTTCTCCCCGTCCTACTGCCTTTGATTCGAACAACCAAGGAGCGAGACCCGGTACTATGAAACCATCCTTCGGCCAAAATCGACCAGAATCAGACACAGATAGGCAACAGTATTCACCAGAAAACAGACCATCTTTTGGATCCACTCAGCCCGATTCGAGGCCTCAAGGTTCTGACGCGTCTCGTCCCACTGAGAAGTTCCAACCCAGCTTAGCCCCAGCTTCTCAGTTCCGTCCGCAACAGCTAGGCCAGAACATGCCAACAGGCCAGGATGCTCCTAATCAGAGCCAAAGCAGACCATCATCGTTCGGCGAATCATCTGGAAATGCTTTCACTCAGGGTCAAAATAAGCCATCATCTTTTGGCCAATCGCCACCAAATGCCGAACAGACTTTAGCCCAGGGATACCAGTACGGCCCGGGCCAATCGAACCAGCCTCAGCGACCTGGTTCCAACGGCCAAGGCAATGGAACTCCGGGAGCAACCAAAGGGCCTGGGTCTGAGTTTGGAGGACCCAGACAACCACCAAGCTTCAGCCCCGAAGAAGGTTACAAATACTAGGACCAAAGGAATTTAGGATATCGCTATGTAGACCAATATATAGATATAGAAGTGCATTAAGTTAACGCTTTATTCGAGTCAGTATTAAAAATAATAAAAAAATATATTATTATACAAACATGTATAAGAAGTATGTTAAATCACTGTGTGATTATAATAAATATTATGCAAAATATTTTTTTTTGTTTTTATTGGATTCTATGTTTTGAAGCCTGTACATAACATGAACAGAGTATGAACTAATACAATAATATTATGTTTACATAACAAAATGTGAACCAACTCAAAAATCTATATATGACAATATAATGATTTATATTGAACATTCAAGTAAAATTGAAAGTGAAGAAACACTAATCTTGAAAATGTAACAGAGCCCGTTCACCGCAGATACTGTAGCTTTCGGTAAAATTATTATTTAAGTTGGTCCAGTAGTTTTACAGCTTATTCAATACAAACAAACAAACAAAATATGTTTCCTCTTTGTAATAATAGTAACTAAGATACTCACGTCATGTTCAAACAAATGTAAACAAACCGTAATATTATTTACAAAACCAAGAACACATTTAATTTTCTTTTAAACATATTTTACTCGTAAAGTGTAAAATATGTTTAAAAGAAAATTTCTTTGTATAACCGAACTGTATCTATATTAGTGATTGTGACTTAGGAATGCTCTTATTTTATGTGAATAATTTATGAATCATACAAAATTAGATAAACCGATTTGAATCGTGGTGAAGAACTTAAACGTATTCGTAAAAAAATGCAAAGGCGCTGACAGCCCAAGCAGAGGCAATTCACAGCAAGGTATTCGTAAATTGATAGAATGAAAATGGTATAGTTAATGCCGTAGTTAAAGCATCTATCGACAACAACGTAATCGTAAAGTTTGTAACAATAAAAAACGACTTTGTAACAATTTGCTAGATTTAACTAAAGCGTATATTCTAATTAAGACCTGTACATAATACATCTTGATGTGTTAATGCAGATCTAATAATAGTATTTAGCTACAATGTCGAATGAAATACGCAAATTGAGAAAACTATAAGTGGCATAGCTAAACTTTAATATTATTTATTACTAATAAACATAATATTATTTAAGTACTAGCTGTGCCCGCGATTTCGTTCGAGTGGTTTTTGAGCTAAACCGTTTATGCAGCGCACGCAACGAAATTCTCCCCGTTTTTGCAACATTTCTCACTGACGCTTCGCTCCTATTGGTCGCAGCGTCATGTCTTATAGCCTAAAGCCTTCCTCTATAAATGGAATATGCAACAAAACATTTTTTTTTCAAATCGGACCAGTAGTTTCTAATATTAGCGCGTTTAAACAAACAAACTTTTCCGCTTTATAAAATTAGTATAGATTTCTTATCAAAATAGACTAATGTATTATGCACTTAAAATAAATTACGCAACGTCTTCTCGTCCAAAATACCTCAGTGCCTTAAGACAAAAGTATACAACCAATGTGTGTTACCAGTGATGACTTACGGTTCTGAGACGTGGTGCTTCACGAAGGATCTTTTTAAAAGGCTCAATGTCGCTCAGCGTGCTATGGAGAGGGCAATGCTCGGTATTTCTCTACGTGATCGAATCAGAAATGAGGACGTAGAAGAACTAAGGTTGCTGACATTGCCCGTAGGATCAGTCAGCTGAAGTGGCAATGGGCCGGCCACATAGCACGAAGATTGGACGGTCGATGGGGCAAAAAGATCCTAGAGTGGAGGCCACGTACTGGCAAGCGCAGTGTGGGACGGCCACCTACCAGATGGACCGACGACCTGGTGAAAACTGCCGGGTCACGTTGGATGCAGGTGGCAATGGACCGGTCGCACTGGAAATGTATTGGAGAGACCTATGTCCAGCAGTGGACAGTAAACGGCTGAAACGACGATTATGCACTGCATGCGCAAAATGTGATCCCGCGGGAACCGTAGGTACATATTGCTGCTGT
This sequence comes from Celastrina argiolus, assembly GCA_905187575.2. Lineage (NCBI taxonomy): Eukaryota > Metazoa > Arthropoda > Insecta > Lepidoptera > Lycaenidae > Celastrina > Celastrina argiolus. The sequence continues at coordinate 14,186,468 of LR994594.1, forward strand.
AAAAACTATGTGTTAATCCAGCATGTAAACTACTACCATGCCAAATTTCATCAAAATCGGATTAGTAGTTTTTGCGTGAAGAAGTAACAAACATACTCACACACAAACTTTCGCTTTCATAATATTAGTGTCATAAATAAAATACAAAATATCTTACTAATAAAAATATTCATACACTCCATTATAATAATGCCTCCCACACGGTGACGGTGGCCGGTTTCATTGAAACCAGGCCAGCTACGCAGTAATTATTTCGTAGTGCTCAAGTGTGCAAGCAATAAACAGGAGCACTCTTTCTTCCTTCACTATCTTAGCCCAGTATGACGAATAAACGACACGACTGGCGGGAGATCAGGCGCAGGACCGGCTTTTTACATACCCATCCGACGCATGGATCATCTTTCTTGTCAGACAATCAGGTGATCAGCCTGCATTGTTCTAACCAAACTGGAAATCAATTTTTTTGCTGTTCGCGGGAATCGACACGACCTCCGAGTCCAGAGCTAGGCTCTAAGCCACTAGGAGGCGAAAGACTTTTAAGCATCCCCTGAATTTTCAAGCAGTGAGCTGATCTGATGATGATGAATTATATATCGTCGATGATCGTGAATGTTCTTAGCTATATATATTATATAGCTAAGAACATTCACGATCGCGTCAGCTTTTAAACAAATAGACTAGATCAAAATCAGTTTATCTGTTTAGGAGCTACATTCCACTGACACACATAGAGAGATAAGTTAAACTTATGACACCTCTATATTTTAGTCGGGGGTTAGTAAAATATGTTAAATAGAAATTAAAAGTTAAAAAAAAAGTTTTTGATGTTTTAAATGCTTGTCAATACTGTTCAAACGAGTCCAAAATCGATGGTTTTATCTTGTTTAGTTTAGGAGTTCCTTTGTGAGTAAATTTGAACCTAATATAACAACAGGATGTGGTCCTAATTTAACTCGCAAGATTTGTCCCATGCTAACATACTAACAGGGCAAGTTGAATAAAAGCTTTTAAAAATAATTTATATTTTATATTTTGACATGTATTTAATAATAATCAAAAATTTGGTGGACTCTTATTTAACACATATAACTATAATCAATTTAATAAATCATTTTAATTTTATAGTAATAACAAATTGACAGATCATAAATAAATAATTATGTAAGATAAATAATAATAAATAGTCTGCTTATAAATATTTGCACGCCATATAAAGGCAAAATAAGAGAACGATGTACCAAAACCTGTAACACCATAATATTGTACCTTATTTAGACCCTGCCATCTCATTCATTGACAGGAAATACGAGAGGGATAACATGATATTAAACATGGCATTAACTTTAACATTGCTTGGTGAAACACGCCCTTAAGCAAATAATTGATTCTATTCTATTCTATTAGAATGAAGGTGATCCATTTTAAATCTAAACGAGCTTAAACTCTAGCTGAGATGTAAATCTCAAGTGAATCAATTAAATTAACTGCTGTACTGGATCGTGAGTTACCGTTTGCTTCGGCCATTATAAAAAGACTAGCTTTTACACACGATTCCATTTGTTTAATTCTGAAACTTTAATTAAAATAAACTGCTTATTTTTGTATCGAGTCTTCTAAAATATATTCTAAAAGAGATTGATAATCTCTTTTAGGCTTCTTGGCTTCTGTCTTCGCCTTGTAATATATAAAGCGGAAGCTATACTAACATTATAAAGCGGAAGAGTTTGTTTGTTTGTTTGCTTAAACGCGCTAATCTCAGGAACTACTAGTCCGATTTGAAAAATTATTTTTTTGTTGGATAGTCCATTTATAGAGAAAGGCTTTAGGTTATATAACATTACGCTGCGACTAATAGGAGCGAAGCGTCAGTGAGAAATGTTGCAAAAACGGGGGAAATTATTCACATTTGTTTACTTTTGTTGCGTGCGCTGCATTTTAACGGTCACTTAACAACAGAGTCGTGGGCATCGTTAGTTACTTTACAAAGCTGAAGTCTGTGACTAAAGATATGTAGAGTCAGAAGCTTGTCTCTCCATTTTTTGACAGTGCGAATTACCTATTTCATCTCGACTTGGCATAATTTTACATGTTTATAATATATGGACTTGTTACTTAAAATAATTTATATTTCATAACAAAGATCTCTATAGAAATATAAATATACATATAAATATAACATATTATACTTTAAGAGGTTTGAAAGTTTCTTCAAAATTTTGAAAGTTTTATTAAATCGTGTCTGTTATCCGTCCCACTGGACTACGAGAGTGAAGAAAGAGAGAGTGCTTCTGTGTATTGCGCACACACTTGGGCGCTATGAAAATGTTCCTGCGTAGCTGGCGTGGCTCCAACGAAACCGGCCAGCGTCACCGAAATTAGTGTGGGAGGCATTATTGTTACTAAGTTGTAATGGTAAATACAAACAGACAGACAAAATTATAATGAAGGACTCACATAAATACTTCTAAGTCCTAACCATTACAAAAACTGTTTGATAATTTCACGTAGGAGCGTACGTTACTTGACAAGTCGTGAAATCGGGCTGTAGGCAGAGGCTACCGCAACTTGTATTATAAACTGAACCTTAAGTCTCGTTGAATAAGGATAAATATTGTAGGCTGCGGCAGTTGTGAATGCCTGACCCAAACCTATAATCTGTCATGCGGATGCTCGCACGAATTAGCTAAATAGGTCGATGCAAATTCTCAGTGGGACGGTGCACACTAGTTCGCAGACGTTCGCGCGCGTTCACGGTGCGTTCGCGACGCGTTTATAGTATTTTCATTTTAGCATAAAGTCCTACGGGACATAAGCTTATTATAGCTAGTTACCTACGCCTGTGTGGACTAGTAGTTCAGAGCTACGCACTCGATCCAGAAGTCGTGGGTTCGATTCCCACCTAGCCTTACCTAGCCTATCGCCTCCTAGTGGAAAGAGATCCTTAGACCTCTTAGAGCCTAGCTCTGGACTCGAAGGTCGTGTCGATTCCCACGTAGGAACAACAACAAATGTTGTTTTCAAGTTTGGTTAGGACAATGCAGGCTGATCACCATATTATCTGACAAGAAAGGTGATAAATCAATAATTGTAATTTAATAATAAAAAAAGGTATAATATTTGGAACCTGTAAGTAAGCTGTACATTTTTTTTACCTTTTTAATCACTAATTAAGCATAGTCAAAACAATTGAAGATCTACTTAGGTCTTTGTTACTTACTTGACAGCTAAGGTTATAAACACATTATTTTTACTATTTTAAATAAGATAAAGGCTAAAATACAAAACTATTACATGGTGTTTATAATTTGTATTGCAATAAATTTTACACTTTACACTAACTTGTTATAATTTTAATAAACCTCAATATTGTTTCATTCATGCTGATGAAGATAATATGTACACAAAAACCAAAATAATAATATTATCTTGAATCGTTTGTTTAATTGTAGAAATAAATAGATATTATGTAATTATAATAAAATTATTATTTCTAAAATAGTATTTTAATATATAAACATCTTAGATAAAGATATAATTGAATGTTATAAAATATCTCAAAGTAAATCGTGATCGGTGATTACGAAAACGTGTGCGCTGCCCCAACGATCAAAGGAAGCCTTGCATTAGTACTCGCAAAAAATACTTTAATATACTGTAATATTGACTGAGCCGGGTCAGATGATGTAACTAAGTGCTATCTGTATTTTAGTAGTGTACATTTTTGATTTTAAATTTCTAGTCTAGGTCACCTAGATTTGGTTGCTTGGGAGTTAAATAAACATTTGTAGATCATTCACTGTTTGAAAGACATGGTGTGGTTTGTTATTAAAATTGTTGCCGAAGAAATGCTTTTGTTTTTAACGAACGACGAAGAATAGAGGTGTTATCAGTTTGACATGTATGTGTGTGTCTGTGAGATCGTAGCTACCATACGAATGGACCGATTTTGGTCTAGTTTTTACCCGACTTCGGCGAAGCCAAAAGGAAGGGTAATGATTTTGGCAGTCTATGTATGTATGTATGTATGTTTGTATGTATGTATGTATGTTCCCTCGTAGCGGTTTAACTACTGGTCCGATTTTAAACAAATCTATAATATTCGTCTGCTGTTGAAATAGGTATACAATCCCAATAGCGGGTACGACCACGGCTCTACCTTGACCATATCTGTACCTATGCATATCTGGATTTCAAATTGAATTATTTTCTTGTTTCAGCCTTTTTAGACCCCTTTTTTGCGAAGTCGGGTTATAGTTTTTTTTTACTTTTATTTTATTTCTAATCGATTGGCAGTGTTCCTATCGTCATAAACCGCTCATTGCTTGACAATAAAAAAATCTAACTAAGTATTTTAAAAAATATTTTGTTTATTAAAAGAAAGAAAGAAAAGAAAATTTATTTGGTAAACATATTATAAAAACAATAAATAAAAACATTAAAGAAAAAAGAACAAAATTGACCAAATTCTTGTTCTGCGTGAACAAGAATTTGGTCAATTTTGTTTTTTTTTCAACAGTTCGCAACGCTGATTTTCGGCAAATTACTATTATTAGCGAAGCTTATGTCCCAGTCACTAATCGACAGATGTAAACCAGGAATCAATTGCGGCACATCCTTACATGCAATTAATTTTGAAACTACACACACACACATTTAATTACTATACACAATAAACTTCTCATACATACATTCAAGAACTCTATTTATATTGTCTGCATTTGTATATATATAAATGATATAATGTAATAATAACTGTTAAAGAAAGAGCGCTGTTGTCCGAAATACAGATCAGATATTAAGTTATCTTGCTCAGACACTCGCTTAATTTGAAGAGTAGTTAAGATGTTATTGTACCTATAGCTTATAGTTTATATAGTTGTGCCATAGAAAGTAAGAAATGTATGTTTTATATTGCAATCTCAATAATTGTAGTAACAATAAATAAATAAATAAACCTCCATTACTCTGTTGCAAATTGCTATATCATAATCTGGGAAATGATGCCAATGTAACCAGCACATGTTAAAGTTAATCCTTCATTATCAGTGTCTTCCTTTAAACGCTTTGATCGGTCTGCATTGTTCTAACCAAACTTGGAAACAACAGAGAGCGAAGCTCTTACTATGGAGGCGTGTGTGCGCATTACACAGACACTTGCTCAAACTCTCATAGCTCAGTGGACACAATTGACTAAAAACGGAAGCAGGGCCCCGATTCTCGTTACTCGAATTTCAATTTGACCGTCAGTATGTATCTTAACGCCTCTCATGGTTTAGAGCCTAGCTCTATATCTCGATCGTGGGATCAAAGTGGGCTCGATTCCTACGTAGAAAGACCAAAAAAAATGTTTTTAAGTTCAGTTAGGACAATTATGGCATCACCTGATTGTCTCACAAGATGATCCATGCGTCGGATGGACATGTAAAAAGTAGGTCCTGATCTCCCGACAGTCGTGTCGGTTATTATGGAAAAGGTAGTCTTTTAGTTGTTGAAGTCGCTTTTTAAACGTAGTTTCTTTCATAATTTTTACTTTTCAGTGTCTCTAAGTTAAAATAAACTACAGTAGGATCAATCAGTTTCGCCGTCGCAGGACGGATGCGGAGGCGTCGCTTTGCGGCCCTCCCATCTCACGTCTAGTACGGGGCTCCGGGTAGAGGGATGGGTAACCTCCCCGGCTCTGTCAGTCTCGACGCCGAGGGAAGCGTTCCAGTTTGCCGGAGTGCTCTCTTAATTTGATGTCCCTTATTTATGAGGTAGACCGGCAAGTCGGGGGGGCGTGACCTGTATTTTGAAAGATCCAGGGCACGCCTTTCACTAAACGGCTGATGGCAATCCACAAGTGGTTTTAGTGGGTAAACCGGCCGTAGCGAGCCGGGAGTGCCACATACCCCTCGGGGACCCTCCCGGGGGGATATAACTTACGAGTATTTCCCTTGCGAAATCAAAAAAAAAAGATCAATCAGTTTGGTAGTTTCGATGCTATAGACAGACTGACAGACACCACACATTCCATATTTATAATTTCCACCTCCTTTTTGTGTGGAAAGTCAATCTTATACATAAATATTAATTGCTGTTCGTTAGTCTCGCCAAAACTAAAGAACGGCAGAACCGATTCGGCTACTTTTAGTCTTGAAATATTCGTGGAAGTCCAGGGAAGGTTTAAACGGTTTGTATGCTCAACGAAGTGGGCACGTGTCATCTAGTCTACAATATGATAAATCATCCATGTAAAAAAAACTCGTACAATTAATACTTTCCAGAGATATGATACACATGTATCATATCTCTAGAAAGTGGTAAATTGGGTAACTATGTAAACCAACTGAGAACCTCCTCCTTTTTTGGCAGTCGGCTAAAACATCCGCACTTTCAATACACACTTGACAGTATTGTCTATGAGACGTTTTGTTTCAAGTGTGCGCATCATATATTTTGTAATACAATAGTCTGTCTTGACTGTCAAGTGAGCGCTCGCCCATAAGTTGAATACATCTTTTGTTGCATGATCTTGATACTTGAACAACAAACGATCTTGATACTTGCTTTTGGCGTGATATGCTGTCAGACTTTGCCGCGGGTACATTTTGAAGGTTTGTTTTTATTTAGCTCTACATCTCAAAAGCTTGAAGTAATAAAAATAGAGTTTTAAGAAATGAAGTTTAAAAACTATCCCCCGATTTCGCAAAAAAGAGGTGTAAAAAGTATGAAACGAGAAAATAATTCAATTTGTAATCCAGTTATGCATAGGGTACAAAAATGGTCAAGGTTTCCGCCTAAACCCGCTAAACAAATGTAAGCGTCACCTCACACAAAAATTTGGTAGTCTTTGAGTTTTTATCGAACATACAGACATACACTGTAGAGAACTTTGTTTTCACAAATCAATACTTAATGCTGTAAAACTCCGTTGTTTTATATAATGTTTATAGATAATACATTTTTTATTTCTATAAAATTAAATTCGTATAAAAAGTCGAACATCTATATAATATATATGCTTACATATAAAATGAATTGCTATTCGTCAGTCTCGCTAAAACTCGAGAGCGGCTGAACCGATTCGGCTATTCTTGGTTTTGAAATATTCGTGGAAATCCAGGGAAGATTTAAACGGGTTGTATTCTCAACGAAGTGGGCAGGAGTTAGCTAGTCATCTATAAAAATGAATTGCTGTTCGTTAGTCTCGCTAAAGCTCGAGAACGGCTGAACCGATTCAGCTATTTTTGGTTTTGAAATATTCGTGGAAATCCAGGGAAGATTTAAACGGGTTGTATGCTCAACGAACGAACGAAGTCATATATAAAAATGAATTGCTGTTCGTTAGTCTCGCTAAAACGCGAGAACGGCTGAACCGATTCGGCTGTTTTAAGTCTTGAAATATTCGTGGAAGTCCCGGAAAGGTTTAAACGGTTCATCGCAAGCTGTTTCAGCTTGCGATGAACCGTTTAAACCTTTAACGAATATTTCAAGACTTAAAACAGCCGAATCGGTTCAGCCGTTCTCGCGTTTTAGCGAGACTATGCTTATGCTCAACAAAGTGTAATAATATAAAATATTATAGTCTCTAAAGGGCTTTTAATTTATGAGGTAAGACCAATTGTGACCCATCGTCATGGCCTACCAACCCATACAATCTATCTTTAATACAAAAAAATTACAATAGATGTCACCACTATTAACGTTTGTAAATTATAAAATGTAAGTATGCCGAATCAAGTACAAATATTGACATTAAATAATGTAAGCAAAAAAATAATAAAGATAAGCATATTTTTTAAGCATAAAATAACATTAAGCTAAATTCAACTCCTTAATTAAGAAGAATATACGAAACGAAATTACTAATTAGTATTTTCCAATAGTGGCGCTAGATGGCGTTTTCCGGAATTTCTAAGGACTTCACCCTTTGCCAGTATAAGGGTGATACCATTTTCTAGTACTTGGTCGTGTCTCTGTTATATATCTACTTTGTGCCATTGTTAAATAAACAAGAAAAAGATTAAACCCTTGTCTGAAAAAGACAAAAATAAGACACGGTGACTTCAAATCGTCTTACGTACTCAATGAATGGTCCAAAAACAAAAGCTATATACGGTGTGAAGACGCCGTATCATATATCCATGTCACATATAACACGCGGTAGCATTCACATGTCAGGTGTCAATAGCCAACATATGATATTACCAAATGTTGTATCAAATGTAATTAACTTTTGTGAGATTCAAGGCCGTTGGCTCTTCGTCTATAATGCACGTCAGTTGGAGTGCGATTGGGCGGGGACGGGTTCATGAGATACGTAACACTTGATTTTTTTTTAAATTAAAGTTTATGTTGAAATTATATATTTAAAAAAAATTGTTGTTTTTTACAAAATATATCATCCAGAAGTCCTGCAAGGGCTTATTATATAATATGGCTTATGTTGATTACTATAGAAAATGCTACAATTAAAGTATTAAAAATATGCTAATTGATATTGAAAAACAAACAAAATTGAAGATATGAATGGATAAAGGCGACTACATTGATTTGTAGGAAATGTCGTATCGTATTAATCAGATTGATTCTAAAGACAATTAGTTTAGATTAATAACGACGTATTCTAAAATGTTTAAGTGACAATTTTCTCCTAATCGGAATTTCGTGACATATCTATTCATTCATTCATGTCTACAATTATGTATTGTTATCTGTAAAATATTTTAATTATAAATTGATTACAATAATATAATAAGAGTACGTTTTTTATAGCCAATTAGGAAAATACATTTAAAGAAGTTAAAATGATAATACAACACGTCATCACCTATTAGATACCTACTACTGTTTTACGTAAAGGTTATAATATTGTATCTATTTCGTAATAATTTCTACTGATAAGGGTCTATTTAATAATTTTTAACTATGCGTTTAACACAATAAGTTAAGAAGGAAAAAAAAAGTTTTAATTCATCCAGCGGTTTCAGTGGAGTTAAAAAGTCTCATCAAATATCAAAATATATTCTAATTAGGCCAGAAAATATATCAATCGCACATGAACCGTCCCCAACAATTAGATGAGATGAAGTGATGCAAGAGTTCGGCAAAGTGCGCGCAAGTAGATCGATATAGCCTCAGCCTTTATATAAATATAGATCGCGTTACGGTTTTTTTATCATTCATTCATTCATCGAACTTCTAACAAGATGAAATTGGTATACATTTTTTATTTATAAAAAATATTATTTATTTAATTTTAACAATAAAAACAGATGCAGTTAAAAGTTTGCTAGTGATTATTAAGTATTATAATAAAATGAGTTTTCAGTAATTTACGAGTGTTAACTAAAGTGTTTTTAAACATAATATTATAAACAAGCAGTTAGAATTGATAATACATATATAATTTTTCGTAATATGATAATAAATTTGATTGAGTTATTATGAGTTTTTTCAACAGTATCCGTAAACATTTTATCAAAACATATCTTATTTTCAGTTCATAATCTTAGCTGTCGCAGCCTGCGCACACGCAGCCAAGCTGAACAGGAACTATCTGCCCCCCTCTTTTGCACAAACCTCTGGGGGTTCTGGCAACTTCTTAGATACTCCCAGATTCGATTCCACCAACCAGAGAAACAACTTTGGCTTCGAACCTTCAAGCCAAGGCAACAACTTCGCATACCAACCCAACTACTACAACAACAACGCTGGATTTGAAAGTCAAAGAGCTGAAAGACCACAGGCTTCCTTCGAAAGAAACGCTGCTATTCTTCGTCTGGACAATGAGAATGATGGTGATAGGTATTCGTATGCTTATGAGACCGAAAATGGTATCGTCGCTGAAGAGAATGGTGTGGCTACCAACGGCGTGAACGCTCAAGGTGGATTCTCCTATGTCGGTGATGATGGGAAGCAGTACAGCATCAGGTAAGTGCTAGGAAGCAAGCTATTTAGCAGGGACAAACGAAAGTAAATTATTGAAATTATAAATGGGGGGTTTTCGAGTTTATAAAGAAGTTTTAAACATTAACTTTTAAAATAATGCCATAATGTAAATAACAAAGCTTCACATAGCTGGTTTTTTAATGTATTACGTGTAGTGGGATCGTAAAAGGCAGATAAATTACTTGTAACCTCAATGATATTTTTAGGTTAAAAAAATTAATTAATATAAAAAATAAATAAAAAAAAACTAATAAAACAAATATTAAGTTTATAAATAATCCCTTACATCAAGACTTTTCAATTTTCCAGATACACAGCTGACGAGAACGGCTTCCAGCCCCAAGGAGACCACCTCCCCACACCACCACCGATCCCAGAGGAAATTCAGCGAGCCTTGGAGCAGAATGCCCGTGATGAGGCCGCTGGCATCTATGATGATGGTAACTTTATATTTTAACATCTTATGCTGAAGCGCATTTTTTCTGTGTGGTGAGAAATAAGCTGTTTACATTACCTTCTATTTCCGCACGGGTTGATAGTATAACGCAAATTTTAATAATCGTCACTGTTAGTGAGTAATATTTTAACAATAGCCAATAATAAATATAAATGGTTTGGTCAGTGGGTGTACGTGGGTCGGGTGGGTATATTTAAGAAGTAGATTATTATGACGCCTAATATTCATCTCATTACCATAATTATAGTCTTAATACATCAGGTAGCACATCCTAATCAACTGTGGGTGTCATAAAAGGCGATAGATGGAATTATATAAAAAAGTGTGTATCAGCCTTACCGTATACATTATTATTTTATTAAAAAAAGAAACTACGTTAAAAAACCGACTTCAACAACTAAAAAGCATATAAAATAAAAACTACAAGGCCAAACTATGTAAAATTTGTATGGGACCAAATAGCAGCTATTTGGCGTCGAATAAAAAAAGAATCATGCAAATCGAATCATTAACCTCAGAGTAATCGGTGTACTTACAAATAAAAAAAGTGGCCGAATTCAGTACCTCTCCTTTTTTTTCCCCACCACACGTGGCGTGTATAGGCAACTACCCCCATTGAAATACTTTGGGTGGGTTACGTCCAGAAGTGAACGTTATATCTGAAAGACACCGAAAACACCATGTATCTTGTCTCCATGTCCTTTAAGTGTTGTTTATTGTCTTACAGGCTCATACAACGAAAACAAATACAACAACAACGGATACGGACAGAACAACGGATACGAAAACAACTACGATTACAACAACCAGAACGACGCCGTTGTTGTCAACGCCAAACAATACAACAACGCGAAACCCAGCTTCAGAAACAACGGAAACAACTTCAGATCCTACTTACCGCCTAACTATTAAACGATAGGATGATACCAACGACTAAATGTAGAGCTTACTGTAAATAAATAGATTTACCAGAAAATATTTATTTGTTTTTATTCGTACAAGGTGATTCATGGTTCATATATTATTAAGCCTTATTATATGTACAAGGTGATTCATGGTTCATATATTATTAAGCCGAGTATGTTTTGTGACCTCATATAAATTACTTTTAATTATGCTGACATGAGTCTTAAATACCGCTTTTTGACATCTTTTCGGCTTTTTATTTATTAATAGAACGTATACACGTTGCAGCTTTGTTAATCTTTAATTCTATTTAACCACTCTCAGATTTTTTTTCCAAAATAAACTTATCAAGTTCTTTTTGGAATGTCAACACAAAAATCTAACACTGGTTAAACCGTAATCCGTCGTGAACTCGCGTAAGAAACTAGCAATATATGTTTCACATCCTTATATAGGGGCCTTACTCTCCAAACTGATTTGATTTTGATTCAGATACGATCATGCCGCATACTTCCTTATAAATTGACATTTGTTTATTTTGATTCTCAGTCGATTGATATGGTCGGGAGTACAAAAAGTTACGATCTAATAATTTTCTTTATCCTGATTAGTTTCAAAGTAATTCACCAATTAAAGTACGAAAAACCACTGATATCGAACGGATTCGGTTCTCGATTGTGTCGGGAGTAAGCCCCCAGAACGCAAAAAGAACAGTCACCCTAACTTTGGGATATGAAGTATCATATCCTGATATCCCATAGTAGTAACTACCTTATCTCATTCTAGAAACACCCTTTTTTCTTTTTTGTTACATTTGTGACTATAAAAATATAATAAATGATAAGAACTAAAAAAAACTTTCAAGTTTTTGACAAAAAATACATTTCCAAAATGAGAAAAAGCAGTATAATTATTATATCCCCAAGTTATAGTTAGTGTCCTTTTTACACCCTGTATTATTTATATTTATTTGTATAAAAGTTTGCGCTTACTAAGCTTATAATCATACCCATTATCTGATATTTCGTTAAGTGCATAGAGTCATCGTTTGATCTGATTCGTATAGATCATATTCTGACATTCACCTGGAAGGTCACACTCGCTGGCCTTGGCCGGTGATGCTTCTATAATGATAGACATCAATGGGAATATTGCTCTTGACGTCTAGAAGTGCTTATGAGAATCATTATTGCATTCGTAACATCATCATCATTAATTTTTAACCGACAAAAACGGTGTCATGAATGTCGGCTAGTCTTTCTGTGGCATCGTAGCTAAACGGTTGAACCGATTTTGATGTAGCAGATACAATAATTCATCATTAACAGTACACGAAGTGCTTGAACATCTCAAAAAATAGACGAAATAAATCTAATATAATACAGAGTGTAAAATAAATGAGTGATAATACTTTAGAGTGTGTATGTGTCTCCTATGTAGAGTATACTGTGAAAGTACCAGCGCTGAATACTTACTTTTGACTTTCATGTTTCTATGAGAAATGCCCCAATATCATAAATTTGTCCATACAATAATTTAAAAAAGAAACTCTTTTAGCGCTGATACTTTTACAGTAAACTCTATTTATAGGACTTACACACACCCTAAATATAATCGCTCATTAAATATTACACTAATATAGGTAGACATATTATTTGTATTGATAGTTATTTTTATTTTAATATTAATGCGTTTTACGTTTACAATATAATAAAATAAATAATATAAAAATAATAAAAGAGGTTTCAACACTGCTCGGGAGTTCGGGGCTTGCCAAAAACTTTTTTTTATTGATCTAAGCCTTACAAAATATCCAGGATTTACCCATGTCAGAGCACCGATAGACTAAAATATTATATTGAAAGGCTTTAAAAATCTTTTTGTTTTTGGGGTGGATTTACACAAAATTCATCGCCACAGGGTGTAAAAAGATTGTAAATGTTTGTATTATATAAAATCATTAAGAGAGTATTTTTATTTTTTACAAACTAGTCAAATCAATTGATAAAAATAAAAGATTAAAAAACTATAACCCGACTTCGCAAAAAAAGGCTCTAAAAAGGCTGAAACAAGAAAATAATTCAATTTGAAATCCAGATATGCATAGGTACAGATATGGTCAAGGTAGAGCCGTGGTCGTACCCGCTATTGGGATTGTATATTTCAACAGCAGACGAATATTATATATTTGTTTAGCGGGTACGACCACCTTGACCATATCTGTACCTATGCATATCTGGATTTCAAATTGAATTATTTTCTTGTTTCAGCCTTTTTAGAGCCTTTTTTTGCGAAGTCGGGTTATAGTTTTTTAATCTTTTATTTTATTTTACATTTTTTTTGTTTTCACATGAACTACATATAACATTATATTTTCACTAAACTAACGTTAAATTAACACATAGTAAGTAACTATACAACTCCTTGATACTATTTGTGCGACCGCATTTTTAACAATTTATTTTGAATTTAACAATAAAATGTAATAAATAATCAAAAATTTAAATACATATTTGTGTTGTGCTTGCCAAGACCTATCTTTTGATACCAAACACGATACAATTATCTTAATTTAATTTTTTTTGGAGATAGTTTTTGAGGTATAATTTTCAAAATCCAAATTATTAAGAAAAATTATATAGCCTATGTTACTCGCGGGATCACTACAAATCGATTGATACCTTATTTATTAAAATCGGACCAATAGTTTAACCGCTACGAGGGAACATATACAATACAATACAATACAATACAAATATACTTTATTGTGCACACAACAAGTTACAAAAAAAAAAACAAAAAAAATATACATTACAAAAATCAGACATGCACACAAAGGCGGCCTTATTACTAGATAGCAATTTCTTCCAGACAACCTTATGGTGTTAGAGAAAACAATGCTAGAGAATGGGAGTTGCGCAAAAGTATATTTAATAAAATAAAAGTAAATAAAATAAAATAATACATAAACACAATAAATATATAATATATGTATACAATATAATATAATATATATATCTATATATATATATATTATATATACAATAGATAAACCTACATGATATTTTAATTTATAATAATAAGTGTTAGTTACATAAGTTAAGGGTTGACACAATATGATTCCAGATAATGATTTTTTATAAGAGTTTTAAAGCGATGTATAGTTTCAGCCTGCCTTATATGGATAGGTAAAGAATTCCAAAGGGAAATGGATTTTACAATGAAAGAGCAATTAAAGTATTTAGTGCGGTGGATAGGAATGTCAAGAAGAAGATTAGATATAGATCGTAGTTCCAGTCTGTCAGAGGTACGGAAGTTAAAATTACTTTTTAAATAAGTGGGACAATGGGAGTCAAATAGGATGTTATAAAGGAAGGAGAGAACACGAGAGTCACGGCGGTAGCGGATTGGCAACCACTTTAACTTGAGGCGATACTCGGAGATATGGTCAAATTTACGTAAACCGAAAACAAACCTCAAAGCCAGGTTTTGAAGGCGCTCCAATTTGTTCAGTTGTTCCTCCGTCAAGTTAGTGAAAGAAGCGTCCGCATAATCTAAATGGGAAAGGAGTAGGGATTCAGCCAAAACTACCTTAGTGGGTATCGGAAGAACATATCGTAGACGTTTTAGGGAACGCCAGGTAGAAAAAACCTTTCTACTAATCTCTTGCAATTGATGCGTCCACGATAAATGTTCATCAAAGTACACTCCCAAGTTTTTAACCACTTTACTGAAAGGTATTGTTACACCATTTATAAGGACAGGAGGTAAAGAATCATGGTCAACTCTAGAAATTAGCCCGGGGCTACCAATTACAATTAATTGAGTTTTAATAGGATTAATAAGAAGTCCATGATTCTTGCTCCATTCACAAATATTCGACAAATCGTGATTCACTAGATCAAAAGCGGAATTCAGATTGTCCAAAGGAGACTGTGTGTATATTTGAAGATCGTCCGCATACAAGTGGTAGGATGATGAAATCGATATTGTTATAGGGTTTATAAAAATTGCAAACAGAAGAGGAGATAGCACACCACCCTGAGGCACGCCGGCATAGATATAACTCCAATCGGAGAAATAATCAGATGATTTAACTCTCTGCCGTCGTCCTACAAGGTAGCTACGAATTAAATTAATTATTGATGGTGAAAGATTTAAAGATGCAAGCCGGGCTAGCAGAATATCGTGGTCTATGGAATTGAAGGCATTACTAAAATCCAGAAGTGTGAGAATAGTAAGCATTTTATCATCCATACCTGACCGTATATCATCAGCTACCTTTACCAATGCGGTAGTCGTACTGTGACCAGTGCGAAAACCGGACTGGAACGGACTGAGTAAGCTGTTGTGGGTAACAAATTTCGTAAGCTGGTGATGAATGATTCGCTCTAAAACTTTTGATAAAAAGGGTAGGATGGAAATAGGACGGAAGTCAGACACAGTCTTAGGACAGGAGGATTTAGGTAAAGGAATTATGTAAGCTGCCTTCCAGGCATCAGGAAAGGTACAAGACTCTAAACATGAATTAAAAATGTGTGCAAGAACAGGAACAATTATATCTAATATTGGTGTGATCATTCTACGGCTGATACCGTCATCTCCTACTGCGTTTGACGATATGGAAAGGATGTGCTTTTTAATCTCACACTCGGAAACTGGAACAGTAAGGAACGGATCAGAATTCAATATAGGTAGCGAAGAAATATAATTTAACGTTTGTGATTTAATTTTGGGGTCGAGATTAAAAGAGGAAGTAAAATGGTTATTAAGTGAATCTATATCTATATTATGAGAGTCTTGCGGTTCAGAGCATTTGCCCACGCCGAGGGATTTGAGAAATTTCCATGTTTTAGCCGGATCCCCGTTCTCAACGGAGGCGTGAATATGACGTCTTTGTGCGTCACGACACATCATATTACAGCGGTTCCGGATTTTAATATATTTGTTACGATATTCTTCTGTCTTTTTTATTTTAAATTTGGCTTTGGCTGCATGCTTAGCATTTATCAGAGATTTGATTTCGTCTGATAACCAGGGAGCGGGAAGATGTTTGATTTTAACGGGCCTAACAGGTGCATGAATATCATAAAGAGATTTAAGTTTAGCGTTAAATATATCAATTTTGTCATTAATGGAATCAGCTGAGAGTAAGTTTGACCAGTCTATGTTATGTGCGTCCTCCTCTAGGCTTTCAATATTCATCGAAGAGAAATTTCTTTGAAGAAGAGTTTTTACCTTAGCTTTGGGAGGGCGAACATTATAGGCGACATAGATAAGATCATGGTATGAAAACATATCAGCTGAGACTTGTCCATGCGTAGTAACACGATTAGGAGAGGAGACTATGATTAGGTCGAGCAGGGAAGGACGGGAACCTGGAAAGCAGTGGGTAGGATTCAGAGGTAGTAATTTCATATTATATGAATCTAAAATTGAACTAAGTTTAGTCGATCGACTATCACCCTTAAGTAGACAAGTATTGAAATCGCCCATTATAACACAATGATCGTAGTACGGTGTAAAAGCATCAAGCGTATTTTCAAAGGATGAGAAGTAATCATTGTGCATTGATGGGCAATAGTAGACCCCGAGTAATAATTTATTATAGTGCGATACCTGGACTTCTACCAGCAAAAACTCGAGAGCATCAGATGGAGGGGGTTGCGCTGACGAGCTAATAATAGTGTAGGACAAGTCTGAACGTAGATAAATCGCAACGCCACCTCCACCCCTCCCAATGCGGTCGTTGCGAATTAACTTAAAACCGGGTAAACTGTAGCATGTTGATGGTAAGCAAGGCTTAAGCCACGTTTCCGATGTAAAGACAGCATCAACATTAGCCCGATCAAAAGACGCAAGCAAGTCGGGGTAATGAGCCGGAATGCTCTGTGCATTAATATGAACGGCCTTAAAACATTTGTTAACTGTGTTAAAATTTGAAGTTATGGTATCCCTAAGAGACATAAATGTGGCACTTTGAAAACTATCATCGCTGTTGTTAGAAGAAATGGATAAAAAATCATCTGAAGCAAATGAGTCAACACTTACATTCATGATAATAATACAAACTAAATATAAATAAAATATATAAAACACTATAAATATATTATCCTACAACAATTGAAATATAATTGGCCTGCAGCCCACTGTGTCATAAAAAAAATCATAAGTATATAAATAAATTTGCTATAATAAAATTAGTAAATAAATAGAAAAAGAGTAGGTAAATAAATGGAAAGAATCCAAACATGCCTATTATTTTTTAAACACCTAGCTAAATATGAGCAGTTATTCTAACAAAATATAATTAGCTTTAAGATGAGATGCTAGCCCAACACAAATTGGCAATTAAAATTTTAATGGAGTTATACTGAGATATAATAATAAAGTTCTAAGTACAAGCACAGCTTATTAGTTACAAAAATTGTATAACAAAGATGCAATTTATATACATAATACTAGATTAAGAGAAATCAGTTAAGTACATAATGGCTCATGCTAAATTTCATGTCCACACACAAAAAAAAAAAAAAAAAAATTATAATTAAAGTGACATTAAGAAGACGAAGAAGAATAACTATCACTCACTCCTGTCAGACGTCACCGAGACACATCTGTCAAAAGCTTCGTGTTGAAGAAATTAAACAATAACAAACATTTTCAAAAAGTACAGATTACAAAATTAAATATGTTTCATTTTCGAAATACCGACAATTTGTGACAAAAGAAATAAGTGATGATGCATAGAAATAAGTAACTATGAGATCTAAGTATGGACAATAAAATTATAAGTGAATGATTAATGAGAAGCGAATATTGGCAAAGCAGAATTATAGATTTATATGTATATATGTGAAGATTGAGAAAGTTACCATGCTATTATTTAAAGTATGTTACCCTTAGAGTATTTACTTTTTGGTTCGCCTTGGTCTTGTTCCAGTTTCATTTTTGGTTTTGGATGCCGGAACTTGAGATGTGACTTCTGCCATATCACCACAGAGATCAGAAATGGCATCCAACTCCGCTATGCTACAAACACTGCTTTTGGAGCCATCAGATCTAGCAACGAAAATAGAGCCATTATATGTCCAACACTTTGTAACACCGAAACGCTGCCTGGCCGCCAGGAACACTTCATGTCTCTTTTTAATTAAAAACTCTGATAGAGTGATGCCGGAATTTTTCAGGCTGGTCTTAGCCCTCCAAACCTCATTCCGATCAGTAAAATTCTGAAACTTAACCAAGATCGGTCTGGGTTTTGATTCCTTTAAGCGTCCCAAGCGGTGACAATATTTTACTGAAGAAATGTTTATGTCTTGGACTTTTAACTGGGAAGACAACAAAGATGCAATAGCTTCTTGTGCATCCTTTTTGGCTTCGGGAACTCCATGCACAAGCAAAATCTTTCTTCTGTGCCTCATCTCAGTTTGATCATAGGCATCCATCAATATTTCCAACTGAGCCTGCATCATCTTAAGTGCATTCAATATAAAATTTTTGAACTCACAAAAATCAGATGCCAGTGTTGTAGAGGTGTTTGTAGTCTGGACCGCACACAACTCCTGCTGGAACTCCATCATCTTCGAGTTAAACATCTTATTCATTTGTGTTATTGATTCTTGCAAGGACTCCATTGTAAACAAGTGGAAGAGAAAAATAACAGCAAATTTTGACAAAAGTGCAAGTGATATAATTTGTTTAAGAAAACAGTGTTTATATACTGTATCTTATTATTGCAATTATAGGAGATTGTGACACTAGTAGATGCAGGTATAAATTTTTACATAATATTGATTTAAAATAATTAATTTATAATTTTGGTTAAGGAGCAGTTAAAAGTTCAACTTAACTTTTTGCACGCCTACCCCCGAAAAAAAAAATATATACATACATACATACAAACATACATACATACATACATACATAGACTGCCAAAATCATTACCCTTCCTTTTGGCTTCGCCGAAGTCGGGTAAAAATAGAGGTTACAAGTAAAAGTGATAGAGATTTTTGTACGTTTTACTGATAGGGATTCTAAAATTAGTTAGGTTTAGAAAATACTTTAAAACCGGTCAAGTTAGTATCAGGTATGAAAAATTAGGGTTTCGTAGACACCCATTAATAGTTGTATTTTTACCCGACTTCGGCGAAGCCAAAAGGAAGGGTAATGATTTTGGCTGTCTATGTATGTATGTATGTATGTATGTATGTTCCCTCGTAGCGGCTTAACTACTGGTCAGATTTTGATAAATGAGGTGTCAATTGATTCGTATTATTGCCGCGAGTAACATAGGCTATATAATTTTTTGAAAAATTTTGGACTTTGAAAATTATACCTCAAAAACTATCTCCAAAAAAAATTAAATTAAGATATTTGTCTCGTGTTTGGTATCAAAAGATAGGTCTTGGCAAGCACATTAGGAATATGTATTTATATTTTTTATTTATTATTATATTTTATTGTTAAATTGAAAATAAAGGTTTTGATAACAACAACGGTCGTACAAGTAGTATCTATGTAATGGACAATTAAATAAAAATATAATAACAATTATTATATTTGATGTGGAAACAGAAAAATATTAAATAAAAATAACCTGACTTCGCAAAAAATGGGTCTAAAAAGTCTGAAACAAGAAAATAAATTCAATTTGAAATCCAGAAATCCATAGGTAAAGTAAGTCGGGTTATAGTTTTTTAATCTTTTACTTTAACCCTTCAGCTGTGAGATTGACAAAGAGCAAACAAACATATGCACATGCACATATGCAAAGATGGCGCGTAAAATTCTTCTTTGTACAAATAATGTAATAACTTTACAACCACACCATATTTTATGGTTCTGTAAAAAACATTGTAATAGCTGTTATATTTTCTATCTATCAAGCCATCAAACTATAGTATTTAGTCTGATTTCATATCCGTTTCACAAGTATAAACTTTGGAAACTGTGTTGCTGACTGTTTCACAAGAAATAAATAAATGCTATATTATAATCTAAAGAACAGGGACCTATTCTTTCTAATTATGTAAATAAATCGACGAAAGAACTTGAGATGCTTACAAAAAAAGTACTTGAGTTGTGACACTACGACTTACTACATTACGAGTTCACAGGCAAACTTCGTCCTTAGTGTAGTACAAATAGAGTTCATAATGGCCGCGGCCGGCGGGAGACCGTTATTAATGCATTCAAAACGCCCTTTTTTTTGTCAAATTCTTTTGTTTATTTTACTAAAATTAGGCATAATCCGACGATAAATCGTTTTGTACACTAGTTATATTTACTTCCTTAGGCTTATTACGTCATTTATTTACAAACATAGTAAGAAAATCATATCTAAATCAGTCTATATATATACGTATAGAAACCAATTTTTTCAAGTGAAAAATTTAAATGTTACGACGTATATCTTTCAAATGATTATCTAATAATACTTATAATGAGTAAAATAAACCATTTATATATACAAAATACTACTTACATTCGTGAAAACCAGCAAAATCTTGAAAAAACTACACATTTTAGAGCACTGACACCCACCACACTGCACTGACATGCACAAACTGGTCGGCGACAAAGTTAGTATTATTTTTCATTCGAATTGAGGCCTATTTAGCAAAGGTTCTAACTAATCAAACTTCTTCATACAAAAGTAGTCTGTAAATCAGGGGAATACGATGCTTAATAGAATAAAAGAGCGCGGTAGTCGACTACCGTTTGGGTCTTAAGTGAAATGCGCGGCGCGGTAGTGGACTACCGCTTGGGTGTATAAGGGGTTCATTCAAATGAAGTATTTTAGATGGAGGTAGGATAGTTACGTGTGATTTTGCGAGAGAAGGGAGCAACCGATTGTGACGATTGACGTCACATTGTTTACTCTACATAGGCATTTCACTAACATGCGTATAAATATCGTTTTGAGAAAAAAATAGACAGTTGTATTAATTACCTAAAACTAAAATGGTTTAAAACTTTTATAATTCTTATTTTAAATTTTGCTCATAATTTTGTTTTTCTCCGTCATTACGCGTTTTTTATCATTACGCAATTTTATTTACTTTTGGACTTTACATTTACTTTTGGATTTAAAATTTTGCTCATAATTTTGTTTTTCTCCGTCATTACGCATTTTTTATCATTACGCAATTTATTTACTTTTGGAATCTAAAAGATATAAATTTATTAATTTATTCAATAACCCAATTGGAAATAAAATTTTTGTTTGATTTTATTATGACAAAATTTAATTTCTATTACACTAATAAATAAATCCTTCTGTTCGTTAATGGTCTTTCGGTGGTAAGTATGCTCTTGATCCTGAGTTCAATTTGGCTTGAACTACATTGTTGATAGCTTGGGCCTGGATGTTGGCTTGGTTGATAGCCTGTGCATGCTTAGCCTGTTCCAAATGGCTTATAGCTTCAGCTTGAATGTTGGCTTGAGCTGCTTGGTTGATAGCTTGTGCCTGTTTGGCTTGCTCCAACTGGTTTATAGCTTGCGCTTGAATATTAGCTTGGGCCTGGATATTGGCCTTCGCTGCGTGATTGATAGCTTTGGCCTGTTTGTCTTGTTCAAACTGGCTTATAGCTTGGGCCTGAATGTTGGCTTGTACTGCCTTGTTTATGGCCTGTGCCTGTTTGGCATGTTCCAAGAGGTTGATAGCCTCTCTCTGAATATTGGCTTGTCCCAAGTTGTTGATGCCCTGGTAACTGGCCAAGTTAGCTGCTGGGTAGTTGTATCCATGGTCGTATCCTCTTCTGTCACCGTATAAGTGTTCATTGTATGATCCTGTAAAAATATCCTTATAAACATCTTATGGGAAATTTCATAAGCTTAATAATTACTATGATGTCTTGATATCGGATATAAGTATTATCAGATGCAAACATGTAAATATTTTGATATGTTTCTATTACTAAGTTTTTAATTTGATGAGGGTAATTTAGTCATGTGTAACATAATTATCATAGAAGGTATATATAGTTAAGAAAAAACTTACCATCATCAAATAAAAACTTACCATCATCAAAAAAAACTTACCATCATCAAAGATACCAGCGGCTTCATCACGAGCGTTCTGTTCTAGGGACCTCAATATGGCTTCTGGGATTGGTGGTGGAGTGGGGAGGTGATCACCAACTGGCCTGAAGCCATTCTCGTCAGCTGTGTACCTGGTGATGTACCATATTGGTGTCATTAATAATTGAAAAGTTGAAAATTAAATTTTAGTGAATTTTCTTTTTTTGTAAATTTGGTAAGGTGTAACGGTGTTAATATAGTTTTGACATTTGATCATTATAAGGAATGTGAGTATCAGTGACAAGTTTACGATAAGATTTAAACATTTTAAGTTATCACTTCAATATCAAAATTCGTAACAGTTCTTTTGATGATTGATATTATTATGTGTTATTAAATGTACTTTTGGTTCTTGATTTGTAGAAATATATATTACACAGTATATTGCATTTTATATGCATTTTTTCCACTTTTTTAGTTATTGAACATCAGATTTATTATTAATTATTTTAGTTATCTAAAGATCCTCACCTGACAGTATACTGTCTTCCGTCATCACCGAGATAAGAGAAGCCTCCTTGGGCGATCACCCCGTTAGTAGCAATTCCAGTCTCATCAGCACTTATGCCATTTGAAGTCTCATATCTGTACGCGTAGTTGTCCACATTATTTACATTGTCGTATCGAAGTATAGCAGCGTTCCTTTCGAAGGCAGCCAGTGGACGTTCAGGTCTGAAGTTAGCAGCAAGACTATTGTAATTGTTGAAATTACTGATAGGTTGCTGGAAACTTCCAGTGTTGTATTGTCCAACACCAAAGTCGTACTTCCCGTTTATTCCACCATTGTATTGTCCAAGAATTCCTGCATTGTACTGTCCGTGGTTTCCAGCATAGTTGTACTGTCCAGCAAATGCATTGACTAGTCCTGATGTATATTTTGGAGTTTCCAAGCCAGATCCACCAGCAGATTGGGATGATGGAGGTAAGTAGGTGTTGTCCAGTTTTCCTCCATGGGAGAAAACGACAAATGTAAGAAGTAGTATCTGCAAAAAAGGGGAAAATATAAATTAGTTTCTGCATACAATTGTTTCAGTTTTCTTCTATTGATAGTATATTTTGAAGTAGTTAATATAATGGGCGTTTATATGTGGTTAGATGTATGCTAGACATCTTAACAGTATCCATAACCTACAAATAACGTTATGTTAACATGCATAATGAATGGGATAGGAGAGATGTCCTTTATGTATGCTTGTGCGTGCACTCCCTAGCTTGCATATATTGCATATTTCATTAAATTAAATAATGCATGAAGTCAATATTAAATCTATCTTGTTCTTTTAGCTTCCAGCCTCTAGGTTGTCAAGTTCCCTATGGCTCCTTCAACGAGGGTAGAGTCGGAATACCACCGAGTTTTAGTGTGCCCATTCACCATCTTCCGGACGCAGCGAGTCCTGGAGGGAATCCCTAATCCCCCACGGAATGATTAAAAGCATTTATCAGCGTAAAAAAAAGGTTGTTGTCAACTCTTGCTAATAATGCTATTAACATATCCTATTGTTGTCAAACCAATCAAGCACTATTTCTTCTTATGTTACTGGATTTAAACCGTTTAACTTATTTCATCTACATTATTTCACTTGAGCTATGATGTAAACACGTTTTTAATTAGTGGGTTAAACCACTTAAGTAACATTGAGTATGATACACAGATTTTAATTAAACGTTTTGTTATACCGATTTCATCTTGTACCGCTTTGATGATGATTATGAGTTGAATGACTAAAAAAGTAGTAACTTCTTTATTTTTATACTTACTCATTTTCGCTCTACATAACTGTCTTATTGCGTCAGCGGTCAAAAAGGTGAATGCATCTTGCAGTATTTTGACCCTGAATTACTTAAAACATCTAAATACACAATTACTGACCTCACGTTAGAACCCAGAAGTGAAATTTGTGGGTCATCTATTTGAATGTTGTCCGCACGACTGCGTATAGGAATTTCAAAAGTCTAGATCTAGATTGTTTCATTGTTTATGTTAATATTATATTGCAAATCCGTGGGCAAAAGCTAGTTGAAATGAAATGAAATGAAATGAATTTTTAATTTCCAAATAAAACTTAACAAGTTATTCTCGTAATGTCAACAAAAAAAAAATGCTACCACCGGTTCAACCCTAACCCGTCGAGAAGAACCGGCGTAAGAAACTCGCACGGGCCCAACTTTTAGCAAAAAGATGGTAAATTGTTCTTTTAAAAATAAAAATATATTTTACAATGTAAAACCGTAATATAATAAATAAATAAATACATTGAGTACCTATATTAAAAAAAAACTTTGCTGGTGGCCATCTTATTCCCAAGGTGTGCAATCGTCATCAAAATCGTTGATCCTATAATAACCATTAGCACACAAACGATCTTTAACTACTTTTTAAATTTATTAATGGATAAGTTTTGAACATTTTCTGGGATCCTATTGTACAGGCGTATACATTGGCCTTTAAAAGATCTACTTACTTTGCTAAGTCTAATCACTGGTACATCTAGCTTAATTTATGCTGTTTCTTGTGTACAATGATTAATATTATCACTTTTCTTCTTGAAACTACTTAAGTTTTTTTTTTAACGTATAGTACAAATTATTATCTAATAGTAATCTATTTATCGGGTGTAAAAAGAACAGTCACTATAACTTTTGTTTAATATGATTAAGTATACTTACAACCTTTTCTCATTCTAAAAACACATTATTTTTAATAAAAAAAAATATTTTTTTTTAGTTTTTGACAAAAAGGCATTGTTCTTTTTACTCACCGTATAATATAAAAATAAATTGCTGTTCACTTTCACTATGCCTAGCTGTAAAGAGCTTTTCTATATTTATTTACCGTTTAATTTTACTTGCAAAAAATCCCACAAGAGTCGTACATTTTTACGACAAAAAGTAGACTGTTTATAATTATAATAATACACATTAATAATAATTAATGTTTATTATCATAATGATTAACAATCAATGATATGATCTAAGTAGTCTTAACTGTATTTTTTTTTAATTTACTTATTACAATTTTTTATTATACTTATCTATGCATATCTGGATTTCAAATTAATTTTTTTACTTGTTTCAGCCATTTTAGGCCCCCTATTTGCAAAGTCGGGTTACAGTTTTTTAAAATTTTATTTATTAAATTGTACGTAATAATACAATTCTGCCCTGGTAATTAATAAAGCTATTATGTTAGAAAAGGCGGTTTGGAGAAAATTACACTTATAGATAAAACTACTCTATTAAATACTAGGTAAGAATTATACTGATTACAAATTATACAATAATTACTATTAAGTTCATCTTAACTTACTAGACTATAATTTTTTATTCTGGTAAGTACTTATAACGTACTTTGAAAGTTCCAACAAATCACCAACAGATGTCACTATGCGTGTAAAACACAAACTATCGTTGTTCAAACATCGTAAATACAATACTCTTGGGCGCCAATTTTTCGACAACTACTGGACCGATGATGAAATTTGGCTAAGTTTGTTACTCAATCTTAGTATTTTTTTTCCGTTCCTCTAGCTATTGCTAGAAAAGGAGCGAATTTATAAACGATAAATAAAATAGTATGTAATAAGTTATTAATGAAATAACTAGATTTTTGAGTTATAATGAAGAGAAAAAGAAAACTGCTGTAGTGCACCTCAGCACAGAATTTTTCGTGGGTACTAATTTAAGCTACTTAACACTTTAACACTCGATCGGGTAAACTCGGGACCGCCGAGTGTACCCGAGCGAGAAAGATAGTAAGCTGCTGCTCTTAGCGGTTGCATCGCTACATGTTTCGGAAGTGTGTGCTTAAGACCGCGCGGCAGGTCTTAGGCACACTCTCTTTTTCAAAATTAAATAATATTATTACTTACAGTAAAAATAAATTAAGAGTATTTTGTATCTCATTTTTTTAAATGAAATGTTAACATAGGTATGTGACATTGAGGCTTGAGTAAATAATCAATTATTTTTCACATCCCTTTTACATCCCTAGTTGACATGATACTAGTTAAATCCTCGTACGCTTACTTAATATTATCTTCTTATAACATATTGTAGTTTTTCCACACCACGGACCGTACATTTTGTAACACATTCATATTGTTATGTTTTGGGTAAATTAAAATAATAATTACATCACAAGTGTTTAATTCTGGTAAGTATTTAATTCCACACTCTCCAATGGAATCTTTCATTCACGCAGCTGCCCAGTGCCCGCCAACCTGGAAACATAGCTGACTGGCAGTGCCCGCGACTTTGTTCGCGTGGTTTTTGAGTGACTTAAGCCATTTATGCAGTGCACGCAACCGAAGTCCCCAATTAATGCGAATAAATTTCCCCGTTTTTGCAAAATTTCTCTCAGACGCTTCGCTCCTATTAATCGCAGCGTAATGTTATAACGGGTGTAAAAAGAGCAGTCACTATAACTTTGGGATATTATGATAATACTACCTTTTCTCATTCTAGAAATGTATTTTTTCTTTACAAAAATTTCAAAAAAATTTTTTTTTTTTGCTTTGATGTTATTTTTGCGACAAAAAAATAAGAAAATATGGTGAAAAGCAAAAAAAAAGTTTTTTTGGTTTTTGACAAAAAAAATAATATACATTTCCAAAATGAGGAAAAGTAGTATAATCTTATATCATAGTTATAGTGACTGCTCTTTTTACACCCAGTATAGCCTAAAGCCTTCCTCTATAAATGGACTATCCAAAAAAAAAAGACTTTTCCAAATCGGACCAGTGGTACCTGAGATTAGCACGCGCTAATCTTACATAAGGTTCGCTAAATGACAAGCGAATTTGTACGTCACGTAACTTATTTCAAACCCCATACAGTTGGTTTTCGTATTTCGTAAGTAATAATAGCGATGGTATCTTATATCGGGGCTGGCCGACTGTCACTTAGCGAAGCTTAATGTCAAATCCCATACAGTTGGTTTTCGTATTTCGTAAGTAA
This sequence comes from Celastrina argiolus, assembly GCA_905187575.2. Classification (NCBI taxonomy): domain Eukaryota; kingdom Metazoa; phylum Arthropoda; class Insecta; order Lepidoptera; family Lycaenidae; genus Celastrina; species Celastrina argiolus. Next base: position 14,213,802 of record LR994594.1, read on the forward strand.
TAATAGCGATGGTATCTTATATCGGGGCTGGCCGACTGTCACTTAGCGAAGCTTAATGTCAAATCCCATACAGTTGGTTTTCGTATTTCGTAAGTGATAATAGCGATGGTATCTTATATCGGGGCTGGCCGACTGTCACTTAGCGAAGCTTAATGTCAAATCCCATACAGTTGGTTTTCGTATTTCGTAAGTAATAATAGCGATGGTATCTTATATCGGGGCTGGCCGACTGTCACTTAGCGAAGCTTAATGTCAAATCCCATACAGTTGGTTTTCGTATTTCGTAAGTAATAATAGCGATGGTATCTTATATCGGGGCTGGCCGACTGTCACTTAGCGAAGCTTAATGTCAAATCCCATACAGTTGGTTTTCGTATTTCGTAAGTAATAATAGCGATGGTATCTTATATCGGGGCTGGCCGACTGTCACTTAGCGAAGCTTAATGTCAAATCCCATACAGTTGGTTTTCGTATTTCGTAAGTGATAATAGCGATGGTATCTTATATCGGGGCTGGCCGACTGTCACTTAGCGAAGCTTAATGTCAAATCCCATACAGTTGGTTTTCGTATTTCGTAAGTAATAATAGCGATGGTATCTTATATCGGGGCTGGCCGACTGTCACTTAGCGAAGCTTAATGTCAAATCCCATACAGTTGGTTTTCGTATTTCGTAAGTAATAATAGCGATGGTATCTTATATCGGGGCTGGCCGACTGTCACTTAGCGAAGCTTAATGTCAAATCCCATACAGTTGGTTTTCGTATTTCGTAAGTAATAATAGCGATGGTATCTTATATCGGGGCTGGCCGACTGTCACTTAGCGAAGCTTAATGTCAAATCCCATACAGTTGGTTTTCGTATTTCGTAAGTGATAATAGCGATGGTATCTTATATCGGGGCTGGCCGACTGTCACTTAGCGAAGCTTAATGTCAAATCCCATACAGTTGGTTTTCGTATTTCGTAAGTAATAATAGCGATGGTATCTTATATCGGGGCTGGCCGACTGTCACTTAGCGAAGCTTAATGTCAAATCCCATACAGTTGGTTTTCGTATTTCGTAAGTAATAATAGCGATGGTATCTTATATCGGGGCTGGCCGACTGTCACTTAGCGAAGCTTAATGTCAAATCCCATACAGTTGGTTTTCGTATTTCGTAAGTGATAATAGCGATGGTATCTTATATCGGGGCTGGCCGACTGTCACTTAGCGAAGCTTAATGTCAAATCCCATACAGTTGGTTTTCGTATTTCGTAAGTAATAATAGCGATGGTATCTTATATCGGGGCTGGCCGACTGTCACTTAGCGAAGCTTAATGTCAAATCCCATACAGTTGGTTTTCGTATTTCGTAAGTAATAATAGCGATGGTATCTTATATCGGGGCTGGCCGACTGTCACTTAGCGAAGCTTAATGTCAAATCCCATACAGTTGGTTTTCGTATTTCGTAAGTAATAATAGCGATGGTATCTTATATCGGGGCTGGCCGACTGTCACTTAGCGAAGCTTAATGTCAAATCCCATACAGTTGGTTTTCGTATTTCGTAAGTAATAATAGCGATGGTATCTTATATCGGGGCTGGCCGACTGTCACTTAGCGAAGCTTAATGTCAAATCCCATACAGTTGGTTTTCGTATTTCGTAAGTAATAATAGCGATGGTATCTTATATCGGGGCTGGCCGACTGTCACTTAGCGAAGCTTAATGTCAAATCCCATACAGTTGGTTTTCGTATTTCGTAAGTGATAATAGCGATGGTATCTTATATCGGGGCTGGCCGACTGTCACTTAGCGAAGCTTAATGTCAAATCCCATACAGTTGGTTTTCGTATTTCGTAAGTGATAATAGCGATGGTATCTTATATCGGGGCTGGCCGACTGTCACTTAGCGAAGCTTAATGTCAAATCCCATACAGTTGGTTTTCGTATTTCGTAAGTAATAATAGCGATGGTATCTTATATCGGGGCTGGCCGACTGTCACTTAGCGAAGCTTAATGTCAAATCCCATACAGTTGGTTTTCGTATTTCGTAAGTAATAATAGCGATGGTATCTTATATCGGGGCTGGCCGACTGTCACTTAGCGAAGCTTAATGTCAAATCCCATACAGTTGGTTTTCGTATTTCGTAAGTAATAATAGCGATGGTATCTTATATCGGGGCTGGCCGACTGTCACTTAGCGAAGCTTAATGTCAAATCCCATACAGTTGGTTTTCGTATTTCGTAAGTGATAATAGCGATGGTATCTTATATCGGGGCTGGCCGACTGTCACTTAGCGAAGCTTAATGTCAAATCCCATACAGCTGGTTTTCGTACTTCGTAAGTGATAATAGCGATGGTATCTTACATCAGGGCCCACTGTTACTTAGCGAAGCTAATGTCAAATCCCATTCATTTTGTTTTCGAACTTCGTAAGTGATAAAAGCGATGGCATCATGAATTAGGCCCCTGATCTCTCGCCACCCTTGTGTAATGCGCACATACTTGGACACTCTAAATAACTCTAATAACTAGTTTTAATCAAACCACCACTAAAGCCAGCAAATAAAATAATAAAAAGTCAATAATATATTGAACAATAATAATTTATTTTTAACATTTTTTACAATTATTTACAATTTACACTATCTACTTGGTGTGCGGTGGTAGGTATGACCTGGTGTTGGGGTCGAAGCTCTTCTGGTTGTCGTAACCGCTGGATCCGTACCCATTGCTGCCTCCATGTGCGTTTTCGTTGTATGAACCTGCAAATAATATGTATGGTCATCATACATCGATCTGAACCTTTAACAAGTTTCAATAGACTTATAATAATGATATCTATGGACGCTTCACACCACGTCAATCTGGCCCTGTGCTAAGTATCTGAAGAACTTGCGTTACAGTTACCAGACAACGTAAATATATTTAATACCTTTATATTATACACATATTTCAGATTTTTATTCACATCCATTACCCAGGTACATTGAAAACTTTTTGTTTCCTCGGCGGGATTCGAGTCCGCGACCTCTCGCTCCAGCACCGACGCGATCAAACACGCTACGAAGGTCGTCAAAAAATAATTAATGAACCAGAAGACTACAGAAAATCAGGAGCACTTTGTTTGTGATGTTTGTATGTAAACCATAATAATTATTCACCATCATCATAGATGCCAGCGGCCTCATCACGAGCGTTTTGCTCCAGGGCTCTGAGGATTTCCTCTGGGATCGGTGGTGGTGTGGGCAGGTGGTCTCCCTGGGGCTGGAAGCCGTTCTCGTCAGCTGTGTATCTGAATGGAAAAAGTATTATTATGTGGCTGACATTCTGTGATATAATGGCTTGTGATATTAAAAAAAAACATAGAATTATTTGCTTTAGGGGGTGAAGTGAATTGTCTGATTGTTAGTTACATAAACTCCCAAAATACTCGTGAATTCAATGTTGATTTGACTGTTATATCACCAAACTTAAAACAGGGGCCTTACTATCCAAACTGATCAGATACGATCGTACCACGTACCCCCTCATAAATTGATGTTTGTTTATTGACCCTCAGTCGATTGATATGGTCGGGAGTACAAAACGTTACAATGTAACGATTTTCTTTATCTTGGTTTAATAAAATACCAAAAGCCGTTGAGATCGAACTGGTTCTCTATTGTGTCAGTAATCCTGCTGTACATAGCCAGAAGCCATTATTTTAGGAGGCGGCGTACTCCAATCGAGCTGGTAGTTTTATTAACGGGACCCTTAATCTCTAATGTCTGCTCCCGATCTTACCTGATGCTGTACTGCTTTCCATCATCACCGACATAGGAGAATCCACCCTGAGCGTTCACGCCGTTGGTAGCCACACCGTTCTCTTCAGCGACGATACCGTTTTCGGTCTCATAAGCATACGCGTACTTTTCTCCATCATTCTCGTTGTCCAGACGAAGAATAGCAGCGTTTCTTTCGAAGGCAGCCTGTGGTCTTTCGGGTCTTTGCCTCTCGAAGTTGTGGTTGTCGTAGGCTTGGTGACCGAAGTTGCCTTGGCTTGGCTGGTATTGTCCCTGGTTGCCCTGGCCGGCTTTGGGTGTGTCTAGGAATTCTGAACCACCAGACGTTTGGGCGAAAGACGGGGGCAGGTAGTTCCTGTCCAGCTTCGCTCCATAGCAGACAGTGATGCAGGCGAGGACTAGGATCTGAAATTTACACGTTATCGATTATAGATGGACTGTTATAGATAGATTATTGAAACGGTCCGTTAGCCTATACTTGGATTTCAATTTTAATTTATATAACGTTGCAACATGAAGGTTATAATTACTAAAAATGCAATTTTAAGGCATCACGAGTTCTAGCGTGTTAGGGCATTTTTATCGTAATTTCAAAAATCACATCGCAACGCAGTTCGCAAATTGAACTCTTGCAGAAAATATCTTCTGTGTGTTATATTACGTTTAAATTTGATCTATTATCTAGTCTTGGGCCAGTTTAAAAATAAATTTAAAATGATCTAACTACTAAATATAAAGGAGAATTATCAATTGGCTTTAATAACAAACCACACAAATGGCCTAAACCACTGTAATGATAGTAAAATGCCGTTGTATAGCGGTGGTAACACAGCGGTAAACAGTAGTTTTCTAGACCAAAAATGTCAGCAAATAGTAAATGTAGACGTTGTTTCCATAGAAGACTTTCACCGCTATATTATGAGCGCTATATGACGGCAAGATAAGATAAGTTTAGAAGTTAATATCTACGTGATTATTGTTTTGTTGTGATGACTGTCTTTTTTACTCGACCACGATTCATGTATAAAGAGCAGACCCAATAACTATGTGATATGTTCTAATTATTCTAGAAATGTATTTTTTTTATTTTCCAAAAAAAGGTTTTGACAATAATAATCAATACATTTCTAGAATGAGAAGACGTAATATAATCATATCCCAAAGTTATAGTGACTGCTCTTCTTACACCCTGTATAGTAATTGTTCTTTGCAAAAAGTAAGTTACCGATCTCATGTTGGATGCTGCTAATTGAATGATAAAAAATCGGGTATGACCTCTTTATATACCTGCTCTTCGCTCTACATCTTAGATAAAGGTTGCGTCACACCGCCCGGTAAAGGTGAACGCATAATTGTTACGAGTTTAATTACTTTCAATTACTAATATGCTTAGTGCCAGCGTGATCGTAAAACATGGAATTCAATGAGATATTAGTAATACTTATTAGCAATAATTGGGTAATTGGCTTAGAATAATATCTAATATCTAAAGACGCTTCACACCACGTCAATATGACCCTGTGCTAAGCATCCCTTGTGTACAAGGGAAATATATTTAATACTTTTATACTATACACATATTTGAGATTTTTATTATATTATACACAAATTTAATACACTTCCATGACCCAGAATGCAAACTTTTTGTTCCAAAGCGTCAGCGGGATCCGAACCCGCAACCTCTCAGTCGAGCACTAACGCGCTGAGCCTCTGCGCTACGAAGGTCGTCAAAAATATACATAAATGAATCTAAAAAATAATTAAAAACACCCGAATTGTTAAGCAGTGAGCAAACTTGATCAGGTCAGCTGTCAAACAAAATTGACGACCTCCGTAGCGCAGTTGGTTGAGCGCGTTGGCGCTCGAACGAAAGGTCGCGGGTTCGAATCCCGCCGAGGGAACAAAAAGTTTTCAATGTTCCTGGGTCATGGATGTGTATTAAATTTGTGTATAATATAATAAAAATCTTAAATATATGTATATTATAAAAGTATTAAATATATTTCCGTTGTCTGGTACCTGTAACACAAGTTCTTCGGATACTTAGCACAGGGCCAGATTGACATGGTGTGAAGCGTCCATAGATATTATTATTATTAAAAAAAATCTAGGTCGAAATCGGTCCATTGGTCGAGAGCTACGAATTACGATGCCATAACCACACATATAACACTCCTCTATTTTCGTCGAGTGACTTAAGAAACTTCAAAAAAGGAACACGCGACACTTACCATAGCGCGACAAATAGCGATTGAAGATCCATAAACGTCACAAAATAAATGAGTTTCAACCCTGGTCAGGTGTTAGGTCAACGACCAGTGCGTTCGTGTGTATACGAGCCCACGAGCCCCAGCATACTAAGGCCCGTATAAATAAAACAATCTCAAACCCAACCTCACCTTCAGAGCCTATTTGACAGATAAAAAACTTTTAAAAATGAAGAATTTTACTTATGTTACATACTTTAATTTTTTTCTTACGTTAAAGATTATAAAAATGTACATTATACTTATTTTATTGTTTCCCGTAATCTATAATAATATTAGCTGTCCCGGCAAACTTCGTATTGCCTTATTAATTAATTGCTTGACATACTGACTGCAGCGCCACCTATCGGTTCCAATTGTAAATCTAAACCATTCTCGAATCTCCACGAACACACACAAAAAATTTCATCAATATTGGTCCAGTCGTTTAGGAGGAGTTCAGTCACATACACACGCACACAAGAAATATATATATTAAGATGAACACAACGGTATAAAAAAAATTTAAAGTACTATAAAGTTGTTCACCTTTAAAAGTGAAACGAAACGTTGTTTTATCTGTCAAATAGATTCTCAAGTTGAGGTTGGGTTTGAGATTGTTTTATTTATACGGGCCTAGGATTCACTGCTCGCGGTCATTTTAGACTTTTTATTTTTTTATCCCATTTTGGTAAGTAATTATGTGAGGTGCCAAAACAAAAAACGCGCGTCATTCTTTTTTTTTTTTCAATTCAATTCAATCATTTATTCACAGAATGTATTACATAGGTATGCAGGTGGTTAAGTTTAAATAGGTCCATACATTCTACCATAATAGCATGGTGTGTGAATTATCAATAAATATACAAATTTACCGTTACCTTACAAATATTAAAATTATACAATATCTAATTTTGAATTCAAGCTACAGAAAAAGATAAAATTAACATATAAAACATTTATTCGGCTTGATATGATAATATTATTATTATTTACCATAGTATGTAATGTTTTACAGGTTTAATATGTGTTATTAGTTAATACGTAATGTCTAAATCATCTGTAAAAAGATATTATTTATATTTAAAGTCAAAAGACAAAAACTTCTAATTAGATTGAATTTTACAAAAATGTTTTCTGAACCTCGTTTCTATAATATGATGCCTCCCAAGTTAAGTATTTCTACTACAAAAAGTAGTCGATAAAATCCCAAGTTAAGTATTTCTCCTACAAAAAGTAGGCGATAAAAGTATGTAGTGTCTGGGCACACACAGCGGCACGGCTGCTACACTTTTTGTAGGTCAGCCAGGTGTAAATTGTAATATGCCGAAATGACATAACCATAATAAGATTAGTTTTTGTAAGCACACGCTTTCATTGAGTGAACATTTGAGACGTTCAATGTTTTCATTGGTATTCAATATGTGGGCTAAGCGTGATCATTTTTATTTATTTATTTAATCACAGGAAATTCTACAGCTAAAAGTTTACAATAAGTTCAAAGTTATAGCATTAGACAGCCAATTACAGAACTTCGCGTATATGGATTAGATTTTTATTTTGAAATGAAAGTGTGAGCTTTTGGTAATAATAGTGAAGTCTCATATAGTGAAGTCATCTATATGAGATGCTTTGGCCTATGTCCACTAGTCGACGATATAGCTATCTATATCGTCGACTAGTGGACATAGGCCAAAGCATCTCATATAGATGCCTATACTTGCCACGCTTGGCAAGCGGGTTGAGGAGCGCAGAGTTAAAATAATTACAATATCCGTGGAACCGTTACTGTTCCGGTGTAAAAATAACAGTCACTATAACTTTGAGATTACACTACCTTTATTCATTTTGCAAATGTATATTTTCACCAAACACTATTTTTTTACTTTTTACCATTTAAAATTTTTCTGTCGCGATAATAACGAAAATCAAAAAAAAATGTTTTTTTGATAAATTGTAAAGGTAGTGTAATCAATAAAATCATACCCCAAAATTATAGTGACTGTTCCTTTTACACCCGTTTTATCTCTCTATCGCCTTTAATGATACCCACGGATAGTTGATGGGGAGTACAATTAGGGTGTTTTTCATTCTCAGACACCCCAGGGGTATTTACATAGCTTATTTCTCCTAAATACTAAAGTTCACGAACCTTTAAATCATCGATTACTCGTATAATGATTGATGCTCACCAGATAATTAAATGTATTAACACGTTCGGTGCGGTATTGGGTTGAAAATGCCCGATGCGTAACTGTCCTACTGTGCGGGCCTTTGAATCTATTGCTATCTCACGGGACGGGTTAAATAAATATAGGATTTTTTGCAATACGAAAGTGATAAATATATACATTGGTGTTGTATTTTTAAATAGTAGACATAGAACCAATAAAAACGCATCAGGTCGTTAAAACCTGATACGGCCTGAAAGGAAATGATATCCCTTAGGTGCGTACATCAGATGTTAAAGACCCGATACCCGATGACCCGATAACCGCACTTGAATTGCAGGACATTACACTAGTGATGTCCTATTACTAATTACGTCATAGCGGTTTGTCCTCTTTCTATACTACTCTAAAAATTGGACTTAAATGGTATAGAAAAGTAATGATGGAGATGTTATTCGGGACCACTTCGGTTAATGCATGGATAGTTAGATATGAATAATGAGATAAAAATGACTAAGCTTGATTTTATAGACAATATCATAGACAAATTTACAAACATCCCTTTTACAGATAGAATAGATGCTGACACTCAATCAACCTTTGATGACGATGGAAACAAAAAATAATAATGTGCATAGCTTAGAAAAAGCAGATAAAAAAAATTGCGTAGGGTGTGACATTATGCTAAGACAAACTTTAAGTATCTAAACGGGCGGCCAAAAAAAGTTAAAAAACTCATGACCTATTGTTATTAAGTGTTCTAAAACTTACTGCCGAGTATGTTACAATGAAGCTCATTCTTCTTTTGAAACTAATATAAAACAAAAAAAAAAACCAGATACTTAGTTCAAAATAAAATGTAACTAAAATATATATTTTTTTATATCGATATTTTTACTCTCAACACTAGTAATTTATCGACATAGTTATCCTTCTGTGCTGATATCAGGTGTCTAAGACCCTACAAATTGTTTTAATTTTTTATATATGTTGTAAAAGCTGAATTCTAGGACTATTCTAGTTTAGTATAGAGTAACTCAATATAAATATGTTTCAAGCATGAATTCAATGTTTTATCCAAAAATATCATATGCTTTTTACATTTAAAAAGGAAATGCGGAACAGGTCGTTTGAACCCGATAACGCACTTTGACAGAGTTTAGCAACAGGCCTAAACAGCCTGATGCAGCACTTTTTGAAAAGTAAGGGCAGCAGGGTAACGCACTGAACGTGTTAAGTGTGCAATTAAAATATTTCTAATCTCCTGCGTACCTACTTGACCATGTTCTGCCCTGCGGCTTCCATTAAATAGTTATCTAAGCTTGTTATTTATACTACTTTGTACATGAGGTGCAGTGGTGTTGAGCTTGGCTCTCGGATCCGCAGGCTTATCTGGGGGCATGGCAGTGCCCCGCCAAGTTGCACGGCCGTACTATCTTCTGCTCTTATCTATATCTATCTATAGAAATAAATAAAATTGGAGTGTCCATTTCTTACTTTCAATTAGCAACATTTTTCTAAATGCATATGACATTTTAAACGATACCGAAAACGAAAATGATTTTTTGTCTGTCTGTCTGTTTGTTCCAGCTAATCTCTGAAACGGTTGGACCGATTTTGACGAGACTGTCACTGGTACATAGCTAAAGTTATAAGGAGTAACTAAGGCTACTTTTTATCATCATCATCATCATCATCGTCATCACTTGAATCCAAATCTTGGTCAACAGACCAGAGTTATCAACATCAACAAAAGCCAGTCTTATATATAAAAATGAATTGCTATTCGTTAGTCTCGCTAAAACTCGAGAACGGCTGAACAGATTCGGCTATTTTAAGTCTTGAATCAAATGAAAAAGTCTGACATTTTCGTGGAAGTCCCGGGAAGGTTTAAACGGCTTTGTATGCTCAACGAAGTGGGCACAGGTCAGCTAGTCCTTTTCTAAATACAGATCAAGCCATTGTTTGTACCTGTCTTCGCCATCGCACTTCCCAAATGAACCGATTTAGATCTATCGTTTGAAACCTGATGCGATTGAGTGTGTTCTTAAATTTTTTATTTCGTTTATAGTTTGTATACTAGTTAACTTGTGTATATTATGGTAATTAAACCCCTCCGTGGTCTAGTGGTTCAGAGCTTCGCTCTCGACCCGGAGGTCGTGGGTTTGATTCCCGCGTTAGAACAACAAAAAATGTTGTTTTCAAGTTTGGTTAGGACGACGCAGGCTGATCACCTGATTGTCTGACAAGAAAGATGATCCATGCGTCGGATGGGCATGTTAAAGTTAGTCCTGTTCTCTCGCCAGTCGTGTCGGTTTAGCGTCCCACTGGTTTATGAGGATAAAAGGAAAAGAGTGTTTGTGCATTGCGCACATACATGTGCTCTATAAAATGGCCTGGTTCAATGAAAACGCCCAAAAACACCGAAATCAGTAAGGGGAGCTATTATTATTATGGTAATTAGGTGGCATTACCATAAACTGATTCGTTATTTTGTTAGCAACAAACAGACTGACTCTTGACCTGCGTTACACGCGGATGCTTTTTATATAACTTCATTATGCCAATGTGTTTGGTGATTTGAATAATTAGGAAAATGTAACAGTTAAAGAACGATCGTGTCAGTAAGTAGAAGTAAAATGAAATTTGTAAACTATAATCAGCTAGCACTGGTGCTTGTGGCGAGCTGTTGTGGAGTAGCGAACCCACGTACCTGAGTGCTCCCAGGGGAAGACCCTGTTCTCCATCTCTGAACGATTAGCAGCCCCTACCTCTGACTTGCGAGTTGATGGGTTGTACATTTAAGGGGGCTCTCATACAAAAAACGTGCTTTTCTTTGGATGTTGTCCAAAAACATTCGTACTCCAATTTGTTTCCGGATGTTTAAACACAGCTAGACTTCTGGCCATATTTTTTAGGTTTTTAAACGTCCATAATATTTCTTTTAATAATTAATTTATGAAAAAAAGGAAAAAATAGTGATATACCTAGTAAACATAGATACTGGGGTCGCGTAAACCTCTATTTTTGTATGCAAAAACGGCTGTTGAATTTTTCTCTTAATGCCTCGTGGCGTTCACTACCAGCCAACCCTCGGGTTGGTTTTAATGGTTAATAATATTTTATTTTATATAATTATTGTATCCAAAAATTCTAGCTTTCTATACTAAATGTCAAGGTATATTAATAGTTATTGACTTTCGATAACGTGATGGATCGAAATAATAAGTGTGGTCCATACTTCGAACTTTGACATCGGCAATTAGATTTTTGTCACGTTGTCACGTATCTAGAATTAAAGGCAGTATATAAAACAAAATTTGGACGGTTATCGTCACATCTGATCTGACCAACCCAAGCATCAAGATGAAGGCTTTACTGGTTTGGATTTTATTATATTTAAAATAAAAAAAATGTCAAATTAAAATGTTATTTAAATTAAAACCTTGTTAAAGTGTTAGATAGTGCTTAAATATTAATTTATTTCTTGATTAATATTACAATTTTTATAAGTTTATTGTGGCTTACTTACTAATAATTGATACATAGTGTTATTTATTTCCTTTCAGATTCTACTCTTCGTGTCACTTGCTAGAAGTGAGAAGCTTAATTCTGGTTACTTGCCCCCACCCGGTGCTAATTATTCTGGAGGTGGTGGTGATATTGCAGCACCTTTCGAAGTACCGGTGGGAAATAAGGATGCAAAAGATGAAGGTGCGACCATATTGTCTCCTGGAATATTTCGAGAAGGAGGTATAATATCACCCAATTTTGCTCCAACTTCTGACGGTAACATAGTATCATCCACTTATCGACCAACAACCAGTGGAACACCGTCATCTACCTACGCACCAGCTTCCGATAGAAGAATAACATCATCCAGTTATAAACCAGCTTCTAATGGAAGAATACAATCGTCTACGTATTCACCTACCACATATCCCTCGACTTCAAAATACAACTCATACTCTACAACCCCAAGACCATATGCACAGCCATTTGATGAAGTTACTGATGTACTGTCAAGTCAACCTAATGGCGAAAATGCTTTCCTCCCAAATCAATATTCAGATAAAAAAGGCGGAAATATTAATTTGCCTTTTTCAAGTGAAAAACAATTTGGAAATGATGATGCTGATTCTGATCGAGTTGTCCCCTTTGGACGTGTGAAAAATGTAAATGATAATAATAGAGAAAATTTGTTGAATAATAACAAAGGAATTAATACGATCCGATACCCTGAAAGAAAGATAAGACCCCAGGAAGAAGCTGAAAGGAATGCTGTTATACTGAACTATGACAATGTTATAACACCCGATGGATTTGCATATTCTTTCGATACATCTAACGGTATCCATGCTGATGAAAGTGGTACGACCTCTGATGGTGTAAAAGCTAACGGGTCTTATTCGTATATCGGTGATGATGGCAAACTCTACAATGTAACATATTCCGCCGATGAATATGGTTTTCGACCACGAGGTGATCATTTACCTACTCCTCCACCAGTACCAGATGCTATACTTAAAGTAATAGAGCAAGCTGCAAAAGATAGAGCCAATGGTGTTTTTGATGATGGTAAGCATTTTTTTAACAATCCCTCAGATAAATATTTTTATAATTATTTAAAATATAGGTGTTAATAACTTTTAACCTTACGAGTGAAATTTTTATTTGTTTGTAGGTTTGTACGATGAAAAAAAATATGGATTTAAAAAATATCAACCTATACGTGATAGGGTTTTGGGTAGTGATCCTCGTCAAGAATCATCAACGAGACAGAACAACAGTTTCAATAATATTTCTGATGGCAATACAATTTACAAGCCAAACAGACGTATTTCATCTAATTCTCCAGGAGGTCAAAATAGCAATGCAAACCAAAAAGGAACCAATTTTATCGAAATCAAATATCCCAATAACCAAGACTCTAATGAAGATGTAAGAAATTATAACAATGAGTATATTGAGAACCAGGATTCTCAAAAATCAGGTTTCCCAAGTACCGTACAAATTCCAGCCAACAAAATAAACAACTATAATGATCCAAGGGATAAAACTAATAACGAGTATAATCAGCCTCCCATTTCAAATACTGAGCAAAATAATCGTAATAATTATGATGCTGAAAGAATATCCGGTCCTAGAAGAAATTTTGTTAACAACGATGGTAAAGAAATAGAAAATAGGCCTAATGTGGAAAATAAATTTATAGAATCAGAAAACGGATACAGCCATCCAAATCCAAATAGTCAATTTGGCCAACGAAATTCCCATCAGCCTGCAAGGTTTGATCAAAATAAGTATCATGCTCCAGGAAATTTTAACGAGTTTGCCACTGGTAGACCAACTAGCTACACTCCGTCAACTAAGAGAATCAAGGAGTTTGGAACTGATACAGTGCAACCAGACAGTTACTATAGTCCATCTACAGAGAAGAATACAGACCGACCGAATGATTACTATAGGGGTGAAAGAATAAACCAAGTTGGACCTTTCCGCCCAACCAATTTTAATGAACCATCATCTATCAACATAGTGAGAGATTCTACTACTTTTACTGATAGACCAAGAGACTATTACAATCCTTCATCTACCGAAAGATTAAATGGATTTGGAACATACACAGATAGACCAAGAGACTATTATAGTCCATCGACTACGGAGATCGCATCTACCGAAAGAAAATCAACAGGTTCCTTTACTCGACCATACGATTACGACTATAATAGCCCTTCAGCCCCGAACGGCTTCTATCCATCTAGGAAAATAATTAACGATTTCGACGGAGCTACGGGTAGACCGAGCACGATTTATGGCCCATCGTCTACTGATGATGATTTTAGTACGACTACTGGTCGTCCAAAATACTTCTACAGACCTTCGTCGACTCAAGGAATAAAAGAATTTGACACAGTCACGGGTAGACCAAATGAGCTCAACAATAATTCTTCGTCTACTAATAGAAGAATTGAACAACCCAATGACTATTATTATAGTCCTAAGTCTACTGATGCTACAAAAGAAATTGGGACGTATACTGTCCGACCAACTGATTACAGCAGCTATAGACCTACGTCTACAGAAGAAATAAATAATTTTTATACAGACACCAGCAAACCAAGTGGCTATTATTATCCTGCAGCTACTGGAACTGTAAGAATAAAACTGAATGGTTCTTTTACTCGACCAATTAATTACGATTATAGTCCAACATCTACTGAAAGAATTAAATATTTTGATACAGCTACTGGTCGACCAACTGACTACTACGGCCCTTCGTCTACTGAAAAGATTAAAGACTTTGGTACGGCAACTGGTCGACCAACTGACTATTACAGACCATCGTCTACTGAAAGAATCAAAAACTTTGATACAGCCACTGGTCGACCAACTAGTTACTACGGCCCTTCGTCTACAGAAATAATCAAAGACTTTGGTACAGCAACTGGTCAACCAACTGAGTATTACAGACCGTCGTCTTTTGAAAGAATCAAAGACTTTGATACAGCCACTGGTCGACCAACTGGTTACTACGGCCCTTCATCTACAGAAAGAAACAGCGACTTTGATAGAGTTACTGGACGACCAACTGGTTACTACGGCCCTTCGTCTACAGAAAGAAATAGCGACTTTGATAGAGTCACTGGACGACCAACTGGTTACTACGGCCCTTCGTCTACAGATAGAAACAGCGACTTTGATAGAGTCACTGGACGACCAACTGGTTACTACGGCCCTTCGTCTACAGAAAGAAATAGCGACTTTGATAGAGTCACTGGACGACCAACTGGTTACTACGGCCCTTCGTCTACAGAAAGAAATAGCGACTTTGATAGAGTCACTGGTCGACCAACTGGTTACTACGGCCCTTCGTCTACAGAGAGAAACAGCGACTTTGATAGAGTCACTGGTCGACCAACTGGTTACTACGGCCCTTCGTCTACAGAGAGAAACAGCGACTTTGATAGAGTCACTGGTCGACCAACTGGTTACTACGGCCCTTCGTCTACAGAGAGAAACAGCGACTTTGATAGAGTCACTGGTCGACCAACTGGTTATTACGAACCATCGTCAACTGAAAGAATCAAAGACTTTGGTACAGCCACTGGACGACCAACTGGCTACTATGGACCATCGTCTACTGAAAAAGTAATTGGAGAAGATTTCAGTGGACCCAAGCAACCTCAAAGATATGATCCCGAAACCGGCTACCATTATTGATGTCATACTTATACTATATAACTTTATGTCTTTAACTAAACAAGTCCTCAACTAGCAACAATAAACATGTGAAAGCATACCTGGTCGTTTCATTTTCTTATCAGTTCAGTGAGGTGACGTGGTACGCTCAATTTTAAGATAGTGATTCAAAATTGAAGAGTTCTCATTTCGAGCTACGTAGCGCTTCGAAGTGCAATATAGCATTTGCAATGAAACGTTATTCTTTGTGTCTATTAAAATAAAATTAATTTTAATCGCTATCTTAAAATTGTGTCTCGGTGGGAAATGATGTTAATAAGCCGTTGTCATATTATTAACGCGTCCGTGATTTATAGCTTCGCTTTCGATCCGGATGTCGTTGGATCGATTCCCATGTTGAAATAACAAAAAATGTTGTTTTCAAGTTTGGTTAGGACAATGCAGGCTGAACACCTGATTGTCTTTAATTTTATTATTATTGTCTTGATAAAAATTAATCCATGCGTCTGATGGGCATGTAAAAAGTCGGTCCTGCGCCTGATCTCTCGCCAGTCGTGTCGGTTATCCGTCCCACTGGGCTACGAGAGTGAAGGAAGAGAGTTGTTATGTGTATTGTGCACACATTTGGGCACAATGAAAAACTGCTGCGTATCTGAGGCCAGCTCCACCAGGCGGCGGTTTCAATGAAACCGGCCACAGTCACTGAAATCGATGTGGGAGGGAAGTATTCTGGGATCCTATTGTACCTATAGGCGTTTACATTGATCCCACGATTTTTTTACTTTACTTAATTTTTTTAATTAATTAATTATATTATATTGTTATGTTTGTTGCGTATGCACTCAGTATTTATATCCAAAATTACTGATATGTAACGAACTATTCTAAAAAGGGAACCAATATTGATCACAAGGTTTCGCAACGGTAACTCCATCTAACATTTCGATTATTTAATGCACAGTATTAGAGCTTTGGTACGTTTGACCCTGACGTCTATTCGTTTACTTTATTCACCGATAGATGGTATTATTTGCCATAATATTATGATTTTACATCACTCATAATTTTTCAATGCAACGTACCAAAATACACTTATACAAGGTGTAAAATAAATGTGTAATAATAATCTAGGCTGTGTGTGCCTCCTAAGTGGATTTTACTGTGGAATTACCAGCACTAAATTACCTTTGACTTTCATGCTTCTATGAGAAATACCCCAACATCATGAACTTTCCCAAAAAAATCCTTTTTCAGCGTTGGTACTTTCACAGTAAAACCATATAATACGGGACACATACACAACACAGAGTATTATCACTCATTAATATTACAGCCTGTATATTATACTAGATTTTGTCAGCTACTCCACTCGCATAAATACTGTATCTATGCGAGTGTACCTACCCTGTACTCTAATTACTCCACTGAACTTTAAAGGGATAACAATAATATCTGTGTAAATCCTAGGTGTAACACCTTTCTAGCATAAAATATTATACTCCGCCTAGTGGTCTAGTGGTTCAGAGCTTCGCTCCGACCCGGAGGTCTTGGGATCGATTCCCGCGTTAGAACAACAAAAAATTTTATTTTCAAGTTTGGTTAGGACAATGCAGGCCGATCACCTGATTGTCTGACAAAAAAGATGATCCATGCGTCGGAAGGGCATATAAAAAGTCGGTCGTGCGCCTGTTCTCTCGCCAGTCGTGTTGGTTTACTGTCCCACTTGGTTATGAGAGTAACAGAAAGAGAGTCTTTGTGTATTGCGCCCACACTTGGGCACTAGAAAATAACAGCTGGTCTTACTTCAATGAAATCGGGTACCAAAACCGAAATCGGTGAGGGGAGCTATTATAAATTATACTAATTATCAAAATTGCTCCGGTCATGTAAAGAAGTAGGTATTCAAATTAGTGAAATAACATCTAAATGTTCGCAATTTGCTTACATACGAGTGATGGACTAGTTTTTATATACAGTAAAACCACGTTGCTAATAGGCTTCGGTGTCATTTTTTAATATGACAAAGACAGACAATGGTCCTGTTTTTAGAACGCTATTCTTTCTATGTATGATAAACTAAGACAGTCAAATTAACAACCCATATTAAAAGCTGATTTGTGGAACTTTTATCGGAGAGAAAGGAAGATACATATTTTGTAATTACATGACCCTAACACTTGGAAGGCTGTTTAAAATTCGACAGATAAGGTAAATTTACCAATGACATACTATTCAAATCGTATGTCAACCAGCGTGATCTTATAAAATATATTTCCCTTCCTTTCTCTCTGATAAATGTCTCAAAAATCAGCATTAAAAAGTTGTTAATTTGATTACCGAATGAATATATAATCATAGGTACATTTGAATAGCGTTCCGGGAACTGGCTGAAAGTACGATAAACGACGATTCTTGAAAATATCAGTGTGTAATGGTAAAAGGTCAAAGGACACATAGCATTACCTTAAAACTAAAATCGTTTATAGTCCAGTTACTCACCACTGTTGCCATTAAACGATCATTGCCATATTGTTATGAAGTAATATCGTTAGTCACACTCTAGTCTTAGCACCATTTCATAGCTTGTATGATACGAGTATCTATTAAAATGAGTTACTATAGTACGTCCGATATAAATTTAACCCAAACGTAAACAAATGACACAACCATAGATTAGTCAGTGATGCCAATTGGCCAATATTAACCCAATGATTATTGTTGGCTACGTGAATCCATAGACTATAGACTATATTCTACAGTCGGCATTGTCAAAATAGCGTATTTTTACTGTGAAGGTTTTTCATTTGATGTTTAAATATGTAATTGACGCACAAGTTAAAGTTGTGATTGTGTCACAAGTTGTTTAAATACTCCTAGTAAATTTACCAACTGTTATAAGCAATTAAGTAGCACTAAATGAGCACTAAATTATTAGCTCATTTGCCTCTCGCTCCTCACTGTATTATAGCGCGATCATGAAATATACACTGCTAGCTTAATAAAAGCTAGCAGAATGCTCATTTCTGGTCCACTATCACAGCACCAAATATCTGTTATTAGCGCTTAAGCAGCACTACATGAGCACTAAATGTTTAGCTCATGTGCCCTTCGCTGCAACTGTATTATAGCGTGGTGACGATGGTATTCTGATAGCCTAATTAAAAATAAGCACTGTAAGCAGTGTTCTCATTTTTTGGTCTACATATCACATAACTAAATGTCTGCTAAAAGCACTTAATTTAAGTAGCACTAAATGAGCAGTATATTATTAGCTCATTTGCCTCTCGCTGCTCACTGTATTATAGCGCGATCACGAAACGTTCACTGCTAGCTTAATAAAAGCTAGCAGTATGCTCATTTCTGGTCCACCTATCACAGCACCAAATATCTGTTATTAGCGCTTAAGCAGCACAACATGAGCACTAAATGATTAGCTCACGTGCCCTTCGCTGCAACTGTATTATAGCGTGGTGACGATGGTATTCTGATAGCTTAATAAAAGTTAGCAGTGTTCTACTTTTTGGTCCACCTATCAGCGCTAATGTCTATAATTATCAGCATTAAATAAGCACTAAATGAGCACTAAATGTTGAGATATGCGAGTGATTCTGCTGACTTGAACTTTCTAGCTTAACAGACGTGTTTGTATACTGATACAAACTTTTAGATAGCACATGTTAAGCCCTACGTGGTTTGGCGCAATACGAAATTGTACATTGCTATGTTTTTCATACAAAAATTCATATAAAAATTGCTCCACTAGCCTGGTTTACATCGCAAACTACGATGCCAATGTCAAGTTGGATCAAAGGTCAATACGGAACGTTTCGTCCTCTATACTGTCGCATTTCGTGGGCAATTTTAGTAAAATATTTTATGTAAAAAGAACAGTCACTTTCAAAAGTGGTTTTTATTTTTAACACATTATGTTTCTGTAGTCGTTAGTATAACAGATAAGCAAAAAATAAATAAATAATATATTTATAAATATACTTGCTGACCCGTGCCCACTTCGTCAAACCTTCCCGGGACTTCAAATATTTCAAAACTAAATATAGCCGAATCGGTTCAGCCGTTCTCGAGTTTTAGCGAGACTAACGAACTGCAATTCATGTTTACATAATACTAGCTGACCCGTGCCCATTTCGTTTAATATACAAACCGTTTAAGCCTTCTCTGGACTTCACGAATATTTCAAGACTAAAAATAGCCGAATAGGTTTAGCCGCTCTCGAGATTTAGCGAGACTAACGAACAGCAATTCATTTTTATATATAAGATATAGATAATAGATATGGATATAAAATATATTTAAAGGTAGTAAAGGTAGTAAATAAAATTTTATTTTATTTTGTATTTCTGAAGCTGACATATTTAGATACATAATTTGATTAAATTGAAAACTTAGCGGCAGTGTTGTGGACCTTTTGGGATTACTATTACATTATCAAATGGTAAACCCGCGTCGGAATGTCCCGTTTGTGGCCTGATCGAAATATCATAAGACTGAGTGAGGGAGAGTAGACAGCGCCGGCGAGTACTAGTAGAGAAAGTAATATCCCTCTAATTCGACCCCACGCTGAAAATGTTTTTTGGTTTTTTCGTGCAACCCGTTTTTTTGTCAAAAATTTATACTTGAAATAGACTAAGAACTTAGTACGAGTTTCTTACGCCGGTTCTTCTTGCTGGGCTAGTTCCCGAACCGGTGGTAGGCATCATATAGAAACGACGTTCAGAAAACATTTTTTGTAAAATTTACTCTGAATAAAAATATTTGATTTGATTTGATTTGATTTGATTTGTACCTACCTGAATATATTTAATTTTAAACCTTATCAACAATCAATATAAATATAACTGATTGAATATACTGTTGGTTCTTGATGGAAATGCAGGTTCACAATAATAAGACACAACTTTTTATTTACACTTTTCCACTTTTATTACGTTTTTTATAAGTTTTTCACAAAAAACACTACTGGTTTCGATTACGAATGAAACACCTGATGATGGTTTAATCGATACCGGTTGTGTCTTATTTAAGTTTTATTGTCTTATTTTTGTAATTGTCTTATTTAAGTATAAGATGTGTCTTATTATTGTGAATCAGTATAAAGGTAGGTAATTCTCTTATATTCTGCATAATCTTCACGAACGTATCTACGAGTATAATAATAATACGAAAACCATTTAGGGTTAACCGGACATGATATGGGTACTCGCAATGTTATAGGTCAAAGGTCAATTCGGTCTTTATCCTACCAGTCAAGGTCAACTCAATTAATATTCGAAAAAAAAACTTGTCCACATTGAACCTCCGTGTTTTTTTTCTGGACCCTAATGATCGAATCATTAGATCCAGAAAAAAATTAAATATATAAAAAGCCTTAATAGTTCTGTACTGTCTTAGTAATTCGATTATAATTATGACAAAAACTGGTCAGTACTGAAGATCACCAGAGATTTTGATATAGTTTTTATTATACCAGTTGCTAGGCGCGTCATCGCTAGTTTTTAAAGTTCTGTACCTAAAGGCCTGTTAAAGAAACGCACGATTTTTTAAATCTTTTTACAACCTCCGAGTTTTCAGGTAGTATTTGATAAATATTATATTATTACACAGTAATAATAAGCAAATTATTTGCACTTTTTACATATTTTTATAATAAAGTGGAAAAAGTGCAAGTAATTTGTGTATTATTACTGTATAACATGAATTTCCATTAAAAACCTGCAGTACATTCAATAATTATTACTTTTAAAGTTTCTAGAAGAATCACTAGAATTTCGATAAACTAGATATCCTGTGAAACACGACCAGCCGATTTACAATAAAACTCTATTATTTACTATTATCTATAAAAAGTGCAGGATCCATTCCCAGGTTGTTGCATTTACTAATCATAACAAATCTGTATGATGTGAAATTTCCAAAAAGAACCCCTAATTAATGTTATGAAAAAAAATCCAAAAAGAATCCCTAACTAATGTTATGTAAAAAATCCAAAAATAATCACTACCTAACATTATGTAAAAAATTCCAAAAAGAATCCTTAACTAACATTATGTAAAAAATTCCAAATATAATTCCTAACTAATGTTATGTAAAAAAATCCAAAAAAAATCCCTAACATTATGTAAAAAATTCCAAAAATAATCCCGAACTAACTTTATGTAAAGAAATCCTTAAAGAATCCCTAACTAATGTTTAGTAAAAATTCCAAAAATAATCCCTACCTAACATTATGCAAAAAATTCCAAAAATAATTCCTACCTAACATTATGTAAAAAATTCCAAAAGGAATCCCTAACTAATGTTTTGTAAAAAATTCCAAAAAGAATCCCTAACTGATGTAATGTAGTCTAATAATCTCAGCCGATATTTTAAAATTGGTACAAAACCGTGACGAAACCACCAACTTTTGTCCAGAACAGCCATTGTTCTTAAATGTCATTGAGTTTTTGAGACCTTAATGTTTCAACCTTTAACCCTGAGATTAAATCATAACTGAACCAACTTTAGACTTAACCTTATGAAATTTTGAAACGAACCTATCATGAGAATGAAGATGTTAATTTCACAACCAATTGAGAGCTTTACGTACATTCATTTCGCCAGTGTTTTATTTAACCGACTTCCAAAAAAAAGATGAGGTTCAATAGGCTTTTTTATGTAAGTACACCAATTACGCGCAGCTTAAATATCCGTTTTGCGTGATTCAAAATCAAAAATCAAAATCAAAACATTTTATTTCCATATAGGTTATTAAATAACACTTATAGAATTGTCCTACATGATGCCTACCACCGGTTCGGAAACTAGCCCGGCGAGAAGAACCGGCGTAAGAAACTCGCGCGGGGCCATCTTTTAGCAAAAAGATTGGAAAATTGTTCTTTTTCTTTTTAAATATAATATAATATACAATATACATAACAATGTTATGACTTAAAACTAAAATTATAAAAACAAAGAGTACAAAGTTGTAACCTAGCATAGAGGCACCTTATTCCCAGGGTGTGCAATCATCAATGAAATGATTAACCTTATAATACCCTTTAGCACACAAACGTTCTTTTACTAATTTTTTAAATTTATTTATACAAAGATTTTGAACGTTTTCTGGGATTCTATAATTGTATAGGCGTATACATTGACCTTTAAAAGATTTACCTACCTTGCCAAGTCTAATCACTGGTATATATCTAATTTGTGCTTATTTCTAGTGTTTATACAATGGTTGTCGCTTTTTTTTTCTGAAATCATTTATATTCTTTTTTACATACAACACATTGTCCAAAATGTATTGAGATGCGACGGTCAGAATACTTATTTCTTTAAACTTTTCTCTCAGAGATACAAAAGATGACAACTTATAAATAGAACGTATAGCTCGCTTCTGCAGCGGAAGGACAATATTGCGACCGCTGTAGAAACGGAACTTTTGGGTTAGCTGCTAGCAATCCTCTAGGTTGCATTGAATGCTACTGCTCAGGAGCTACAAGAAATTGCCACGAAGTAAGTACACTATAAGACCTAATGTTTCTTTTTGACGTAACAAATATAGTATTAATGTCCGCGGCATTTCCCCACAAAAGAATGCCGTAGGTCATTATGCTATGAAAGTAACTAAAATAAACTAGTCTCGCTGTATCTTCATCTGAAATTTCTCTAATTTTTTTTACTGCATATGCTGCAGAACTGAGCCTATCTGCCAGTTTTACAATATGAGGACCCCACTGTAATTTACAGTCTAGTGTTATACCTAGGAATACAGTGGTGTCTACTAAGTTCATTTTCTCATCATTTAATAGTACATTGGTTTGGACCTGCCTAACATTATTTTTTTATTCAACGCAGATGAAAAATAGTTCTGGAGAGTATGTTTGTATAAAATAGAGATTGACACAAAAACGGTTTTAAAATTTGCCATGTATTAAACCTTTTTAGTTTCGGACTCTGTATTGACGACTTCCGTAGCGCAGTGGTTGAGCGCGTTGGTATTCGGGCGGGAGGTCACAGGTTCCAATCCTGCCGAAGGAACAAAAAGTTTTCTGTGTTCCTGGGTCATGGATGTGTATTAAATTTGTGTATTAATATAATAAAAATCTCAAATATGTTTATTGTGTAAAAGTATTAAATATATTATCTGGGGTCGTGCCCCCGTCAAGACGAGCCAAGCGAAGCGCAAGGGCACTACCTACCTTTTCTCGAAAGGTTTCGTCGTTTTTTGAACTCCCATAACTTTGCTTTGGATGATGCTAAATAGTTGAAAATTTCAACATATAATGACACCAGTAAATACATGAATTATACAAAGTTTGAATGTCGTAGCTATTATACTTTAGATTTAATCGATGTCTAAAAACCCCTGATTTCGTCACTGACTCATTTATAGATCATCAAAATTCTTAGGTTACTTCCGGAAATCTTAGAAAGCTGAAGTTATGTATGTAAGCTGTTATTGCTACAAAACCAACAAAAAAATTATTAAAATGTAAATGCCGCCATTTTGAATCCAATATGGTGGACCACCATATTGGATTCAAAAGGATGTTTATTATAAGGATCTTTTTATTTTTTTTATTTTATTTATTTGGTACACAAAACGGAATATAGCCAAAATTTGTACAAACATTTTTTAAGTTATATCCTTATAGACTAGACTATATCCCTAAGTATATGAACACATCATGATCTTAAGCAGCACTAATAGTTTATGGAGGGTTTATACATAACAAGATGATATTGAGTACTTATAATAATATAAAAATTTTGTTTTAGTTTTAAATACTGCGTACTCGTAGAAATACAATTTTAGGGTTTAAATAAAAAAATTTTGACATCTGTTTGGTATTT
This sequence comes from Celastrina argiolus, assembly GCA_905187575.2. Taxonomy (NCBI): domain Eukaryota; kingdom Metazoa; phylum Arthropoda; class Insecta; order Lepidoptera; family Lycaenidae; genus Celastrina; species Celastrina argiolus. The sequence continues at coordinate 14,238,043 of LR994594.1, forward strand.
TCTAATATTATTATTGAATATGTCTATGTCCTGAAAATTATCTTTACAAATCTCATTGTACTGGCGACAAATTGACAACATGGGATTGTTTAAAGAAATATTATTCTTTTCCACATCCAGTAAAAAAGTTTTACCATGCATATTTCGAGCTCTTGGTCTAATATTAATGTTGATGTTGTAAAGAAGCAAAGGGGCATCAATATGAGAATGAAGAATTTTAAACAGGGTAACTAATCCTGTATACAGCCGACGAGACTGTAGAGATTGTATCTTAAACTTAGATAATCGCTCTGAGTAAGACTGAAGAGAGCGTTTTAAGCCCAATCTACAACTCAGTATTCGCAGACATTTATTTTGTACTCTCTCGATTCGTTTTATATGGACATCGTAATAAGGTGACCATATGATAGAATTGTATTCGAGAATACTACGAATCATGGAGAAATACAATACAAGGAAACTGGATGGACTCTTAAAATCTTTTGTAATACGTGCTATAAAACCGAGAAGTTTGTTGCAGTTGCATAATATAGTCGTAGTGATCTCTGAATGTAAACTTATCATCAAGCCAGACCCCCAGATCCTTGATTGTAGACCTCCTTGCCAAAATACGACCATTTAACTTGTAGTCAATTTGTAGTTTATTGACTTTATTGGTAGTAAATGTTATGACAAAACATTTCTCGGAATTTAACATCATACCGTTCTCCTGAGACCATTTATTAAGAATATCAATACCGGCTTGGAGTGTATCGGAATTCGAAATATTCTGTATTTTAGAGAAAAGCTTAAGGTCGTCTGCATACAATAGACATGGATTAGCAAATTTTTCAATTAAATCATTAATGAAGGAAATGAAAAGAAGGGGGCCGAGATGGGAACCCTGTGGAACTCCCGAGGTTATAAGTACCGGAGAGGAAAGAAATCCTTTGATTGCAACTAGCTGACTGCGATTCTCCAAGTAAGATCTAAGCCACCTCAACAAACTGCCATGAATTCCGTAGTAGGAGCTTAATTTTCTGATGAGAATGCTATGGTTAACTTTGTCAAACGCTTTTGCAAAATCTGTGTAAATACAGTCTACTTGATTTCTTTTGGCAAAAGAATTACATATGTAGTTTTTATACTCCATCAAATTAGAAGTTGTCGATCGATTGCGAACGAAGCCATGTTGCTTAGGTGATATAAGCGGATATATATGATAATAAAGTGTATCGTAAACAACAGACTCGAATAGTTTACCTAAACAGGATAATATACTGATTGGCCGATAGTTATTGCAAAATGATTTATCACCTGATTTAAAAATGGGAACGATGTGAGCAATTTTCCATATTGATGGGTAAACACCAGTATAAAGAGACATGTTAAATATCACTTCGAGAGGTACAGACAACTCAGCAGATATATTTTTTATTACTAAGGGAGGTATTCCGTCTGGGCCACACCCCTTAGTAGCATCGAGCTTTGCTATTTTACGTCTAATATCGTATTTTGTAATTACAATATTACCTATAACTTTTGATGCAGATTTAGAATCAATAGTGGTATTTAGCGACGATGATGGTTCAAAGACAGAGCCAAAATAATCAGAGAAGAGCTCACAGACTTCATTTTCATTGTAGCCATACGGTCACCGTTTTTCATTGTAAGCGGGAAAGAGGAGGAGCCTTTTTTAAACTTTACGTAATTCCAAAAATGTTTCATATTGTTTATCTGTAGTGATGATTCTACTGAATTAGTGTATGCATTATATAATAGTCCTGATCTATAAGTTTTTTACATCTTTGGCGCAAAAAAGAAAACGTGTCGTAGTCACGAGGGTTATTAAATTTACGATATTTTCGATGATATTTAGATTTTTCTTTAAGTGCGCGTATTAATGATGGGGAAAACCATAAAGGGTAGTTTTTATTTCTAGTATACATAAATGGAGTGTGTTTTCGTAAAATCTCATTAGTTTATCATAAAAAATATTAGTTAAGAAGTTAAGAGAAACAAGAACTTCTTTCCAGTAAATATCTCGCAGACTGTTTCTTATATTTTCGAAATTACTCTTCCTAAAATTTAATCTTTTGTTATTGCTGGGGGTAAATATTGTATTACACGCAGTGTTATCGTTTGACATGATTACCTCAATGATAAGGGATGGATGATGTCTATCTGGGTTGCTGACAGGCTCTGCGTCACAGACAACTACAGATGTTAATGTTGAAAATACAAGATCTAAAAACTTTCCGTATCTGTTAGAAATCCCATTGTGCTGATTAAATTTGCAGATACTACTATTTTCTAAAAGGAGGTCAGCTTTGATACCATTTGGTTGGCTGGGATACATTATATTAGGATTATTAGACCTAGACCACCCAATATGGGTGTTAAAGTCGCCAATACAAAGAAAGTTCTCACTACTCCTAGATTGAATAACATTCTGACAGTTAGTGTAGAATTCTTCTAAGTTGTGCTTAGTTAAATAGGGTGGGAGGTAGCATAGATGGATGTTAAGAGATACAGAATTGTTATTGGAAATAATGCTTATCCATAAATCTTCGAATTCAGACTCCCAATTAGTATGACGAAAGAAATTCACAGTTTTCTTAACAGCTATAAGCACACCACCACCACCAAGCTTAGGTACTTTAGTAGAATGCCTATCTCGTCTAATTACAACGTATCGTTCATCAAATACTTCTGCGTCCAGTATATCGACATTGAAATTGGTTTCAGTTAGACAAATGACGTCATAATTACAGTTTAAAACATTAAGAAACATATCTTTAATCTTAGATCTAATACGATTTACATTTTGGTAAAAAATTAACCAGAAGATTGCGTGGGCGTTTAGATGAGCTATTTAGTTTCGCTACTCTGCGGCAAAACTGAATTTGATCTTGACTGATATCTAGTTTTAAGCTTTTACATATATTATTAAAAATTATATTAGGGTTTTCATTTTTACTCTCGGGAATTGCTTGGATTTCAAGATGAAGGCTTCGACTCATTATATCAATTGCTGATATGCGTGCGTTTAGATTAGATACTTCGAATTTTAGATTAGAAACATCTGATTCCAAGTTTTTTATTGTGTGTGATTTATCCTCAAATACACACTTTAAAGCCGCGTTCTCTGCGCATATAAAATCTGTAGTAGATGTAAATTCGTCCTTAATTCGTTGCAACGAGGACTCAATCTCTTTACGAACGAGTATTTTAACATCCTCTTTGAGCTTCTGTTGAAAATCATTCATGAATTCAGACAGAGTACTACTTAGTTTTTGATCCAAAAGAGTGCTAATGTTATCCATGGTAACGCTATTGTCTTTGATAGCAGTTGGGGCACGGATGTACGACTGATGTGAGGATAGCTCGAATGACATATCCATACCTGCATCGGTGTCCAGCATTTGGTTACTTCTTACTGGAGTATTATCGTTGCGTTTAGTGCGTTTGGTGATATTTGAACACGAAGGACAGATCCAATGCGAACGATATTCAGCTGATAGTGCATGGAATTGATCACTCCTCAGATTTAAGCACTCAGAATGATACTTGGAATGACAATTGATGCAACCAAGAAGACATTTGGTATAAATTTTTTTATTACATCCGCTGCTATTCATGTTTCATGAAAAATTATAACAATTGTAAAAATAAAAATTCAGGCGTCGCGGCGCTGGGCGTCGGCAGGCGTCGCGCCACTGGCGTCGGCCAGCGTCGCGACGCTGGGCGTCGGCAGGCGTCGCGGCGCTGGGCGTCGACGGGCGTCGTGGCGCTGGGTGTCGGCAGGCGTCGCGACGCTGGGCGTCGGTAGGCGTTGCGGCGCTGAGCGTCGGTAGGCGTTGCGGCGCTCGACGTCGCAGCGCTGGGCGTCGGCAGGCGTCGCGACGCTGGGCGTCGGCATGCGTCGTGACGCTGGGCGTCGGTAGGCGTCGCGGCGCTCGACGTCGTGATGCTGGGCGGCGTCAGGCGTCGCGACGCTGGGCGGCGGCAGGCGTCGCGACGATGGGCGTCGGTAGGCGTCGCGGCGCTGGGCGTCGGCAGGCGTCGCGACGCTGGGCGTCGGTAGGCGTCGCGGTGCTGGGCGTCGGCAGGCGTCGTGGCGCTAGGCGTCGGCAAGCGTCGCGGCGCTGGGCGTCAGCAGGCGTCGCGACGCTGGGCGTCGGTAGGCGTCGCGACGCTGGGCGTCGGCAGGCGTCGCGACGCTGGGCGTCGGTAGGCGTTGTGGCGCTGGGCGTCGCCGCGCTGGGCGTCGGTAGGCGTCACGGCGCTGGGCGTCGTGGCGCTGGGCGTCGGTAGGCGTCGCGACGCTGGGCGTCGGTAGGTCGCGACGCTGGGCGTCGGTAGGCGTCGCGGCGCTCGACGTCGTGATGCTGGGCGGCGTCAGGCGTCGCGACGCTGGGCGTCGGCAGGCGTCACGGCGCTGGGCGTCGTGGCGCTGGGCGTCGGTATGCGTCGCGACGCTGGGCGTCGGCAGGCGTCGCGACGCTGGGCGTCGGCAGGCATCGCGGCACTGGGCGTCGGCAGGCGTCGCGGCGCTGGGCGTCGGCAGGCGTCGCGACGCTGGGCGTCGGTAGGCGTCACGGCGCTGGGCGTCGTCAGTCGTCGCGGCGCTGGGCGTCGGCATGCGTCGTGACGCTGGGCGTCGGTAGGCGTCGCGGCGCTCGACGTCGTGATGCTGGGCGGCGTCAGGCGTCGCGACGCTGGGCGGCGGCAGGCGTCGCGACGATGGGCGTCGGTAGGCGTCGCGGCGCTGGGCGTCGGCAGGCGTCGCGACGCTGGGCGTCGGTAGGCGTCGCGGTGCTGGGCGTCGGCAGGCGTCGTGGCGCTAGGCGTCGGCAAGCGTCGCGGCGCTGGGCGTCAGCAGGCGTCGCGGCGCTGGGCGTCGGTAGGCGTCGCGACGCTGGGCGTCGGCAGGCGTCGCGACGCTGGGCGTCGGTAGGCGTTGTGGCGCTGGGCGTCGCCGCGCTGGGCGTCGGTAGGCGTCACGGCGCTGGGCGTCGTGGCGCTGGGCGTCGGTAGGCGTCGCGACGCTGGGCGTCGGTAGGTCGCGACGCTGGGCGTCGGTAGGCGTCGCGGCGCTCGACGTCGTGATGCTGGGCGGCGTCAGGCGTCGCGACGCTGGGCGTCGGCAGGCGTCACGGCGCTGGGCGTCGTGGCGCTGGGCGTCGGTATGCGTCGCGACGCTGGGCGTCGGCAGGCGTCGCGACGCTGGGCGTCGGCAGGCATCGCGGCACTGGGCGTCGGCAGGCGTCGCGGCGCTGGGCGTCGGCAGGCGTCGCGACGCTGGGCGTCGGTAGGCGTCACGGCGCTGGGCGTCGTCAGTCGTCGCGGCGCTGGGCGTCGGCAGGCGTCGCGACGCTGGGCGTCGGTAGGCGTCACGGCGCTGGGCGTCGTGGCGCTGGGCGTCGGTAGGCGTCGCAGCGCTGGGCGTCAGTAGGCGTCGCAACGCTGGGCGTCGGTAGGCGTCGCGGCGCCGGGCGTCGGTAGGCGTCACGACGCTGGGCGTCGTCAGGCGTCGCGACGCTGGGCGTCGTCAGGCGTCGCGACGCTGGGAGTCGGCAGGCGTCGCGACGCTGGGCGTTGGTAAGCGTCGCGGCGCTCGGCGTTGCGGCGCTCGGCGTCGCGGCGCTGGGCGTCGGTAGGTGTCGGGGCGCTTGGTGTCGCAGCGCTGGGCGTCGGCAGGCGTCGCGACGCTGGGCGTCAGCAGGCGTCGCGGCGCTGGGCGTCGGCAGGCGTCGCGGCGCTGGGCGTCGTCAGGCGTCGCGGCGCTGGGCGTCGGCAGGCGTCGCGACGCTGGGCGTCGGTAGGCGTCGCGGCGATGGGCGTCGGCAGGCGTCGCGACGCTGGGCGTCGGTAGGCGTCACGGCGCTGGGCGTCGTCAGGCGTCGCGGCGCTGGGCGTCGGCAGGCGTCGCGGCGCTGGGCGTCGTTTAACAGTCGGTAACGTATTATAATGATATACATCGACATTTAACAGTCTGTAACGTTTTATAATGATAACAATAAACGAAAAACAAACGTTACATAAAACTCCAAATGCGTAGATTTTTTGTAGTCTTAATTGTAAAAACTTCGAGACTCAAAGAAATTTGGGACCATAAATAAAGTAAGTACTTAATCGACTTTTAATTGATTTGCGCATGACAAAATTTTATAAGTTTCAATATTACACGATCAATTTATTTATACAATCTTAGTTATTACGCCTCCGTGGTCTAGTGGTTTAGAGCCTGGCTTTCGACTGTGGTCGTCGTAGGTTCAAATCCCACGTTGGAAACACGTTTTAAGTTTGGTTAAGACAAGGCAGGCTGATCACCTAATTGTCTGACAAGAAAGATGATCCATGGGCATGTACAAAGTCGGTCCTGCGCTTGATCTCCCGCCAGTCGTGTCGGTTATTCGTCCCAGTGGGTTACGACAGTGAATAAAAAGAGAGTGCTTCTATGCATTGCGCACACACTTGTGCACTATAAAATAACTCCTGCGTAGCTGGACTGGTTTCAATGAAACTGGCCACCGTCACCGAAATCGGTGTGGGAGATATTATTATTAATATTATTATTTTAGCAAACACTAAAATCATTAAACAAGCTTATGACTAAACAACTAGCCACCCAGATAGTTATAGCACTTTCGAAAAAAAAAACAAGAATATAATAACGTAAAGAGAGTTCAATTATAGTAGTGAGGTGTTTTATTGAAGTTCGGTATTACACAGCCACAATGGAGACTTATCGTTTTCATATCAACCCCTTCAATATGGGTATCAAATGATGAGAGAGTTTGAGAAAACAAATACAATTCATACAAGATTTCATGAATGCCGCCATTTTTAATCCAAAATAGCGATTTGTCGTTTTCACAGGTAGGTACTCTCACAATATGGGTATCAAATGAAAGAGAAATACAATAAATCATCTAAATTCCAGACGAAGAATAAGGCGAAAGTAAGCAATTACTTTCGCCTTATTGGGCGTCGTGGCGCTGGGCGTCGGTAGGCGTCGCGGCGCTGGGCGTCGGTAAGCGTCGCGGCGCTGGGCGTCGGTAGGCGACGCGGCGCTGGGCGTCGCGGCGCTGGGCGTCGGTAGGCGTCGCGCCACTGGCGTCGGCAGGCGTCGCGGCGCTGGGCGTCAACGGGCGTCGTGGCGCTGGGCGTCGACGGGCGTCGTGGCGCTGGGCGTCGGCAGGCGTCGCGACGCTGGGCGGCGGCAGGCGTCGCGACGCTGGGCGTCGGTAGGCTTCGCGGTGCTGGGCGTCGGCAGGCGTCGTGGCGCTAGGCGTCGGCAAGCGTCGCGGCGCTGGGCGTCGGTAGGCGTCGCGGCGCTTGACGTCGCGGCGCTGGGCGTCGGGAGGCGTCGCGGCGCTGGGCGTCGGTAGGCGTCGCGGCGCTGGGCGTCAGCAGGCGTCGCGGTGCTGGGCGTCGGTAGGCATCGCGGCGCTGGGCGTCGGTAGGCGTCGCGACGCTGGGCGTCGGTAGGCTTCGCGGTGCTGGGCGTCGGCAGGCGTCGTGGCGCTAGGCGTCGCGACGCTGGGCGTCGGTAGGCGTCACGGCGCTGGGCGTCGTGGCGCTGGGCGTCGGTAGGCGTCGCGACGCTGGGCGTCGGTAGGCTTCGCGGCGCTGGGCGTCGGTAGGCGTCGCGGCGCTGGGCGTCGCGGCGCTGGGCGTCGCGGCGCTGGGCGTCGACAGGCGTCGCGACGCTGGGCGTCGGCAGGCGTCGCGACGCTGGGCGTCGGCAGGCGTCGCGACGCTGGGCGTCGGCAGGCGTCGCGACGCTGGGCGTCGGCAGGCGTCGCGACGCTGGGCGTCGGCAGGCGTCGCGACGCTGGGCGTCGGCAGGCGTCGCGACGCTGGGCGTCGGTAGGCGTCGCGGCGCTGGGCGTCAGCAGGCGTCGCGGTGCTGGGCGTCGGTAGGCGTCGGGGCGCTCGGCGTCGCGGCGCTGGGCGTCAGCAGGCGTCGCGACGCTGGGCGTCGGTAGGCGTCGCGACGCTGGGCGTTGTGGCGCTGGGCGTCGATAGGCGTCGCGACGCTGGGCGTCGGTAGGCTTCGCGGCGCTGGGCGTCGGTAGGCGTCACGGCGCTGGGCGTCGCGGCGCTGGGCGTCGGTAGGCGTCGCGACGCTGGGCGTCGACAGGCGTCGCGGCGCGGCGCTGGGCGTCAGCAGGCGTCGCGGTGCTGGGCGTCGGTAGGCGTCGCGACGCTGGGCGTCGACAGGCGTCGCGGCGCTGGGCGTCGACAGGCGTCGCGACGCTGGGCGTCGACAGGCGTCGCGATGCTGGGCGTCGGCAGGCGTCGCGACGCTGGGCGTCGGTAGGCGTCGCGGCGCTGGGCGTCGGCAGGCGTCGCGGTGCTGGGCGTCGGTAGGCGTCGGGGCGTCGCGACGCTGGGCGTCGGTAGGCGTCGCGACGCTGGGCGTCGGCAGGCGTCGCGACGCTGGGCGTCGGCAGGCGTCGCGACGCTGGGCGTCGGCAGGCGTCGCGACGCTGGGCGTCGGCAGGCATCGCGACGCTGGGCGTCGGCAGGCGTCGCGACGCTGGGCGTCGGTAGGCGTCGCGGCGCTGGGCGTCAGCAGGCGTCGCGGTGCTGGGCGTCGGTTGGCGTCGCGGCGCTGGGCGTCAGCAGGCGTCGCGGTGCTGGGCGTCGGTAGGCGTCGGGGCGCTCGGCGTCGCGACGCTGGGCGTCGGTAGGCGTCGCGACGCTGGGCGTCGGCAGGCGTCGCACCGCTCGGCGTCGCGGCGCTGGGCGTCGGTAGGCGTCGGGGCGCTCGGCGTCGCGGCGCTGGGCGTCAGCAGGCGTCGCGACGCTGGGCGTCGGTAGGCGTCGCGGTGCTGGGCGTCGGCAGGCGTCGTGGCGCTAGGCGTCGGCAAGCGTCGCGACGCTGCGCGTCGGTAGGCGTCGCGGCGCTTGACGTCGCGGCGCTGGGCGTCGGTAGGCGTCACGGCGCTGGGCGTCTTTGCGCTGTAAAGTAAGCAATTACTTTCGCCTTATTCTTCTAAAATCTATCAAAAAGTGGACAAATCTCTAGCTATGTGTCGTCTTGGCAACATTTTTACATGAAAATGTTTTTGGTGGGATTTCAGTTGTCTGGTACCTGCAACATAAGTTCTTTGTATACTCAGCACGAGGCTAGATTTATTATTATTATTTTATCTATGACAGATTTCACCATCCTAGTAGTATTAAGGCCGATTTTTCAATCGTCAGATAACTGTTATCTAAGGAATAAATATGTGAATTTGGCAGATTTTGTATGGAACAAATGTCAAAGTCACATGTTTATTCAACAGATAAAGGTTATCTGACGATTGAAAAATCGGCCCCTAGTCTAGTAGTACTACTCTATAGTAGAGCACAGAAAATGAACCTATCATCACGGCAAAATGTGTGATTCCCATTACTATGCGTGAACATCATCTTGTATGATTTAAGAAACAAAAATAATTAGTGAATAACCCAGCGGATACCAGAGAAGTCAGGTTCGAATAATATTTCAGAAAAATAAAACTTTTTATGAGCTTTGCTACGTCCGTCAGGAGAACATAAAATCTTCAGTGTAGTAAATAATAAAAAAAAAAAACAAAATAATTACTGCCCCACTTCTGGGCCTAATATTTTATAAGCAGGCTCACTCCCGACACAATCGAGAATCAAATCAGTTTTATCTCAACGACTTTTGGTTTATTATTTGGTGGATTACTTTGAAACTAATCAGGATAAAGAAAATCGTTAGATCGTAACTTTTTGTATTCCCGATCATATCAATCGACTGAGAGTCAAAATAAACAAGCGTCAATTATTCGGGAGTACGCGACACGATCTAATCTAAATCTAAATCGAATCAGTTTGGAGAGTAAGGTCCCTGTATCTAAGTGGATAACTGTAATTGACCTTATAGTTAATAATATAGTATAATGTGAAAATAATTAGAATAAAAATAAAAAATCTAATTGGAATTAATTTGAATTTGAAATATGCAGTTTCTCGCGAGCACTGGTTTAGTAATTGAGGGTCGATTTAATGAAACTATCCAATAACCAATAATATATCGACACAGTGCTATCTGTGCGAGATGTTTGACGCCATATTTTTTTTGCTGACTACTAGCGCCGCAGTGAGAAAAAAATTCAACCACCTGACTGATTTTTCGTCCGCTCTATTAAAAGGGCTATGTTACAATCCGCTAACTAATTGGACGTTGAGTGACGATTGTTCAATCAATGTTCGGCCTAGTCTTTCAATTTAATGTCGTCATTCGATAAAAACGCTAGTCACTCAATGAAATAGCGATTTCAATTAGATGACTTCGACATATACAATCGAATATCATCAGTGTTTTCAAGAGAAGCACAATATAGCTCGACGTTTAAATGTTGGTATTGGGAAGTTAGTTTTAAGAATAAAACCCTGGGTGGTTAAGACCAGGATAAGGGTGTGCGTGCTAACGGCCTACTTTTAGTCGGCAAATCTTTCCACCGATTTTTTTTCCACCATACAAATATGACCGAGTCTGTGACCTACACTTTGTAGGACGTGTGCGTTGCACTATACAATAAAATAAATGAGTGATAATACTTTAGAATGTATATTATGTACCTCCTATGTAGAGTATACTGTGAAAGTATATACACTTACTTTGACTTCCATGTTTCTATGATAAATGCCACAACACCATAAATTTGTTCATACAATAATTAAAAAAAAGGTACCCTACCTCTTTCATGAAGTACTTTCTCTGTAAACTCTATATACGAGACCCATACATACTCCAAAGTATTATCACTCATTAATATTACAGCCTGTATATATCAATACAAAAGGTTGCTCACAAAATTATGCACCCTTAAAATATGAAATACACTTCCTGGTATCTGGTCCCCGTATCACAAGTTTATTGTTAACTTAAAACCAGATTGACGTAGTATGAAGCGTCCATAGACATTTCGTAACAAACATCCTATTGCTTAGAAATCGCACGGCAATAAGTTTAGTTTATGACGTTGAGCCAGATACACAGACGCCGTGTAATGAATAGCCGCGGTAAAGGGCAAGTATAACTGGTGCAAAATTTCATGCTAATTAGGGTCTTCATTTACACTGTACGGGCTGTTTTACTTTAACTTGAAGTTATATTTACGACGATAATGCCGAGAAAAAAAAAATGTAAGTTTTATACTCTATACCATTAACCTAGTAGGCCTTGTCTTGAATCTGATTGCAATAGGCATTGGATTTTTCTAATTTTATTTAGTTTCATATAGTTAGGTCGATTTTATAGAACTAAATAAAATCAGCTTACTTTTTTTATTTAATTTCATAACTTGGACACCCAATTTCAAAACAATCTGGCGCTAGCATCGTGACCAAGAGTATGGAACGGTGGTATGTCGATCTATTAGTTTTCTTTTTATATCTAATACTCATCAATTAGAACGTCGTAGTATATTGTAATAATAATTGTGATAAATTAAAGTAAGCATAAGTTTGTAGTTTGAAGTTTATGATATCGTTTTGCTGTTTGATCAAGACTGGATCGAAACAGTGTAAAATTATATATTATATTTAATAAAATTAAAATAGCTGAATTGGCCTTCTGTTTTGAAACTAATTTAGGTATATTTTTTATTTTTTGTTTGCATTGAATTTTTCCATTAAATATTCAAGGAACTACTGTTTAATGAAGTATCATGTCGATCTGATGATGGAGCTGAAAGACAGTCGAGGGGACTCCTTAATGATTAACAGCAATTTTCTGATGGTTGGGCTCGATTAATTAGTACTCATTAAAACTTTACATCTATATAGGCTTTACCGCCAAAAGGGGTCTGATAATGACGACGACGAGGAAGAGGTGTCGATTTATATTTATATTAAAAAATATAATACAATTTTTTCCAACACCCTGTATACAACCACAATTAGATGAGCTAGTACCATCTGCGCTAAGTTATGCCTTTATACGTTTGCTGAACCGATCCCTCCTTTCGCTCTCGTTTTCTAGGCAAAGGTTGCTAGTGAGGTCAATTTACAACGATCTAATGTTTAGTGGTCATTTACTAATATCATAAAGAGGAATGATTTAGTTGTATGTTTGTTGCATAGGTTTCGTAACGACGTTATTCTATACTTAATCTATTCTATTTTCAGCTGCAACACTTTAATTAGAAAATAAAATGTTTATTTCTTATTTTTGCTATTATTATGTTTGTGTATTGTTTTTATTATACAAAACGTATTTTATATTAAACAAAAATAGTATTTATAATATTTTTTATACTATGTGTGTAATATGTAGATCGAAAGTTAATTCATTCCCAATTAGTTTTTCTGGAAATTTAATATTATACGGTCTTTTTTCTCTTATTCGTTTATTATTATTTTTGTATGGAGATCCCTGTAAGTTAAAAATTGTATTATAAGAATCTAATGAAATCCGTTATGGTCAAATTAAGGCATAATAGTTACATGAACGACGTAAACTGCACATAGTAATGATGGTTACATAATAGCATATCATACAATCTCATTACAAAATCTACCGCACTGACCCCTTGCAAATAGTTTCTGACTTTTAAGATGACCGATGACTGCATATACGGAAACTAAAGGCATTCCTTACATATTAGAATTATTGTTAGGCTTGAAATTAAATTTTATATCCGTTTCTATACATTCCAAACAAAAATGGTTCAATTATGGACCCCTGTGGAACTCCAAACTGTATTTCAACCTTTTTAGAGTTTTAATTGATGATTTTTGTATTATAAAAGTAACACGTTACTTGAAGTCTAAAGCACAAGAAGTTCTATCTGTACAGACGCTTGTGTCTAGCACAATGTATAATTATTTTTAGTATTATTCTAGTCATACTTTTGGTGCGTGGAAAAACTTATAAGAGTAAATTTTTACGTGCACAATAACTCGAATAACCGTCACAAAGAAGTTTTAGAATTCTAGTCTACATTTTACAGAACTAGCGAGTGTATTCACAATTATTTATTTTTAGTAAGTAAATAATTTATATTTCATTCAATTTTATTATTATTATTATTTAAAGATAATAATTCATTCTTTTTTCTTTATATTTTTCTATTTTTGAAGTTCTATATTTTTTTGTACTTGCTGTAAGGTAGTGTAATCTATAATTGTGAATAAACATTTATTCATTATATTTAAGTATAAGACTAAGCCGGTAAATACATTGCTACTAGTACACTTGCTCCGTACAATCTAAATTACAAAACTAGCCTGACCCCCGGTCGTGATCGTAAACTATCTCATATTATGTTAAGATTTGATAATTATCGCAAATAGAGATGAGCGGCCTTGAACGTTCCCTTCTGTAAGGCTGTGTGTACATGTACGCGAATAATTTATTCATTTATTCATATATATATTGATATATATGAATAAATTAATGAATGAATTACCCTTTATAATTGTGGACATATATTTTTATTTATTTATTTATTTAACTTAATGCACACACAGTACAAAGGCGTATAACATTCTCTACCAGTCAACCTTTGGGCGTTACAGAAACAAAATTGTATAGGTGAAAAAAAAGAGACTAATAAAAAATAATAACAAAACATACTCGAGACATATTCGAGAAATAACATCAATATAATATAAGAACACAAATGGCGGCCTTATTACTATTTAGACATTTTTTCCAGGCAACCACGGGTAGAGGAAAGTAATGAAAGATTTGCGATGAATGTGCATGCAAATGACGAAGGGGAATTTTATAGAAAGTGTTAAAGTTTTGTACATATTAAAGTAGTTGTTGGTTAAATAGTGCAAAAACTTAAACGAATAATATATTAATACGTGAATAAAAAACTCTGAGTACATATATGAAAAAGGTTGTACATGTACTTTTAAATATTTAAAACTTATTAATATGTATAAATTTATCTAATATGTATAAATAGTATTATTTGTAATCAAGGTGGTCGTTAAATGACCTAAATGTTAAAACGACCTTAAATAAATAAATAATAATAAAAAGAAATTAACGTTATTTTCATTTACATCCTGTTTTGTATGTGTAAACTTAGGCTAACAGGAATGCGATTGTAAATTTCATTAATGACGTTGTATCCTTGAAAACTCGCACCACCCGCCGAAGATTGAAGTTTCACCCACATCGATTGGATCAGTGGCGATCCACCACGGTCCGATTCTCCCGATCGTTCTTGCCGCGCACCTGCAAACTGTGGAATGAGCTTCCTTCTGAGGTATTCTCGGAACGCTATGACATGGGATTCTTCAAGAAAGGTGTTAAAAAAGTTCTCCTTCAGGGCCGACGATGCATTGGTGATTCCTCTGGTGTTGCCCATGTTCATAGGCGACGGTGACCGCTTAACAAAAAAAAAAAAAAAAAACTAACTGAAAACAACACGACAACATCAAGAATACAAATTCCTCTTAACCAGCCCATCTATCATTACACACCTTTTATGGAATACATTTTTCATTAAAATTATACAGTAAAGGTTATTACTAATTACACTGTAATTAAACAGTTAAGAAGGGCGACGGAATGCGTTATAATTATTACAAATGTATTGCATGTAATGGTAAATGTTACATTATCTAAGAATGTTATCATTTTATTCATCTTATCATCATTACTTTTGAACGCCTCTGTGTTATAGTAATTTAGAGTATAGTTCTCGACCCGGAGGTCGTGGGTTCAATACCTACGTTGGAACAACAAAAAATTATTTGACAAGAAAGATGATACATGCGTCGGATGGGCATGTAAAAAGTCGTTTCTGCGCCTGATCTCCAGTTGTCCGTCTCACTGGGCTACGAGAGTGAAGGAAGAGAGAGTGCTTCTGTGTATTCCGCACACACTTGGGGCACTATAAAAACAACTCCTGCGAAGCTGGTCTGGTTTCAATGAAATTAATATTGAAAGAAAATATTTACTGTGAAAGTACCAGCGCTGAAAGAGGTATTTTTTTACTTATTGTATTTTTACGGCCAAACGTATGATGTTGGTGCATTACTCATAGAAACATGAAAGTCAAAAGTAAGTCTTTCAGTGCTGGTACTTTCACAGTATACTCTACATATAAGACACACATCCCAAAGTATTATCACTCATTCATTTTACACCTTGTATCGGGTCTATAAATATAGTATAAAAAACCAATATGGAAAAACTTTTCTCATTCTAGAAATGTAATATCTTTTTTATTATAATGCTTAAAAAAATTATATAGGTATATAAAAATGAATTGCTGTTCGTTAGAGTGGCTAAAACTCTAGAACAGGTGAAGTAATTCAGCTATTTTTAGCCTTGAAATATTTGTACCAGTCCCGGGAAGGTTTAAACGGTTCATAAGCAAACTGTTTCTATGCTCAACTAAGTATGCATGTGTCACTAGTCTTCTTATTCTCATAAATATAAAAATGAATTGCTGTTCGTTAGTCTCGCTAAAACTCGAGAACGGCTGAACTGATTCGGCAATTTTTGGTCTTTATATATTCGTGGAAGTCCAGGGAAGGTTTAAACGGTTTCTATGCTCCACGAAGTGGGCACGTGTCAACTAGTAATAGATAAATATTAGCTTTTTCTTCTTGCTTATGTTCAGTAGTAGACGATAGCTGAAATGTTGATGGCACGTTATAATATTAAATAAATAAATAAAAATAAATAAATAAACGTTTATTCAACAATACGAACATTACACTACACAATGGGAAAAAACAAAACATATTATTATCATTACATACACCAAGACATAAAAAAAACAAAACATATTATTATCATTACATACACCAAGACATAAAAAAAACAAAACATATTATTATTATCATTACATACGCCAAGACATAAAAAAAGACACGATTAAACAGTAACAACAAAACAGGAATACGTTGAAAAAGTAATAAAAAACCATGAGGTCTGGGTAATGGTGGTAGGTATGGTATCCACTCAGGGTAATGACTGTGGATCTCCACAGTCCCTGATATTCTGTGGACCCAAACTGTCAGGCGCGAGACAGACTACTCCAGGCACATATGCGTTCTAATATACTAATAGATAAAATATATTTACTTCTGTCCGTGCGTCCACGGCTTTACAAGGTAATAATTGTGTCGAGCTTAATTGCGGGCGGCATCGGCGGCATCACTGTGGAATGCACATTACATTTTATCAGTGTATTTTAGGCTTTAAACGTTGCTCATCAATAATATCTGTATCATTAGCGTCAAAAGTTATGACAAAATATGTTCTTTGTTTAATTTCAGCTAATTATTTCATATAGCTTTTAGTTAGGTATAATAACACTCAGAAATATTAAGAAACTATTGATTGGAATGTCCGTTCCAGAAATCAGCGATTGTGTAGCCATAACAGATAATATGATCTGACAACCGACAAAAACAGAGGGTCGTTATAAGTTTGTCTCTTTCTTTATCTCTCTCTCTATGTGTGCGTGTGTGTGGCATCGTAGCTCCTAAACGGATGAACCGATTTTGATCTACTTTTGTTGTGTGAAAGCCGGCGTGATCGCGAGTGTTCTTAGTACTGTTGTTAGTCATCATCAGTTCGCTCACTGCTTATAAATTAAGGGATTTCTTAGATTTTTTAATATTTTTATTAGTTTTTTCGGGTTTTACTGAAAACCTCAGCCCATTCTAGCGGCTCTGTCGCCGTTATGCATTGCATCTTTAAGCTACTCGCGTAGAGTTGCCTCAAAAGAAAAAACCGGTACGGTTATAGGACCACTTCGTTGTCCATCTGTCTGTCTATCAATTACCCTTTTTCTTAGGAACGAGTGAAGGAAAATATATCAAACACTTAGGTCTACTGTCCCTTGAATCTGTGAAAAAACAGACTTTTAAGCCAATCTAAAATTACCAACAGCCGTTTATGTAGCAAATTTTGGCTACTATAGACACTCGCAAGGAATTCAACCTAAGGGGTACTGCCTGTTGACTAAGAAAACCAAGTTCTATGAACATACCTACAAGTTTGTCCGAGGGTTCTGCACCAGCTTGTACATATACCTTATGGTTCTTTTACTAACCCGCCTGTTTAATTTCCATGTGTCGAAGTTACATCAACGTAAGTTCATCATATTTTCATCTCAATGTATAATGTCGGTATTTATGCGTATTTACGCTTTTTTAAAGGCGTCAGGCCCTGATGTTACTGCGACCCTTTTGAATTGTGACTTTCGCTTCAGAGTATGCGAGTTTCTTACGCCGGTTCTTCTCGCTGGGCTAGTTCCCGAACCGGTGGTAGGCATCACATAGACACGACGTTCAAAAAACATTTTGTAAAAATTTATTCTGAATAAAATGTTTTTATAGAGAGTACCGTCCTAGTCTTATGTTACTCATGAAACGAAAGATAGGGGTCTGCTGCGAATTTTCTCTGCTGCTGCTGTATAGTATCCTACCCCAGGTGTTTGTTCCTGTTCAGTTGGAGTGCTGGACAGTCAAGAAGAAGATGGATACCTCGTTCCTTGCATAATGTGCAAGTTATAAAATCATCTATACCCAATCTAGTAATAGTCCAGCCATTTTAGGCATTTTAAACCCCAATCTGGGGACCTTTGTAACTTTTTTAGCGGATGTCGATTTTTCACATCTTCATAATATCACCGAAATAAAGGTGTATACAAAAATTCTGCCCACTAGGATTTTTTCCCTAGATGAAACCTAAAATTACTGGACTATAAGGTGTTTGTGAAGATTGCAGTGCCCAGTTGGAGTTCAGGGCCCTGATTCAAGGTGACATGCTATTTATCGCTTACGAAGTGCATAAACAAAATGTATGGAATTAGACATAAGGTTCGCTAAATGAAAAGCGAATTCGTGTGTCACTTAGCGAAGCTTATTGTCAAATCCCATACATTTTGTTTTCGAACTTCGTAAGCGATAAATAACGATGGCATCTTGAATCAGGGTCCTGGTGAGGATTCAGGAGAGGAGGAATATACTCTCCAAACTGATTCGATTTTGATTCAGATTCGTCGTGCCGAGTACTCCCGAATAAATTGACATTTGTTTATTTTCATTCTCAGTCGATCGATATGGTCGAGAGTACAAAAAGTTACGATCGATTTTCTTTATCCTGGTTAGTTTCAAAGTAATTCACCAAATAATGTACGAAAAACCACTGATATCGAACGGATTCGGTTCTCGATAATGTCGGGAGTAAGCCCGCTGGTCCAGAAAGCAACTGCAACTGTGTAGTCTAAGTATTTGATCGTTTATCGTTTAAATTCCTCGCTGATTACCTATTGAAGTCTCACCTTGATACTTGATAGTAAGTGCCGCCTTTTTCGATACAGGTCACCTTCAAATCGTCTTCTCGTTAAATAAGTAACAGCTGTAGCTAGGTCAAAGGCCCTTCACAAATCTATAAAAGATTTCGAGGAGAATACCGTTATAATCTTCTATACAAAAATGAATTGCTGTTCGTTAGTCTCGCTAAAACTCGAGAACGGCTAAACCGATTCGGCTATTTTTAGTCTTGAAATAGTCGTGGAAGTCAAGGGAAGGTTTAACGGGTTGTATGTCCAACGAAGTGGGCACTGGTCTTTTTTGCAAAATAAACATATTAATTTTTAATATTTCATTCCCATAGCAACATTTTTAACACAGTTTGTGATGAACTTTTAAACCTTTCCAAGACTTCCACGAATATTTAAAGATAAAAAATAGCCGAATTGGTTCAGCCGTTCTCGAGTTTTATCGAGACTAACGAACAGCAATTCATTTTTATATATTATTATAAGAAACAAGAAGAAGACTAACTGACCCGTGCCCACTTCGTTGAGCATACAAACCGTTTAAACCTTCCCTGGACTTCTACGAATATTTCAAGACTAATTATAGCCGAATCGGTTCAGCCGTTCTCGAGTTTTAGCGAGACTAACGAACAGCAATTGATTTTTATATAGCCTATGTTACTCAGTGATAATATAGCTTTCTAATGAAAAAAGAATTATTAAAATCGGTCCAGTACTTTTTGAGTTAAGTTGTTACATACAAAAATACAAATCTTCTTTATAATATTAGTGTAGAAGAATATAAGATATAAGATTGTAATTTGGTCCTATCATTGTGTCTCTATTACGTTTTTGCCGCGATATTAGTAATACAAAACATAATGATCCTTATGAAACATGAATGAGATTACTCAAGAAACGAGGATTATAATTTAAAACTAGGTGTGCCCGCGACTTCGTCGTGAAACAAAAGCAGTATAATTGAACGACTAGCGCGGTTAGAAATGACGACAATTAATTGAATGACTAAAGGACAACTCGTCAAGTTGTTTAATGTAACGTTCAACGTCTTGACTGAACGTCCTTTAGCATAGCAGTCATTGAATGACATAGGTTTAAGCATAAGTTCGCAACTTAAAAGGTCCTCGAATATATCACACAAAATAAAAATGAAAATATTATCAACTAAGTATGTATGTACTATCTGTGCAAGCTGTTTGCCGCCATATTTGTTTTGGTGAGTACGTCTAGCGCCATTGCGGGAAAAAATGAACTAAATTTCTATGAGCTGACTGATTTTACATCCGCTATTTTAGTTACAGTCCGCTAACTAGTTGGACAAAGAGTTACGCTTGTTCAATCAACGTTTGGCCTAGTCAATCAATTAAATGTCGTCATTCAATAGACGCGCTTGATATTAATCAAATAGCTGATTCAGACAGATGACATAATATATATCACACGAATGGTGGTTGAGGTGATATTATTTTTCTGGCACCTGACGGATAACTCGTCATACGAATTTTAAAACCGCCTGTCACAGGCACTATAACAATAAATAATGGGTGCCCTCACCGATTTCGGTGTCGGTAGTCGATTTCGCTGAAACCAGCTATGGAGGAGTTATTTTATAGTACCGAAGTGTATGCGCAATACACAAGGACACTCTTTCTTCCTTTTACTCTCATAACTTAGTGGTACGGTTAACCGACACGAATGGCGAGAGAACAGGCATGACCGACTATTTATCCAACTTCGGCGAAGCCAAAAGGAAGGGTAATGATTTTGGCAGTCTATGTATGTATGTATGTATAAATAAGGTGACAATCGATTCGTAGTGGTACCGCGAGTAACATAGGCTAAATAATTAAAAAAAGATGATTTTCAAAATAAAACTTGAAAAACTATCTCCAAAAAAATGAAATTAAGAAATTTCAAAAAAACGTTAGAAATGTGGTCGTACATGTAGTATCTATGAGTAGTTTAGTTACGTTCGCCGACGCCGACGCCTACGCCGAAACCGACGCCAAAACCGACGCCAAAACCGACGCCAAAACCGACGCCAAAACCGACGCCAAAACCGACGCCAAAACCGACGCCAAAACCGACGCCAAAAATACAGACGCCGACGCCAACGCCAACGCCGACGTCAACGCCAAAACCGACGGCGAGGCCAAAGTCGACGCCGACGACAACGCCGACGTCGACGCTGAAACCGACACCGACGCCGACGCCAACGCCGACGCCAACGCCGACGCCGATGCCGACGCCAACGCCGACGCCGACGCCAACGCCGACGCCAACGCCGACGCCGACGCCAAAACCGAAGCCGAAACCGACGCTGACGCCGAAACCGACGCCGACGCCGCCGCACAAAAATGTTGTGTATGAATATTCCAAAGATAGCAGGAAATCTTCATCGTATAGGGAAAGGGGAATTGTTTTACTCCAAATAAACGCATGCGGGCCACGGGCAGTAATTGATAAATCAAAACTACTGGATCGATTTTAATAATTTTTTCAGTGAGAGACAGAGGCTTATTTTAAATACCCGTGCGAAGCCGGAGCGGGCCGCTGTGTTTTCATATACAACGTTCACAGTTTTTCTCTAGTGTATTTAGTATCAGCGCAGCTGGGGTGGGTCGCTAGTAATACGTATAATATAAAAAGTGGTCGCATATCGAAATGAAAAAAACTTTAAATTCCAAATAGGTTAGGAAATAACACCTTTAGAATCCTACATGATGACCTACCACTGCGAAGCTGAGCTAGGAGAATACTCTACAAATAATTCAATAATAAAAGAAAATAGAGCTTTTTGGTATATTCACATATTTGATGAATCAAAACATTTGTTGCTTAAATAGTATTCACGGCCCAGTCACGGGAAGCTGCACCATAAAGTATGCGCGGCAATTGCACACTCTCCATATAACACCGCCGTGAGCTGCGCCATGAACCGTGACTAAAGGCACATGCATAGTGAATATTTATACAAACATTTGTGAGTACGGTTTTTTATACGGGCAAATAGACGACATTTTTCTTAATTTTATTTTATTTATTTAAACATCATGCACATTTTGTACATAGGCGGACTTAATTCCTTAAGGCATTCTCTACCAGTCATTATTTCTTTTTTTATAGTCAGTTTCATTATTGTCAGTCTACATTTATTGTTCACAAGAAACACTAAACAATCGTACACATTACAGAAAAATAAGACGAAATTTCTTCCAGCAGCCTAAGGTCCTAACCAAATTTCAAAAAACATTTTTTGTTGTTCCAACGCGGGAATCGATTCCACTAACTTGCGGTCGAGAGCCAAGCTCTAAACCACTAGACCACGGAGGCGTTCAAATACTTTAATATCATCATCATCATTTTAAATATGACGTCCACTACTGTATATCAGCCCCCAAAAGTATTTCATGGGGCCTAGTTAGTTGCCTATATTTACACTTTTTTTTACATTTATCGCCTCCGTGGTCTAGTGGTATCGCCTCCATGGTCTAGTGGTTCAGAGCTTCGCTCTCGACCCGGAGGTCGTGGGTTCGATTCCCGCGTTGGAACAACAAATAATGTTGTTTTCAATTTTGGTTAGGACAATTCAGGCTGATCACCTGATTGTCTGACAAGAAAGATGATCCATGCGTCGGATGGGCATGTAAAAAGTCGGTCCTGCGCCTGATCTCTCGCTAGTCGTGTCGGTTTACCGTCCCACTGGGTTATGAGAGTAAAAGGAAGAGAGAGTGCTTCTGTGTATTGGGCACACACTTGGGCACTATGAAATAACCAGAAAAATGTATATTTTTTAAATTTGAATATGCATTAAGTAATCTGAACTACTTCGCACTGTTTTGGGTTAAGTAGCTGTTAAGCCATGAATAATGATAAACATAATCTAGTTACTTACTCATACTTCTTTTTTTATTATTTTAATCTGCAATCAACTTAGTCATAATCAGATGTTTTGGCTTTGTGTTATACTAATTATTTTGGAGGGGCAAATCAACATTTAATTTTGCTCCCTCAGTTTTTCCCATCCGACGCATTCTAAAATGTTTGAGTGACAATTTGAACTCAATTTTCTCGAAATTTTGCTACATATCACCTTCATCTATTCATGTCTTAAATTATATTATTCTTTATAGGTCAATATGAACACAGCCTTAGGTGTAGTTAGTGAAAGGTGCACCTGCCCACCCAGCGTGTTACAGAAGACACATTGATACACCCATCAGCTTTTAGTAGACTTACTAACATTACGTTCTACTAAATAGGTATATATTAGTAAATACTACTAATACCTAATACATTTTTTATGAAATACTTTATCCCAACTAAGTAAATAACAAAGCCTTTGCTACTTAGGCTATTATTACGAACACATTTTGTCTACGATAGCGCAGTGGTTGAGTACATTTGTGCTCAACCGGAGCTGGATTGCTGGGTTCGATTCTCGCCTATGGAACAAAAAATTTTTCAGTTAGTATTTTCAAAAGCCTTCATTTTTTTATTTGTTAGGGTTATGATTGAAAAAAAAAGTGAATTATTATTTTGTACAGTATTTTTGATGACCTCCGTAGCGCAGTGGTTGAGTACACATCAATAATGTATCATAGTAAGCATTAGCTTGAGTTGGAGGTCGTGGGTTGAATCCCGCCGAAGGAACAAAAAGTTTTCAGTGTTCCTGAGTCATGGATGATTAAATATGTCTATAATAATATAACAAAATATATCTTAAATTTATATTATAAAAGTATTCAATATATTTCCGTTGTCTGGTCCCCGTAACACTAGTTCATCTGATACTTAGCATGGGGCCAGATTTCCGTGGTGTGAAGCATCCATAGATATGGGGGGTAGTTGTCTATACTTGTCACGCTTGACAGGCGGGATTTCAAGCGCCATTTTCAATAACAATGACCGTGGTAACGCTCCTGTCTATTTTCGGATATATAATAGCTCCCCTCACCGATTTCGGTGTCGGTAGCCGATTCCATTGAAACCAGGCCGGCTACGCAGGGTTGTTTTATAGTGTCCAAGTGTGTGCGCAATATACAAAGACACTATTTTACTTTTACTCTCATAGCCCAGTGGGACTGTAAAGCGACACGACTGACGAGAGATCAGCGCAGGACCGACTTTTTACATGCCCGTCCGACGCATGGATCTTTCTTGTCAGATAATCAGGTGATCAGTCTGTATTGTCCTAACCAAACTTGGAAACAATTTTTTTTTATTCCATGAATATTATATATAACCGGACGCCTCCGTGGTCTAGTGGTTCAGAGGTTCGGTCATGGGTTCGATTCCCACGTTGAAAAACAAAAAAAAATTTGTTATTCCTTTATCGCTTTATCACCTGCGACACCCATGGAAAAGATGATGGGGAGACGCTATTCTTTCTTCGACACCCCATGGATAACAGGTTTTCGACATTGGCATTAAAGAATTCTACTTTATAAGATTACCATTTATTGATAAGCATTACGGACAAGTTTACTTAATCATAATTATGTTTAGTGCAAATTGCATAACGATTGCTAATATAGAAGCTAAAGAGCTTCGTAACAAACAAATGAATTGTTTTTCAATAAGGTCAGCTTACATTGAGACGCGACGAACGCACATATTTTGATAGAGTTGTTTAGTTTTAGTTTCTTTGCAATTGGAATATTCTGTGTAGTAAATGAGCTTAAGTTTATTTTAAATCGGTTTTTGGAAGGCTATTCAAATATATGATCAATTAACATGGCATTCAAATCAACAACCCATGTTGATCGCTGATTGGTGGCACACTATCAGAGAGAAAGGAACCGGCAGATATTATATAATGACTTATCTATAGATCTCAGTCTATCAATATTTAAACACTCAAAAGTTAAAAACTATAACGTGACGATGTTACACGAGCCATTATTACAAATCCATTGCCCCCTCATTTAAAATCAAAATCAGCCTTATGCTTCACGATGGAAAACATCCATACTTACAAACATGCATAGAATATCAAAATGGTTAAATTTAATAGAAAACCCAACTAGCTTCGCCGTTGTTGTAATAAGTTCACACCACGTCCCTCTGTGAACTGACCCTTACAGTCTCGTACGGCCAGCGTACTCACAGACAAAAATAACTCGTTAAAATCGTTGCGTTGAATTAAACATTTGCAGTAACTTTTTTTTTTTACCATTTAAGAGTTATTCTTTGGTATTAGTTGGCTGGATCGAAATATCGAGGCTTTATTAGTGGTAAATATATAATAAAATAATATATTTACAGAGATCTCGTGGACAGCGAAGAATTTTTGCGCTTTCAAACGTTATTGGCGTAAGTACAATTGGGAATAGTTCATTGTATCTACCAAACGCCAAACCGATCTAATTTTTTTCGTTTGAAAGCTGTCGTGACGTGGCCGCGTACGTTCCTAGCTATTATTAATCATCATCAGTTAGCCCGCTGTTTAAAAATTCGGAAATTATTATTATTCGTTTAAATATACTTTATTAAAGCACACGCGGCGGACAAGCGAACCATTTTCTGTATGTTTTCAATATGAAATGTGGGATCCATAATTTACGGTTATAATATGTCATGTTTTTTTTTATATTTCTATATTATTTTTGTTTTAAATGCTCGCGAGATTCTAGAAATCTCATTAACGGATATAGTATGTGCAATATCACTCTATGGGTAGACATATTATTATTATGTCTACTGACTGATAGTGAGTAGAGTAGAGACCGTTTTTTCTTTTTAAAAGTTTAAAATATTGCACGTTTAGGGTGTGTTTCGCCAAGCAATGTTAAAGTTAATCCTTCGTTAAATATTATCATGTTATCCCTCTCGTATTTCCTGTCAATGAATGAGAAGAAGGCATGGTATTTTAACATGGCGTTAACTTCAACATTGCTTGGTGAAACACGGCCTTAACCTTATTGTAACTTTAATAAACTTTAAATACGCTGCGATACGAACCATTGTATAGCGATTTTGACCATTAAAACGTTAGTGTGTTCACAACCCATCTATGTTAGGGTGCCCACCTACTTTTTGTGGGCCGATTTTATCGCAGATTCACCATACAGAATATAAAAAGAACTATAACTTTGGGATATGATTATACTACCGTTTCTCATTCTAGAAATGTGTTTTTTTTTCAAATACACAAAAAATTTTCTTCACACTATATTCGATTAAATATATGAACCATGAATCAACCTGTATATAAAAAACTTTATTATAAATAACAGCCCTAGCATTAAAACAAGACGGATCCGGGTAAGATTATAATGATCTATTATATCATTACAAACAATGTTATTTTGCAATTTTGTATCATCTAGTAAAACTAGTAGTTGAATTACTCTTTAAATTAGAGATAATATTATATATATAATATAATAATATCTATGGACGCTTCATACCACGTCAATCTGGCCCCGTGCTAAGTATCCGAAGAACTTGAGTTACAGGGACCAGACAACGGAAATATATTTAATACTTTTATACTATACTTAAGATTGTTATTATATTAATACAATTAATATAAAAAAATATTTAGTTATTGGACTACGTGAAGCAGTAAAATTGTACCCCTTTTTATGAAAATGGCACGGACGGAGGAGAATGAAATTTCCCACATCAAATAACATAACAAGACAGGCTTTAGCAAAATATATAGCACTAGCTGACCCGTGCCCACTTCGTTGAGCATGGAAACCGTGTAAATCTTCCCGGGACTTCCACGAATATTTCAAGACCAAAAATAGCCAAATCAGTTCAGCTGATCTCGAGTTTTAGCGAGACTAACGAACAGCAATTGATTTTTATATAGCCTTTGTTACTCAGTGATAATGTAGCTTTCTAATAAAAAAGGAATTATTAAAATCGGTCCAGTACTTTTTGAGTCAAGTCGTTACATACAAAAATACAAATCTTTCTTTCTTTATAATATTAGTGTAGATGTATAATAATGTTGGACAAAATACATTATATTGTAATCTATCTATATATAATATAATATTTTATGTCCATTAAACATATAGTCAGTTATATTTCGTCGCTTTTCCTTTACAACCTCGTATCTATAATACTACAACTTTTCAGTAGAGTCAAAAAACTTAATAATTTTAGATTTTATGACATGGATTTTTTTTTAAATGATTAGTAACAGTATCCAAAATCCATGTCATAATAAAATCTAAAATTATTCAGTTTTTTGACTCTACTGAAAAGTTGTAGTTTTATAGATACGAGGTTGTGAAGCGACGATTTGTAATATACCTGACACAGTTAATAAATACTTTACTAATAAAATTGTTTAATAAGCTCCCTGATTCAAGATGCCATCGCTACTTATCGCTTACGAAATTCGAAAACAAAATGTATGGGATTTGACATAAGCTTCGCTAAATGACATGCGAATTCGGTTGTCATATAGCGAAACTTATGTCAATTTCCATAAATTTTGTTTTCGAGCTTCGTAAGCGATAATAGCGATGGCACCTTGAATCAGGGGCCCGATTTTTGATGACGGTGGGTGGTGTGTGCGCAATACACAAGGACATTATCTCTTCCTTTTACTCTGATAAACCAGTGGGACGGTTAACCGAAACGACTAGCGAGAGACCAGGCGCAGGACCGACTTTTACATGCTCATCCGACGCATGGATCATATTTCTTTGTTGTCGAGGAAGCCTGCATGATAAATGATGACCCAGTCGTGAGGACAAATCAGATACTTTTACATGAAATTGTATAATTTTCATCTCAATATATAATTATGTTCATCAGAGTCGAAAACCGAAATTCAATCATTTGAAATTACATTTCAAAAGTTGTTTTGCATATTGGATAAGTGAGGTGTTTAGGATCTTAAAGAAAGAAGGAGAGAAACAAATATAGACATATATATATATAGAATATGGACATCTATAATTTTCCCCGTTTTGCAACATTTTTCACTGACGCTTCGCTCCTTTTGGTCGCAGCGTAATGTTATATTAAAATCTTCCTATAAATCGACTATCCCACAAAAAAAAAAATTACAAATCAGACCAGTAGTTCCTGAGATTAGCGCGTTTAAACAAACAAACAAACTCTTCCGCTTTATAATATTAGTATAGATTATAATATATTGATACAATGATAATGACTTTTCTTCTATACAGGATGTGGAAAAGGCCAGTCACTATAACTTTAGGTAATGCTTAAGCCATGACTTTTTCTCACTCTGGGAATGTGTTTTTTTTTCGTCAAAAATTAATGAAATACTTTTTACAATTTATTATTGTTTTGTCGCGAGAATAACAAATAAGTAAAAAAAATATTTCTCAAATGAGAAAAGGTAGTACTATAATCATACCCCAAAATATTATAACTTTCCTGTTTAGACCACTGTTTTACTTCTCTTCCATCTGTATTTTTTACTTTACTTCTTTGTCTGTATATCTATACTAATATTATAAAGCGGAAGAGTTTGTTTGTTTGTTTAAACGCGCTAATCTCAGGAACTACTGGTCCGATTTGAAAAATTATTTTTTTGTTGGATAGTCCATTTATAGAGAAAGACTTTAGGCTATATAACATTACGCTGCGACTAATAGGAGCGAAGCGTCAGTGAGAAATGTTGGAAATATGGGAAAATTAATTACATTTGGGGACTTTCATTGCGTGCGCTGCATAAACGGCTTAAGTCACTCAATAACCACGCGAACGAAGTCGCGGGAACAGCTAGTTAGTTATATACTGTGTTATATTTGCTCCACCGTGGTCTAGTGGTTCTGAGCTTCGCTCTTCGACCCGGACGACGTGGGTTTCGATTCCCGCGTTGGAACAACCAAAATGGTGTTTTAAAGTTTTAAAGTTAGGACAATGCAGGCTGATCACCTGATTGTCTGACAAGAAAGATGATCCATGCGTCGGATGGGCATGTAAAAAGTCGGTCCTGCGCCTGTTCTCTCGCCAGTCGTGTCGGTTTACCGTCCCACTGGGTTATGAGAGTAAAAGGAAGAGAGAATGTCCTTGTGTATTGCGCACACACCACCCACCGGCCTGGTTACAATGAAATCGGCTACCGACACCGAAATCGGTGAGGGGAGCTATTATTATTATATTTGCTCCGCAAGGGCACAATTTTTTATGAAAGTAATCGGGGTGTTGTATTGTATTAAGTGTGTATTACTATTATCAAATTACTGGCAATTGTTGTTTGTAATTTTCATAACCTTCGTAATGAAACTTTTAAGCGGTGTATAATTTCATCTTCTCCAATTGGAGGTCATGTCACAATGGTGACCTCTGTGGCTCAGTAGTCGCGACGATTTTCAAAGCGGATGTTGCGGGTACAAATCCAGTCGAGACAGAATAAAAAAAGCTATGTTTTAAAAAAAGACTACAACAACTAAAAACCATAAAGTAATACTTTTATAATCTATTTCCAATAAAATTATTAATGTTCTTTTTTGTGTCAGTGTCAGCTAAAATGACAACATCCTAAAGTTACTGACTTGATCTCACCTTTGCTGACACCGACGATTAATAGATTATAAAAGTATTATTTTATGCTTCTTAGTTCTTACCT
Organism: Celastrina argiolus; assembly: GCA_905187575.2. Taxonomy (NCBI): domain Eukaryota; kingdom Metazoa; phylum Arthropoda; class Insecta; order Lepidoptera; family Lycaenidae; genus Celastrina; species Celastrina argiolus. The sequence continues at coordinate 14,266,891 of LR994594.1, forward strand.
TGTGTTCCTTTAAGCACTTCTTTTACTCTGAACGCTCAGATCATTCATATGCTTGTGGAAGGACTGACAGATGTCAAAATTTAACATTTCCTTTTTATCCCTTATATTCTATTTATATTTTAAATTAACAATAATAACTACATTAAAAAAGAATCTAGAATAAATTTGCTCGATCCATAACTTAAAAATAACATCGAGATCAGTGAAATCTAAGTAAACGTCAAAAACAAGATGGGTAAAATTATGCAAAATGACGTGATCATTCTGAGCGTTTTGAACAGTTTTTTTGACAGCTGACAGCTGCGTCTGGAACACGGTATTAGCTGTTGTAGTCTTTTTTAAACCTTCCTCTACAAATTAGCTATCCAAAAAAAAAAAGGATTTTTCAAATCGAACCAGTTGTTCCTGAGATTAGTGCGTTTAAGCAAACAAACAGACAAACAAACTCTTCCGCTTTATAATATTAGTATAGCTATATATTATTATATAGGTGATTGACGATTTTTAGAAACCGGACGTAAGTAAGGCCTTTGATTCGTAAATTATTGACATTATCCAACATACTTTGAACCTGCCAGCTAATGATATCCAGGGTCCTTAGAGAATATCATGACGGGTGAGGTCACGGCTTGTTATGAGATTACAAGATCACGGTCAGACGGTACAATACATCCATTTAGTAAACATCGCTTTGTTATGATGTGTCTAATGATATAAGTATATCATAATAATTTATTAGTACAATACAATACAATACAAATATACTTTATTGTGCACACAACAAGTTACAAAAAAAACAAAAAAAATATACATTACAAAAATCAGACATGCACACAAAGGCGGCCTTATTACTAGATAGCAATTTCTTCCAGACAACCTTATGGTGTTAGAGAAAACAATGCTAGAGAATGGGAGTTGCGCAAAAGTATATTTAATAAAATAAAAGTAAATAAAATAAAATAATACATAAACACAATAAATATATAATATATGTATACAATATAATATATATATATATATATATATATATATATATATATATATATATATATACAATAGATAAACCTACATGATATTTTAATTTATAATAATAAGTGTTAGTTACATAAGTCAAGGGTTGACACAATATGATTCCAGATAATGATTTTTTATAAGAGTTTTAAAGCGATGTATAGTTTCAGCCTGCCTTATATGGATAGGTAAAGAATTCCAAAGGGAAATGGATTTTACAATGAAAGAGCAATTAAAGTATTTAGTGCGGTGGATAGGAATGTCAAGAAGAAGATTAGATATAGATCGTAGTTCCAGTCTGTCAGAGGTACGGAAGTTAAAATTACTTTTTAAATAAGTGGGACAATGGGAGTCAAATAGGATGTTATAAAGGAAGGAGAGAACACGAGAGTCACGGCGGTAGCGGATTGGCAACCACTTTAACTTGAGGCGATACTCGGAGATATGGTCAAATTTACGTAAACCGAAAACAAACCTCAAAGCCAGGTTTTGAAGGCGCTCCAATTTGTTCAGTTGTTCCTCCGTCAAGTTAGTGAAAGAAGCGTCCGCATAATCTAAATGGGAAAGGAGTAGGGATTCAGCCAAAACTACCTTAGTGGGTATCGGAAGAACATATCGTAGACGTTTTAGGGAACGCCAGGTAGAAAAAACCTTTCTACTAATCTCTTGCAATTGATGCGTCCACGATAAATGTTCATCAAAGTACACTCCCAAGTTTTTAACCACTTTACTGAAAGGTATTGTTACACCATTTATAAGGACAGGAGGTAAAGAATCATGGTCAACTCTAGAAATTAGCCCGGGGCTACCAATTACAATTAATTGAGTTTTAATAGGATTAATAAGAAGTCCATGATTCTTGCTCCATTCACAAATATTCGACAAATCGTGATTCACTAGATCAAAAGCGGAATTCAGATTGTCCAAAGGAGACTGTGTGTATATTTGAAGATCGTCCGCATACAAGTGGTAGGATGATGAAATCGATATTGTTATAGGGTTTATAAAAATTGCAAACAGAAGAGGAGATAGCACACCACCCTGAGGCACGCCGGCATAGATATAACTCCAATCGGAGAAATAATCAGATGACTACTACTAGTACTTAGTTATTTAATCTTTAAGTACTTTATTATTACTAATCCTTAAGTTTTTGTCAAATATGTAATACTAACCCATGGACCATAGAAGTCTAAAATAAATAATTTGTATAATAATGCTGCCACGACGATACACATTTCATAATTACTCGAAATTAAAGTATCCATGATGACGAAAAATATTGAAATGCGATGAAAATTTAACACTAAACCCACAAATGACTCCTTTAAGAAAAATAATTCCATTTTTTTTAAATAAAATTCATTTGAAATTAGAATGAGCCAAACAAAAAATTATTTTGATTTGAAATGGCCAGTACTGCGAAACGGTAAGTTCGTAGGTTCTATTATTTGAGGTAACAGGTTATACTACACGCTCATTGGTAAACGTAGCGAGTGAGTGAAGTAGCTATTATATAATAAGCGTTCAGAATGGCTTGCTGACTCAAATGTTTGCTGATCGACGATTTGATGAGCGTTTCAGAAACCGGGTGTAAATAATATGTAATAGACTAGATGTTTCCCGCAACTAACAACGTGCACTAAGAAATCCTGCACGAACTGCAGTTTTCGATGAAATAAAAACTAGCCTATGTGTTAATCCAGATTTCATTTGTATTTTTGTAAATAGAATGATCAATTTTAAACAAAACAAAAAAAAATAAAGAACGCGAATCATTAAGAAAATGCGAACTGAACATGATGAATTATAGTTTCTCATCACGTCAACTTGCAAAAAAAACCTAGATCAAATGGTTCATCCATTTAGAAATTACGATGCCACAGACATACACACACACACCTACACAGTCAGACACGTAAAACTTAGTCACCCCTATTTAATCCAGAGATTAGCCGAATACAAATTAGCCAATACAAACATTTTGATGATTGAAATACAAAGATTTTGATGAAATTTTTTGTGCTTATCCGGTATCTATGAGAATCGGCCAACATCTATTTTTCATCCCCCTAAATGTTAGGGGTAGTCCACCCTTAATTTTTATTTTTATTTTTATACAAAAATTTTAATTTCTATTTTTTTATGATACAACATACAAAAATACATACAACCCTCAATTTTCACCCTTCTACGATCAACCCTTATTTTTTAATAGCCATTTTAGTAATTTAACCACAAAAAAGAGTTAAAAAAGGTGTTGTTTGTTAAAATGCGGGTTCCGCGTTGTTTTTTTTAGTTGAATTTCATCTTAAACTGTTTTTATGCTCAACGAAGTGGGCACGGGTCAGCTAGTATCGCTATAATATTCGCTTAAATTACATGCTGTAAAAAGCATATTGATCTATAATAAATGCACAATTTATTTAAGGTACTTAATTGGATAAGGATTAATGCTGTATTGTTTAAAATCACTTCGTAAATAACCATTTTTCAGTAAAGGATAAAAATGGTTATGGTGGGTTATCCCTAAGTGATAGACATATTATACCATCGCGGACTTTTTTGTTGAACTTTTTAAGGTGAACAATACTGTAGTACATTATTTTGGTCTATCTCGTAGGGTTCAGCCAGCGTTTGCAATATAAGCGCAAAAAAACGTGCTTATTTACGACATCACATTAGAAACCTTTAAATTTATCAGTGTTTCTCTACTATATTATGAATTTATTATACATACAAACCTTCCTTAAGCACTATATCACTCTATCTATTAAAAAAAACCGCATCAAAATCCGTTGCGTAGTTTTAAAGATCTAAGCATACATACGGACAGACATACAGCGAAAGCGACTTTGTTTTATACTATGTATTGATTTATCTAAAAAACTACAACTTTTCAGTAGAGTGAAAAAACTGAATAATTTTAGATTTTAGGGTTCCCAGGTTGCGGGTTTCGCGTAGTTTTTTTTACTTGAATTTCATCATAATATACTGTTTTTATGCTCAACGAAGTAGGCACGGGTCAGCTAGTATGAAATATAAATAAAATCAACAAGCTAATCAGTGTAAAAATATATAAATGTCATGTTTAATTAACTAAGTCTAAGATAATCGGTTTGCTTATATAGAAAAGTAATTAATAGTTATTTTGGCTAATAATTTAATTAATCCAAATAGGTTTAACTAAGACCTAGACCTCATTGTGTGTGTATATTTAATTGTCGTCATCTTCTCAGCTGTAAAGTCCTCAGGGGGCCTATTACAAGCTCTTAATTCCAGCCAGTTTACGCCATGGCTGCATGGAATTTTCGTATTACGATCACATAATAACTGCATGATGACAGCTTGTTAGAGGACACTTGACACTTGACTAGCTTCCGAATGCCACTTTCAGACAACCAAACTAGGGTGAATCCATTCAGAATAACATGTTGCTGTAATATGATAAAGAATAAGGCAGTTTAAGACCGTATTATTGGATTGCCGGGAATCAGGCTGGTATTGTAAAATATCATAATACGGCCCTTGCTATCCATAAGCCACCCCAAAGTGTTAGGGGTAGTTGTCTATACTCGCCACGCTTGGAAGGCGGGTTGTTATAACTAGCTGACCCGTGCCCACTTAGTTGAGCATAAAAACAGTATATTATGATGAAATTCAAGTAAAAAAAACTACGCGAAACCCGCAACCTGGTAACCTGTGTCCTGCGTCACAGCTGGTCCAGCTGATTCGGAGATCATTAGTTTGATGACGATGATGATGATGATGATGAAAAGTAGCCTAAGTTAATCCGTACAACTTTAGCTATCAACCAGTGAAAGTCTCGTCAAAATCGGTCCAGCCGTTTCAGAGATTAGCCGGAACAAACATACATGCCAAAAGACGGACAAAAATTGTTTAAATAGCATTTTCGTTTTCAGTATCCTTTATAATGTCATATGCATTTAGTAATACATTGGTAAGTGAAAGCGGCGCCGGGGCGTCGCGGCGTTGGGCGTCGTGGCGTCGGGCGTCGGTATCGGGCGTCGGCGTCGCGGCGTTGGGCGTTGCGGCGTTGGGCGTCGCGGTGGCAGGCGTCGGCGTCGCGGCGTTGGGCGTCGTGGCGTTGGGCATTGCGGCGGCAGGCGTCGGCGTTGCAAAAAATAAAATAAAATAAAATAATGATAATTGTCTCGTGTTTGGTATCAAAAGATAGGTCTTGGCAAGCACATAAGGAATATGTATTTAAATATTTTGTTAATTATTATATTGTATCGTTAAATTCAAAATAAACGTTTAAAACACGGTCGTACAAGTCACGGTGTAGCGGGTACGACCACGGCTCTACCTTGACCATTTTTGTACCTATTGCATTTCTGAATTAAAAATTGGAACATTTTCTTGTTTCAGCCTTTTTAGACCCACTTTTTGCGAAGTCGGGTTTTAGATTTTTCAACTTTTTTTTGAGGAACTTATGGACGTTCAGTCAAGATGTTGAACATTACAGCAACTTGACGAGTTGTCCTTTAGTCATTCAACTAAATGTCATCATTTCATAAACGCGCTAGTCGTTTAATTAAACTGTTGATTCAATCAGATGACTGCGACATGTACATTTCGAGTAATTTACGATGACTTACCATCTCCGATTCTCGGTTCGATCGCTGACTCATTCGTGTACGGAATCCGGATACGCGAAATATCGTGCGCACTAGCAGGACAGCTTGATGATACCAACGAGATTTGAACGATGATAATAATAATAATAGCTTCCCTCACCGATTTCGGTGTCGGTAGCCGATTACATTGAAACCAGGTCAGCTACGCAGCAGTTATTTTTATAGTGCCCAAGTGTGTGCGTAATACACAAAGACACTCTCTCTTCCTTGTTCCAACGCGGGAATCGAACCCACGACCTCCGGGTCGAGAGCGAAGCTCTGAACCACTAGACCACGAAGGCGCTTTTGACCGATGATAATTCTTAGTTGGACAATTATTAGATTACTAGCTGTTCCCGCGACTTCGTTCACGTGGTTCTTGAGCGACATAAACCGTTTATGCAGCGCACGCAACGAAAGTCTCCCCGTTTTTGCAACATTTCTCACTGACGCTTCGCTCCTATTGGTCGCATTGTAATGTTATATAGCCTAAAACCTTCCTCTATAAATGGACTATACAACAAAAGATTTTTTCAAATCGGACCAGTAGTTTCTGAAATTAGCGCGTTTAAATAAACAAACTCTTCCGCTTTATAATATGTATTAGTATAGATTTAGTAACTCCTTAGTATCTTCCAGGCCCACTTGCCCAAAACTTTTAGATATTTAACACTAATACTGCCTAATACTGACCTAATACTACTGACCTAATATGTACCGACTAATGTCGTCATTTCATAAACGCGCTAGTCATTCAATTAAATATTAAATCATTGCATAGTCTTGTTTAAATTAACTTTCTGTTTATTTTATTATTCTTTATTTTTTTTTCTTTTGTCTTAATATGTGCGAGTTGGTGTTTTGTTAACCTTTGGCTGTGTTATGTGTTTAATAAATATATTTTTATTTATTTATAAACTGCTGATTCAATCAGATGACTGCGACGTATACACGATAAGTTGGAAAATGAGGGTATGACCTGTCTACTACGAACTATGATGTCAGTGCGATAGCACATCACGTCTGATATCATCGTGATATAGTGATATAATCGGCGTCGTTCCTGCTATGACGTCCACTACTGAACACAAACCTCCCCTAAAGTATGGGGGTCGTTCCCCACCACGCTTGGCAGTCGGGTTGACGAGCGCAGTGTTATAGCCACAGAGCTTCGATGTAAGTAAGAGATCCATATAACGTTACGTTTACTTTAAATTATAATTCACTGAAGTGTTTTGGATTAATTTGCCTCATACAGATTGTCCCACGGTTCATATTAAGCCGAATATAGAAGTATTTGACGCGTAGAGCATTTTTTGTTTTGGCACCTAATAAAAATACTTAGCATAACACGTTAAAGAAAATACCTACAAGAGTCTAAAATGATCACAAAGAGTGAATCTTAGTATGCTGGGGCTCGCTGGGTCCCTAGTCTTCAAAGTGTCAAATACATGAGTGATAATAATTTAGGGTGTGAATGGGTATGTAGAGTATACCACAAAGTAGACTATACTGAGAAAGTTCCAAAGCTGAAAGTGGTACTTTTTTTTAAGTATTGTATGGCAAAATTTATGATTTTGGGGCATTCCTGGGGGCGCTGGTACTTTCATAGTATACTCTACAATCTACATAGGAGGCACATACACACCCTAAAGTATTATCTCTCATTTATTTTACACCTTGTATACTAATTACAACAGCTTCGTGTATGCGGTAGATGGGTGGAGGTGATAATGATGAACAGACAGCTCGTCAATATTGGCAATATAGCGCGATTACAATATAGATACCCGCGCCTGAGAAGCGTTTGGCCTGAAGCGTCAAATTTAAAATATCACACGTTTTATCCGAGCCAAAGGTTAATGGCAGGGGAAAAATATCGGCGTTAGAAGTTTAAATGTTTAAACATACCCATATGATTACAGACGTTGATCTAAAACAAATTTACAAAATTACATTTTTGAAAAATTTTGGTTTTTTCAAAAAATTCTACTCGTCTATGTTATTCGGGACATCAATACGAATCGATTGACTCCTCATTTATTATAATTCTACTAGTTGCTTAGCCGCTGCGAGAAAACAAACAAACATACATACATACATACATAGACAGCCAAAATAATTACCCTTCCTTTTCGCTTCGCCAAAGTCGAGTAACAATTAAGTAACCACGGAATCGTCAAGCAGTGAGCAGTCTGATTCTAAGATCATCACGTCAACTTTTCAACAAAAAAAAACTACATCAAAATCGGTTTATCCGTTTGGGAGCTACGATGCCTCAATAAATCATTAACCTTCCTTTTGTCTTCGCCGTAATCGGATAAAAACACGTCTCAATCTATTTAATATCCTATCATTTAATGTTTCTTTTCCTTTACAACCTCGTATCTATGAAACTACAACTTTTCAGTAGAGTCAAAAAAATTTATAATTTTAGATTTTATTATGACATGGATTTTGGATGTATACTGTACATAACTGAACCTCATTTAAAACAAAATCCATGTCATAATAAAATCTAAAATTATAAATTTTTTTGACTCTACTGAAAAGTTAGTAGAGTCAAAAAAAAGTAGTTTTAGATACGAGGCTGTGTAGATTAAGCGCCGTTATTTCACTCTTAAAATAGCAAAATTATAAAATTTGTTTATTCATTTTTTAACTCTAAACGAAATGTAAACCTCAATACATAATAACATCAGTGTGTAAAATATGTTAATGTTTTTTTATTTATTGTGTTTTTAGACATGACAGTAATTTCCAATCAAAATAAAAAAGTAACACAAGGATATTTTCAGCTGTAAAGTATTTTAATTAATCTGGCTAAGTATCCAAATTCTTTATACGCGTTAACAACTGACAATTTAATAATGGAAATTTAATCACTTAATTTTTTTTATTTACGCTTATATTATCTACTAGACGTAAATTATTATTTTTATTGCTGGAAATATTTGCTGCGAAAAGAAAATTTTCCATACGTTTGTACATATTTAAATCTACAATCAATAATGTTCTCATGTGGGAAATCAATAAATTAAATATTTTTATAACATCATTATTTATTTAGGATTTTTTTAATACTATCACACACCATGGCAAATATTGTAAATTATTCATTCATTAGACATTCGAAGCGCCAAAAAATTTATGCCGTATCGTTAAAATAATACAGATTTGAATAAAAAAAAATATATACCCTAAATATATTTTTTTAACCCCAAAACCAATGAAAAGTCAAAACTGTTCCGGATTTTGAACTTTAAGCGTTGCATAACCTTATATGCAAGCGCGGCCCTGATACCTTTTTCAGTACAATCTAAGGTAAGATGAGAGGTATATAATCATCAGATCATCAGCCACAGTCACAGTTCATCGCCAACCATCAGACACATCAGTCAATATGAAGCTGGTAAGTCTAGGTTTTTTGTGGCTAGAATAATGGAGCGTTAGAAAAAAGTTCGATTAGTTTTTTGAATAGAAAAAATCCGTTTGTAAAAAAAAATTTTTTTAAAGCGAATGATAACTTAAAAAATATTTGGTAAATGCTATTAATTAGCTTTTAATATAAATTAATACATTTAAAGTTTATTAGCAGAAAATGTAAGAAAAAAAAGGTATATTTCCCTTTCGTATATAGAAAGATGAATAAAAATAGCTTATCCCTTTACAGTTCAAAATAAAAATTGTCTTAATAAGATCAACTACCCTTATTATATAATTATTTCACCATTACTAGTTCACTGATTCTGTATTATTCCTAGAAGACAAGCTAACAAACATTTCTAGCCATTTCTTGATGATTATCTAAAACATTTTTAAACTTAATTTCTAAGGATTATTGCTACCAGGAAATACTCCTAACTTAAACTAGGTTGCCCAATTGATAACATTTGACTATCATCTTCACCTACAAAGTGTCCAATAGCTTATCGAAAAGTTTTGTTACTGCTTATTTTATATTTGGCGATAAGGAAAAACATGAAAATGAGCTATCTAATACGTATTATTAGTATTTTGTGAAATGTCTAAACGTTGGACTTACCAAATGTTCCAGTCTGGGTTAAATTAATAACCCAAAGTTAGTTATTTTGAAGTTAACTCACAGTTTAACTCATAGGGATTTAGTAGCACACTCTTAGTGTGTTCTACTCCAGCTCTGCTCTATATAGAAAGGTTTCCTAAACTTAACATCTGACATTTGCTTAACCTTTTCGTTCTAATTATGTACTAGTATTCATTACAGTATAATTTATGTTTCTACACCTACCAGCTCATTAATCTTCTAATATCATTAAATTATAATTGAGGGTCTGATCTATCAATAAAAACTACAAATATAGTGTTGGGGCAAGCGATTGTTTATTTTTTTGTATCTATACAATAGCAATACGCATCGATAATTATGCCATAGCTGACTCAATTATTTACTTACTGTCCCTTTTCCCTAATTAGTTACCCTAATCCAAGTTAAATATTTTAACGTACAATGTAGGTCTGTCAATTTATGTGGTTTTAAATTGGGTTTTATTAGGGTTTTAAATTTTACATACAGGCAAGTTAGTAAAACAAGTCGACAGTTTTCTTCTTCTGCTTAATATTTTCTCATTTGTTACTTTACTTTCGTACCGCATTCACTATAATATATGCGACACAAAGCATCATTAATATGTAACCAAACGGTGCAATCTTTGTTTGAAACAATGCATAGTGTATACTAATGAATCCATAATTCATATTTGTATGTTTATTGATATTTAGTGAATGTGTCTCTTTAAGATGGATGTTAAATTTATTTGAATATGCTTTAATCTTAATTTAAATTACATTTCAGCATCTAGAACCTACATTAAGTTTCTAAAATCCCACTTCTGAAATACCATAAAACTTTAGCATCAGATGCTAAAATATTTCTTCTCACTCTTTACCCCTCTCTCTTTCTTTTCCAGTTCATAGTCGCCGCCATCATTGGAGTCTGCTCCGCAGCTCGTCTGGACAACGCCTACCTGCCTCCTAGAGGAGGACAGGGTGCAGGATATGGAGCCACAGGCAGCGGTGGTGGTTTCGGCCGGGGTTCCAGTGGCTTCGGACAAGGCAACGGTGGTTTCGGCCAAGGAGGTAGCGGTGGTTTCGGCCAGGGAGGCAACGGCGGTTTCGGCCAGGGAAGCGGCCAGGGAGGATACAACCAAGGAGGCAACGGAGGCTACAACCAGGGCGGCTCAAGCTTCGGAGGCGGTTCTGGCCGTTCGAATTCTGCTGATGCCAACGCCCAGATCTTGAAACTCAACAGCGAAGTCACCGCCGAGGGATTCCAATACGAATACGAGACCTCCAACGGTATCAAGGCTGACGCATCCGGAGTGGCCACCAACGGAGTCCAATCCCAAGGATCCTTCTCATACAAGGGCGATGATGGCCAGGACTACTCCATCACTTACACCGCCGACGAGAACGGCTACCAGCCCCGTGGTGCTCATCTGCCTACCCCACCTCCGATCCCAGAGGCCATCCTCAAGTCTCTGGAGCAGAACGCACGTGATGAAGCTGCTGGCATAGTAGATGATGGTGAGTCCTAGATGTCAATATTACTAGATGTAAAGATGACTGAAAAGCTATAATGCCACTAGTATCTCCTGTTCTTGAGGCTAGAAGGTGATAATAATCAATAATAGCTTACCACACCCACCCACAATTTCGGTTTTCGTTGAAATCTAGCCAGCTACGATGGAGTCATAGTAGCCAAGTATGTGCGTAATACACAAAGGCACTCTTACTTTCTTTACTCTCATAGCCCAGTGGGACAATTACCGGACGCGACTGGGAGATTAGGGACAGGACCGACTTTTTACACGATCCGAGACGCATAGTCGCCTAAGATTAGCATAAAGATATAAATATTTTCATAACCAAAATAACTATTCGGTTTTTGTATCAAAAACCCATTTCAGACAATTTAAAAAAAATCATTGAAGCACAAAAAAACTTTAATCATTATAGCAATTATGATATTGTCTTGGATATTTTCTGTATATCCAAATAAGCAGATACCTGTTACCTAGGTCCGTTATCAAACAATTAATCCAAAACCGCATAGATTAGTATTGCACACTATTAAACTTTTAATTACAAATAATATTTAAATTGTGTAGAAACTTTAATCATCATTAGGGCGACCACCCACTACATAGTTTTTGCGACCAATATTTTGTAGGTGGAAAATAGAACACACTGATTTCAAATGGTGCAAGTTCTATAAAAAGTAGGTCATATTTGTATAGTGGAACAATCTGTGGAAAAATCGGCCGATAAAAACTAGGCCGTGGATAGGCACCCTAACAGCCAGAATCGTAATATCTGTACAGCTTTGAGAAAATCTATGAATATTTCTGAAGACGTGATACTTTATTTAAATGTTTATGGGAAATACCATTGAATTTGACAGTTACCGACACAGGTGTGCTACAAGGATCACTATGTTTGCCTATGCGTTATTGTCTGCACTTATAACAATAAGCTTGGCACCCATAAACCCATACGTTCTAATACAGTGGCGTACATTCTAATGCATCTTCATTACAAAACAGTGTTACCGTGAGTTGCTAAAGTAATCAAGCACATTACAATAATTGCTGTGTGTCGTCCTTTATAATGAAGTTCGGAATTTCATCTAAATATAGCGTCGTATGCGCCGGCTACACGCACTGATTTACAGGATCATAGATATTTGGTATTCATCTATTTATTTTACAAGGTGCTGCAGTGCATCTATTTACAAATTTGACACTGTAGTTAGTAGTCGACAAATTAATAAAATCGAAACATTTATGTATTTTTTATACAGATTCTATGCCCATATTGAGGCTAGGCGAACTCTTTAAAAAATACATAAAAATCACTCTACTGATATGATACCAAAATCGAGGCTTTTATTTACTTAATAAAGCACAGTTTACTTAATAGTCACCTTCCCTACCTTTTATTTATCTGATCATAAATCGGTAATGCCTTAACGCGAAAGTCGGAACGTGTAGTCGAACTATAACGAAGATCGGAGTAATTTCGTCTAAATATGGCGCACCGCGTCTTAACCTTGCTTTTGCTATTACATCCCATCAATTATTCGTAGAGTCACCATACACTACGCTTTTCATAGGATATGTATTTTTTCTAACATAATTTCCTCAAATATACTTAGGTATTGTTATAATTGAGCCTTTAATTAAAGTTTTAACGTTAAAATTGTACAAAGAATTTAAGTAAATTAAATATTCTGATTAAATTAAAAAGATATATTATAATCTTTTTAATTTTCATTCAATATGCACTTATTTTAAAATAAGCTTATTATTATTTGTGTATTAAAATATACATTTAAATTTTAAAGTAATAATGCAGTAGAAATTATTAACAACGCGGATCATAATATAACATTCATAATAACCATAAAATATAACTGTTATATGATATCCCGCAAAATCCCACCGTGTGGTCACCCCGCACTGATGAGCAGTTGCATCAGGTGGAACCAGGGCATCTAGGCCGTAGGTCATATTGCACTAGAAAATTCTCCAACGCTAATCATTAGAAAGGAAATTAATATAGTTTATGTTGATTGATTAAGAAATTGCTAGAAAGAGGTTATCGCGAGTTTATCAAGAGCTTATCTCTTGATTTTTGCACTTTGCATTGCATAAAGATAGTGTGCAGATCATGAGCCGATTAAATTAATGATCATCTAAAAGATTATCATAGTAGATATCCATATTTGAAATGTAAATTTATTTATTTTAGAAACTGAAATCATTTATTTGTCTTTATAACTAGGAAACTAGTAATCAAAAATATTATTATTTTTATATCAACTATGACACATGACCTCATTTTCATTTGTCCAAACAAGCTCATCATAATCGTTTCCAGTTATTTTCCCTTTATGAAATAGGAAAGTAACAGATACTTTCCTATATCATCATCATCCTTTTGATGTTCACAAATAGGTTCAACACTTTCTTTTATAATTTTTTCTTTTCTCTCTTCTCTATTTTCACCCTTTTAACTTTAACCCTTTCTATAACTCCACTCCGGATCCCACAAACTGCTCGACATCATTATCGAATTCTCGGATCGCTAAATATCAACCGTCCATCCCGCTCACTATAACCTTTGCTCACGGATGTCGGAGATTGGACATTCTATTGTTGATACGAATCTGATTCAGATGGTTACAATTCCAGAAATAGTAATCGTTTTTTATGATATCTTCTAAATCATCATCACCAATTTATCATCAAAATCATAATTAATTGATCAACTTATCGTCACATCAGATTCATCACTATGAACGTCATTGATCAACGCATCAGCACCTATCAATCTATTATCATAATCATCATCGATTTTTGTTTTACCTTTTGTGTATTTTCACGTTCAAATTATTACTGATGAGTATCTAATTAATAAATTATAGTATTGTTACTGACCGCTAACTTTCTTGTCCATATGATTCCAATGTTCCAACTCGTTTTTTTATTCTATCACCCAACAAGTTAACACTGTTAATGGTAAAAAAATCTTTATTTTCAGTCAAGTTTTTTATATGTGTTTAGGTTATCCTTTCCTTGAAATTACTCCAACGACTATAAGTGGAACAATAGTATCTAGATATATTAAAAGTATTTTACTATTTGTAGGTTTAGTCCGAAAATAAAATAAAAACCCGATCTCAGTAAATATTATCTTTTACGCTTTCTTTCGGGATTTTATGGGTTTCATTCCGTACGATCTAAGTACCGCGGAGTATAAAAAAGAAGAGTCCTTTGGCCTGTGGAAACTAGAGTACCTTCCGTAGTTACACCCCAGTAATTACCTCCAGTGACATTGCTGTGACAATCATATACCAATTAGAACTATAACCGTTCGCATTATCAGTAATGGATTGAGCTTTGTGAATATTTGCGCACAATAAGATTGCCGGTACCGTTCCCACAACACAATGGCCGCTAGTGACCACATTTCTCATTTCCCACAGACTCAGAACCTTACCAGAGATTATCGTGAATATATTATTGCTACATTTTATCCAAAGGAATTAGATGTTAAAATAGTTTCACTGATTAAAACATAAAAGAGAGTCATAGGATAAAATCTCCTATTATATGGCGTGAAAGAGAGTATTTTGAATCACCTAAAATACAAATCGTCAGTACCTAACCAAATATAAGTAAATAATACCTAGTATATACAACAACATATTCTTATTTTTTAACGCCTGATAGAAATATGAAGCAAAATGTTTTACGCGTTACAATATTAGCTGTTATTAATAATGTAAACTGACAATAATATTTAAAAATTCGTGCCGCCATACATTAAAGTTTCTTGGCGATTGCTCCAAGCCATTGCGACAGCGCCACCTACCGGGTCAAATATGATACAAAGTTCGTGAAAACAGCATGAAGATCGGTTCAGTATATTTACGAACAGACAGACAGACGTGGCTTTGTTTTATAATACATAAAGATCTCAACATTTAACACCTAAAAGAATGCCTTCCACACCGATTTGGGTCACGGAGACCGGTTTGATTAAAACCTTAACCTAGCTTCGCAGGAGTTATTTTATACTGCCCAAGTTGTGCGCAATACACAATGACCGACACGACTAGCGGGAGATCAGGCGCAGGACCAACTTTTTACATGCCCATCCGATGCGTGGATCATCTTTCTTGTGTCACAATCAGGTGATCAGCAATTTGTCTTCACCAAACTTGAAAACAACATGTTGTTCCAACGCGGGAATCGAACCGATGACCTCTAAACCACTAGACCACGGAGGCGCAAACAACTTACTTACATTATTAGTAAAGAATTCTATAAGATTTTACACTACATTGTAACATTATCGTCTAATAATATCATCGGAGCGCTTGTACAATTGCAAAACGCCCCTTCACTGACTGACAGATATAAATATGAATCATTTACTTCCAGTTGTGAAATTAAATCGTTCTCATCTTCACAACATAATATACATTATTGCGAACATCCTAAGTAATAATATACATTATGGTACTGAGAAATATATAAGTGGGCGAATTAGATCCGTTCCAAGGTAAGGTGTGACTTAAATAAATAATAATATAATTGTACCATATTAAGTGTGTTTCATGTCTAGATTTCTCATGTGAGGTCAGGAGAATTGATGAAAATTAAACTGTGCAAGGACGCGTATGTTAGTAGGAAACTAAAATCATAAAAATGCAGGGAAATGTTAATAAAAAATAAACGTCGCCCGCCAGTCGTGTCGGATAAACATATTAGTTACAATAACTTTTAGATTTATGAATATACTACCATTTCTCATTCTGGAACTGAATAAAAACAAACTTCTGAAACAAAAAAAATCTTTTTACCATAATATTTTTTTCTCGCAAAAAATAAAAACACTGCTAGTGTATAAAATTAAATAAAAAAATATAATGATAAAAAAAAATATAAAATTAAATGAAAGAGAATAGTAAGTAAGTATATCATTTAATCCCAAACCTATAGTGGTTGTACTTTTTACACCCTGTATAACTTCGACACATCTTGTACACTTTAAAATAACTCTTGCGCTGTCAAACTGGTTTCATTTGTTTAACAAATGTGTACAGTCACGCCCCAATGTTTAATGTGTCTAGAAACATTAGCTTTTTTGGCCTATAGCAGCCTAATCGTTGAAACCACAAAGCTTTTGATGACAACAGTGGGGCTAGCACAAACAATAAACACCCACGTATTCGTAAAGTTATAGTAAGATATTTGTATGTATCATGATTGCGTCCATACCATTGACATTAGATAACGTTACGAATACTTAGCTGTCAATTGTACCTGCTTGAGCTAAAGACTTGTGGTTTTCGACACACTACTGATTGATCCAAATCGCTGGTTACAACTGGTTTCTCAAAACCGCAAAGCAAATTATGCTATTGATATAATGATTAATGGCTTCTACATCGCCTGTGTAAACGATACAACCTGATCTCTCACCTCTATTATTCACTTTACTACCTATTCTATTAGATGTCTTCACATATCGTGTAGATATAACGAATATTAACACCTCCGTTTAGCTATCGAATCCGAAAGTCGTGGGTTCGATTCCCGCCTTGTATTTTGCTTTTATGTCCGATTAATACGACTAATAATAAAGATGATCCATGCGTCGAATGGGATTGTAAAAAGTTTGTTCTGTGCCTAATTTCTTTGTAGTGCTGTCATTTTAAGGGAAGAGAGAGGGCTCTTGTGTATTGCGCACACACATGGGCAAATTAATCCTACGCTTGGTGGGTGTGTGGTTTCAAAGAAACCAACCACCGTCACTTAAATCGGTGTGTGAGCTGATATTATGAACTCTATTTGAAATACAACTACATGTGTGATAAAATCTATGTTTCCTACAAGAGCTATGTTTGAGGATAAAGATTTGTCATGTCTAGATTTTAGTTATTTTGGGTTATTGACAGCTCCAAATTCGATTTCCAAATATTTGAGGCGTAAATTTATAGGTAACCTTTTACTTTTATTTGTAGTACCTACACAGTATATGTTAGGAATATCTCGTAAATTGCAACCTAAAATTACTACGCCTTAACAATACAAAATGATTATTTAACGATGCAGCGAAATCACGTCTCCACAAACTTAACAACAGTAATCGTTACCGAATTCAAAGTACGTGATTTAGAATTCTAGTGTTTATTCTAAGCACTTACCTTTAGCACTTTCAGACCACAGCCTTGAGACGATTAGCGATTCGCTGATACCGATATCTTTAGGATATTCTCACAATAGATTATCTCTTACATTTTACATTACTTTTGGTTTTGATCTAAATCTATACCGTAGATTATAAACACATTAAAGTTTTTTTTTAATTCAGACATAAGTCTGAAGATGAGCTTATTTTTAAATTAAATGTAACAAAAAAAAATTAAAAATTATGAGAGAAGGATGTCGCAGTCATCTGATTGAATCTGCTCTTTTAATTGAATGACTAGCGCGGTTACTTAATGGCGTCAAACAGCTCGTACAGATAGCAATGTGTTGATATTCGCTCTCGACCCGGAGGTCGTGGGTTCGATTCCCGCGTTGGAACAACAAAAAATGTTGTATTCAAGTTTGGTTAGGACAATGCAGGCCGATCACCTGATTGTCTGACAAGAAAGATGATCCATGCGTCGGATGGGCATGTAAAAAGTCGGTCCTGCGCCTGTTCTCTTACCAGTCGTGTCGGTTTACCGTCCCACTGGGTTATGAGAGTAAAAGAAAGAGAGAGTGCTTCTGTGTATTGCGCACACACTTGGGCACTATAAAATAACTCCTGCGTAGCTGGCCTGGTTTCAATGAAATCGGCTACCGACACCGAAATCCGTGAGGGGAGCTATTATATTATATAATGTCTTGATATATTTTTTGATTAATTTACTTTAATGTGCGTTATAATAGTACACATTCGGAAATTTTGAAGTTTAAAAATAAAATATTAAATGGCTGTCCTAGTATCGGATTCATAGAATTTGTTAGTAAAAACAGGATTCAATGATCATTCAATTAAATACCACATTCAACCAGATGACTGCGACATAGACACTATTGCCAAACATTTATTTTATAGTCCTTTCTTAATGTAAATGTAAATTAATAAAAAAAAATTGTAACTTAATGTAAAAATAAATTAACTTCACATTCTTATTTTTTTCTTTTTCTTTTTACAGGCACATACCGCGGTGAAGGAGCTGGTGCTGGCTCCGGCTCCGGTGCTGGTTACGGATCCGGCAACGGCGCTGGACGTGGAGGCTACTCCGCTCCATCCAACCAATACGGCGCCCCCGGCTTCGGAGGCCAGGGATCCAGCTTCGGTGGTCAGGGATCCAGCTTCGGAGGCCAGGGATCCAGCTTCGGTGGACAAGGAGGCTTCGGGACGAAAACCTCCAGCCAAGGATCCGGCGCTGCTTCCCGCCAATACTTGGCGCCCAATGCTGGGCAAAGGGGTTCAGGAAACGGTAACTTCAACTCCCAAACTGGCTACCGTTACTAAGTACATCCCTCTCTAATTACGAATGTGCGAAGAGGATGCCATTAACATCCTCTTTCGAATTAGCGCCATCTATTGTCGTTTTCCAACAACGAATGCTGTGAACGGTTTTGTGATGTATAATATTGTAAAATCTTGCTATAAGCGCTTATTATGAGATCTGATATTCGACTGCGCAAACGATTTCTTAGTATCTAAGACATTTTTTGCGCAAAAAAAAATCTAATTTTTTATATCTACCCTCAGATCGATTACAATAGCGCGTCTCGAGTCTCCTCTGTTATTTAATACTCATCTATAGATTTCTTCTTAACTTTTCTGTAATAATGATCTCAGTAACACTTTACTGCTCTCTCTTTCTGTAATAATTCTGTTTCCTAGTTGTAAGTAGATCAGCTATGTAAATGGACAGTACTAGTTGTAAGAAGTTTTTAATAAAACGCAAAAATAATAGTTTATGACGATTGTAAATATGAAATATAACGAATAAACTATTAAAAGCAACTCCTTCTTGTTTCTGTTGCCTTAGTATTTAAGTTCCAAACTATATTATAGCCAGCTTAAAATAATACAACGGGTGTAAAAAGAACAGTCACTATAACTTTGGGATATGATTATACTTACTACCTTTTGCTCATTCTAGAAATGTATTTTATTAATTACAATTTTTTTATTTTTCGTTATTTTCATTTTTCGTTACTCTTGAGACAAAACAATAAGAAATGTTAAAAAGTTTTTAAAAAATTATTTTTTGACAAAAAATAAATACATTTCCAAAATGAGGATAGGTAATATAATCGTATCTCGGAGTTATAGTGACTATTCTTTTTACTGTATATGGAAACCAGTAAAACAGTACGTATCTACTTATAGGCCTATAATAATAAACAAGTATCAAACTCAGTCTCAAGAACTGCGATCGCAACCTCTACTTGAGAACCTATTTGACAGATAAAACAAAGATTCGTTTTAGGGCCGATTTTTCGATCGTCAGATAACTTTTATCTAAGGAATAAATATGTGACTTTGGCAGATTTTGTATGGAACAAATGTCAAAGTCACATGTTTATTCAACAGATATAAGTTACCTGATCTTAGTTTAAAAAATGTTGGTACTTTACTTATGTCACATACTTTGAAAGGTAAAAATAAAAATTATAGGTACTTATTCGGATTATACTTAGTCGGAGAAATAAAATTAAAGAATGCAATATATTATGGAAGTTGTTTACAAGTTTAAAGCGTATATTTGTTTCGTTCATACTGTTAGACAGCATGAGTGCTTAGTGTAAGCTTTACTACTGCTCTCCGTGAGAAAGTATATGGCATGAAAAAATAATAAAACTATCTATGGACGCTTCACACCACGTCAATCTGGCCCCGTGCTAAGTATCCGAAGAACTTGTGTTACAGCTACCACACAACGGAAATACTATACAAAATTGTAAAATAAATAAGTGATAATACTTTAAGGTGTGTATGGGTCCAGTATATACAGTGATGAATGTAGAGTTTACTGAGAAAGTATCAGCGCTAAAAGAGGTACTTTTCTTAATGAAAATGTATGATGTAGGAGGATTTCTCATACAAACATGAAAGTCAAAAGTAAGTCTTTCAGCGCTGGTACTTTCATAGTATACGCTACATAGGAGGCACATACACAACCTAAAGTATTATTATTTATTTATTTTACACCTTGTATACAATACAAGATTTTTTGTACATTAATAAACAAATTGAATACACATCCATGAACCAGGAACACAGAAAACTTTTTGTTCCTTCAGCGGGATTCGAAACTGCGACGTCCAGCTTAAGCAGCCACTGCGCTACAGAGGTCTTCAATATCTGAATAAGTTACCACAAGTTAGCGACTTGCGATTGTAGATAGAAAATTATTTATTTGTACAGTAAAAAAATAAATAAAATATTCATACGGCAACTGGCTGACCCGTGCCCACTTCGTTGAGCATAGAAACTGTTTAAACCTTCTCGGAACTTCCACGAATATTTTAAGACTAAAAAGAGCCGAATCGGTACAGCCGTTTTGAGTTTTAGCGAGACTAAATAACGGCAATTCATTTTTATACATAACTAGTTGACCCGTGCCCACTTCGTTGAGCACACAAACCGTTTATACCTTCCCTGGACTTTTACGAATATTTCAAGACTAAAAATAGCAGAATCGAACAGCGATTCATTTTTATATAATTATAATATATAAGATAAGATATTAAGTAATTGTACAAAAAGGCCACATACAGGCCTTTTTGTACATAAACTTTCGTACCTTATTTTCTTGCAACTGGAACGGACCTAATGTCGATCTTAACTTCCTTCTACAGTCGTATATTAATTGACATCTCGAAATAAAGTTTTAATGAACATCTTCAAATGTTTCCACGACACACGTAAATTCAATTATGTCCATACACGGCGCTTCATACATTTTGCAGCGATTAGCGGGGCAAGGTCAGGCATGGACGCGAGACAGAATTGGATGCACTTTTTCTGTATTCTAATGTTTTAATTGGCATTTGGTTATTTATTACTCGTATTTAAGTCTTTATCTTTAAATACAGGTCTTCTGAGTATGTAAATAAACTCCTCCTAAACGGTTGAATCGATTTAATGGATATTACGTGTCTTTTCCAGAAGATTCGAGTTTGTATCTATACTAAATACTAATATTATAAAGCGGAAGAGTTTGTTTGTTTGTTTATACGCGCTAATCTCAGGAACTACTGGTCCGATTTAAAAAGTTATTTTTTTTGGTGAAAAGTCCATTTACAGAGGAAGGCTTTAGGCTATATAACATTATGCTGCGACCAATAGGAGAGAAGCGTCAGTGAGAAATGTTGCAAAAACGGGGAAAATTATTCACATTTGGGGACTTTCATTGCGTGCGCTGCATAAACGATTTAAATCATTCAAAAACCACGCGAACGAAACCGCGGGACAGCTAGTTAATTATATTTTCATTACATATTATATCATCTTCTTTAGATAAATAAAAAAAAAACTATTATAATTTAATTTTTTTTTAGTAAAAAAAAATACTCATATTTTATTTTAATTATTGTAATGCCAATATTTTATGACATTTGATTTACTAAGGTTAATATAACAAACAATTTTGAATTACAAAGTCGGTAAATAGTAGTAAACATATTTAGAATCATTTATTAGCTAACGCGTATTATTAAAAATGTAATCGGCTAGTGAGGTATTGGAACCCGCGACCTACTTATAATCAACGGATTAAATGCTCTATTCACGGAGCTACCGCGCAATTTCGATATTTAGTCATTGAGAGTCATCACCTATACACACTTAAAACAGTTTGACTGATAACATTATAAACAGGAGTATTCCGCATAAGTTTAATTCTTCAATTTTGATCCACGTAAATACTAAAGATATGACCAAAAACCTATAGAAAAAACCAAAATCTGTCATATTGAATACATTGGCAATCATTCCTTTGCTATCGACTCTGGGTGCATTTTTGACCAAACTTTGTTTTTATGAAAACTAAAATGTTTCATCAATTTCATTAACCGTCCAAAAGTGAAATGAAAATCGCATCACAATTACGGGTTTATTTATATCCCAATTAAAATATACATAAAATAATTGTTGTTTCTCAAACAGAGGTATGAAAACCACCTATAAACCTCCAATATGTTATATCTATTCTTTACATAACGTCAATCTAGCTCCGTGCTAAGTATCCAAAGAACTTGTGTTACAGGTACCAGACAACGAAGGACAGGAAATATATTTAATACTTTTATACTATACACAAATTTAAGATTTTTATTATATTAATTCACAAATTTAATACACATCCATGACACAGGAAACTTTTGTTCCTTCGGCAGGATTCGAACCTGCGACCTCCCGCTCGAGCACAAACGCGCTCAACCACTGCGGTACGGAGATCGTTAAATGTCTACGCGAAATTTTCTCACAACAATCAAATATTTAAGTGTCTATAACGCAATGTTATTCAAACAAGACCTATTTCCTAGGGATATAGGTCTCGCCTTACCACGTAGGCTATTACACAATCTATCTAGCTCAAACGAAGATCTCGAAGAAAGACCTGACCTCTTATGGCAATAAGCTCATCTGCCTGTATATGGTGGTTAGGCTGTAGTTAGGCTGTTTTTGCGACCGCCATAAATGGTCTGTAGCCATCTTGACTGAATCGTGACTTCAAAGCGTTAGGGACTGCACACACTTGATCGCGTTGAATCGTATGTTGAGCCGAAGTTAATATTTGTACCAGCATTCCTTTGTCATATTTCTTCTACAGACTATATTAATAACTTTTTTCGAATATTTATTATTTAACATAGTAAATTTATATTTAACAAAATATAACGGGTGTACAAAGAACAGTCACTATAACTTTGGGATATGATTATACTACTCTTTCTCATTCTAGAAATGTTTTTTTTTGCTGTTTGGTTATTTTTGCGATAAAAAAAATATTTCCAAAATGAGGACAGGTAGCTCATATCTCAAAGTTATAGTGACTGTTCTTTTTACACACTGTATATAACTTTTATTTTATCTTTTTCTATTTTCTTAAAGTAAATTAATAAATAAATAAACAGTCAAATATTAATATAGCATAAAAAGTATTAAATATCCCACCAAAAACATTTTCATGTAAAAATATTGCCAAGACGAGTCTACATAGCTTACCCTGTGAAAAAGTTATCAGATATCGTATAAAGCCAACCTCTAAAGACTACTCACCCTAAATCTACAAGCACCTTGATCAAAATCTATCAAAAAGTGGACAAATCTCATGTAGAACCAAAGTTCTTTATCTATGCGCCCTTACTTTACCAGGCTTAGCTTCACTTACTCTACATTTCAGCTAAAACGTGATGCTTGGCCGTTTTATTTCACACACGATAAATGAATGCCTAGAAAATCTTCGTAACGGTAGCAAAACAGCTTTCTTCTTCGTCTGGAATTTAGATGATTTATTGTATTTCTCATTCATTTGATACCCATATTATGAGAGTACCTGTGAAAACGATAAATCGCTATTTTGGATTAAAAATGGCGGCATTCATGAAATCTTGTATGAATTGTATTTGTTTTCTCAAAAACTCTCTCATCATTTGATACCCATATTGTAGGGGTTGATATGAAAACGATAAGTCTCCATTGTGGCTGTGTAACGCCGAACTTCAATACTATAATTGAACTCTCTTTATACTTTATTCTTGTTTTTTTTTTCGAAAGTGCTATAACTATCCGGGTGGCTAGTTGTTTATATATTATGTTATTGACAAATAGTTGTTTAGTCATAAGCTTGTTTAATGATTTTAGTGTTTGCTAAAATAATAATAATAATATCTCCCACACTGATTTCGGTGACGGTGGCCGGTTTCATTGAAACCAGTCCAGCTATATTTTATAGTGCCCAAGTGTGTGCACAATGCATAGAAGCACTCTCTTTTTCTTCACTCTCGTAATCCACTGGGACGGATAACCGACACGACTTCGCGGCGTCACGACGCCGAGTGCCGCGACGCCTGCCGATGCCCAGCGTCGCGATGCCTGCCGACGCCCAGCGCCGCGACGAGTGCCGACGCCCAGCGTCGCGACGCCTGCCAACGCTCAGCGTCGCGACGCTTGCCGACGCTCAGCGTCGCGACGCTTGCCGACGCTCAGCGCCGCGACGCCGAGCGCCGCGACGCCTACCGACGCCCAGCGCCGCGACGCCTGTCGATGCCCAGCGTCGCGACGCCTGCCGACGCCTGCCGACGCTCAGCGCCGCGACGCCGAGCGCCGCGACGCCTGCCGACGCCCAGCGTCGCGACGCCTGCCGACGCTCAGCGTCGCGACGCCTGCCGACGCTCAGCGTCGCGACGCCTGCCGACGCTCAGCGCCGCGACGCCGAGCGCCGCGACGCCTACCGACGCCCAGCGCCGCGACGCCAATCGCCGCGACGCCTACCGACGCCCAGCGCCGCGACGCCAATTGCCGCGACGCCGAGCGCCGCGACGCCTGCCGACACCCAGCGTCGCGACGCCTGCCTATACCCAGCGCCGCGACGCCGAGCGCCGCGACGCCTGCCGACGCTCAGCGTCGCGACGCCTGCCGACGATCAGCGCCGCGACGCCTACCGACGCCCAGCGCCGCGACGCCTGCCGACGCCTGCCGAGCGCCGCGACGCCTGCCGACGCCTGCCGAGCGCCGCGACGCCTGCCGACGCCCAGCGCCGCGACGCCTACCGACACCCAGCGTCACGACGCCTGCCGACGCCCAGCGCCTCAACGCCGAGCGCCGCGACGCCTACCGACGCCCAGCGTCGCGACGCCTGCCAACGCTCAGCGTCGCGACGCTTGCCGACGCTCAGCGCCGCGACGCCGAGTGCCGCGACGCCTACCGACGCCCAGCGCCGCGACGCCTACCGACACCCAGCGTCACGACGCCTGCCGACGCCCAGCGCCACAACGCCGAGCGCCGCGACGCCTGCTGACGCCCAGCGTCGCGACGCCTGCCAACGCTCAGCGTCGCGACGCTTGCCGACGCTCAGCGCCGCGACGCCGAGCGCCGCGACGCCTACCGACGCCCAGCGCCGCGACGCCTGTCGATGCCCAGCGTCGCGACGCCTGCCGACGCCTGCCGACGCTCAGCGCCGCGACGCCGAGCGCCCCGACGCCTGCCGACGCCCAGCGTCGCGACGCCTGCCGACGCTCAGCGTCGCGACGCCTGCCGACGCTCAGCGTCGCGACGCCTGCCGACGCTCAGCGCCGCGACGCCGAGCGCCGCGACGCCTACCGACGCCCAGCGCCGCGACGCCAATCGCCGCGACGCCTACCGACACCCAGCGTCACGACGCCTGCCGACGCCCAGCGCCACAACGCCGAGCGCCGCGACGCCTGCTGACGCCCAGCGTCGCGACGCCTGCCAACGCTCAGCGTCGCGACGCTTGCCGACGCTCAGCGCCGCGACGCCGAGCGCCGCGACGCCTACCGACGCCCAGCGCCGCGACGCCTGTCGATGCCCAGCGTCGCGACGCCTGCCGACGCCTGCCGACGCTCAGCGCCGCGACGCCGAGCGCCGCGACGCCTGCCGACGCCCAGCGTCGCGACGCCTGCCGACGCTTAGCGTCGCGACGCCTGCCGACGCTCAGCGTCGCGACGCCTGCCGACGCTCAGCGCCGCGACGCCGAGCGCCGCGACGCCTACCGACGCCCAGCGCCGCGACGCCAAGCGCCGCGACGCCTACCGACGCCCAGCGCCGCGACGCCAATTGCCGCGACGCCGAGCGCCGCGACGCCTGCCGACACCCAGCGTCGCGACGCCTGCCTATACCCAGCGCCGCGACGCCGAGCGCCGCGACGCCTGCCGACGCTCAGCGTCGCGACGCCTGCCGACGCTCAGCGTCGCGATGCCTGCCGACGCTCAGCGCCGCGACGCCGAGCGCCGCGACGCCTACCGACGCCCAGCGCCGCGACGCCAATCGCCGCGACACCTACCGACGCCCAGCGCCGCGACGCCAATTGCCGCGACGCCGAGCGCCGCGACGCCTGCCGACACCCAGCGTCGCGACGCCTGCCGATACCCAGCGCCGCGACGCCGAGCGCCGCGACGCCTACCGACACCCAGCGTCACGACGCCTGCCGACGCCCAGCGTCGCTACGCCTGCCGATGCCCAGCGTCGCGACGCCTGCCGACGCCTGCCGACGCCCAGCGCCGCGACGCCGAGCACCGCGTCGCCGAGTGCCGCGACGCCTGCCGACGCCGAGCGCCACGACGCCTGCCGACGCCCAGCGTCGAGACGCATGCCGACGCCCAGCGTCACGACGCCTGCCGACGCCTGCCGACGCCTGCCGACGCCCAGCGCCGCGACGCCGAGCGCTGCGACGCCTGCCGACGCCCAGCGTCGCTACGCCTGCCGATGCCCAGCGTCGCGACGCCTGCCGACGCCTGCCGACGCCCAGCGCCGCGACGCCGAGCACCGCGACGCCGAGTGCCGCGACGCCTGCCGACGCCGAGCGCCACGACGCCTGCCGACGCCCAGCGTCGAGACGCATGCCGACGCCCAGCGTCACGACGCCTGCCGACGCCTGCCGACGCCTGCCGACGCCTGCCGACGCCCAGCGCCGCGACGCCGAGCGCTGCGACGCCTGCCGACGCCCAGCGTCGCGACGCCTGCCGACGCTCAGCGCCGCGACGCCGAGCGCCGCGACGCCTGCCGACACCCAGCGTCGCGACGCCTGCCGACGCCCAGCGCCGCGACGCCTGCCGACGCCCAGCGTCCCGACGCCTGCCGACGCTCAGCGTCGCGACGCCTGCCGACGCTCAGCTTCGCGACGCCTGCCGACGCCCAGCGTCGCTACGCCTGCCGATGCCCAGCGCCGCGACGCCGAGCGCCACGACGCCTACCGACGCCCAGCGCCGCGACGCCAATCGCCGCGACGCCGAGCGCCGCGACGCCTGCCGACACCCAGCGTCGCGACGCCTGCCGATGCCCAGCGCCGCGACGCCTGCCGACGCCTGCCGCCGCCCAGCGCCGCAACGCCGAGCACCGCGACGCCGAGTGCCGCGACGCCTGCCGACGCCGAGCGCCACGACGCCTGCCGACGCCCAGCGTCGAGACGCATGCCGACGCCCAGCGTCACGACGCCTGCCGACGCCTGCCGACGCCTGCCGACGCCTGCCGACGCCTAACGACGCCCAGCGCCGCGACGCCGAGCGCCGCGACGCCTGCCGACGCCCAGCGTCGCGACGCCTGCCGACACCCAGCGTCGCGACGCCTGCCGACGCCCAGCGCCGCGACGCCTGCCGACGCCCAGCGCCACGACGCCGAGCGCCGCGACGCCTACCGACGCCCAGCGCCGCAACGCCGAGCGACGCGACGCCTGCCGACGCCCAGCGTCGCGACGCCTGCCGACGCCCAGCGTCGAGCCGCCTGCCGACGCCCAGCGCCGCGACGCCTGCCGACGCCGAGCGCCGCGACGCCTGCAGACGCCGAGCGCCGCGACGCCTGCCGAGCCCAGCGTCGCGACGCCTGCCAACGCCCAGCGTCGCTACGCCTGCCGATGCCCAGCGTCGCGACGCCTGCAGACGCCCAGCGTCTTTTTGAAATGAATCCAATATGGTGGTCCACCATATTGGATTCAAAATGGCGGCATTTACATTTTAATAATTTTTTTGTTGGTTTTGTAGCAATAACAGCTTACATACATAACTTCAGCTTTCTAAGATTTCCGGAAGTAACCTAAGAATTTTGATGATCTATAAATGAGTCAGTGACGAAATCAGGGGTTTTTAGACATCGATAAAATCTAAAGTATAATAGCTACGACATTCAAACTTTGTATAATTCATAAATCTACTGGTGTCATTATAATATGTTGAAATTTTCAACAATTTAGCATTATCCAAAGAAAAGTTATGGGAGTTCAAAAAAACGTCGAAACCTTTCGAGAAAAGGTAGGTAGTGCCCTTGCGCTTCGCTTGGCTCGTCTTGACGGGGGCACGACCGTGCCCCCAGATAGATACATATTTCCGTTGTCTGGTACCTGTAACACAAGTTCTTCGGATACTATCACGGGGCCAGATTGACGTGGTGTGAAATGAAATGAAATGAAATATATTTATTGCAAGAATGTAGGTGGTACATGGGTGTTAAACATTTGAAATACGGTTCCTGTATATTCTGCCATCTAGATGGCGTGCAAAAGTCAGAAAGTTTTTACAAAATATATTATTATTTTAATTACATAATGATATTATTATTTACTTATATATATTTAGTTTGTGTACATCTAATGTTAGCTATATGAAGGGTTAATGGGTATTATTATTATTGCTTTATGCTTGTTTTATAAATCGATACCTCGCGAGAAATCTGCCACACGATAAAGTGTGTGCAGCCCCCACGCGTTGAAGATGATTTATTTGCATTGGCATTTGGATTTTCGCTTGTTTTAATTAGTAATGAATTATGAATGAACCAGAATAGTCTTGAGCATTATTAATGATTGATTCTTAATGAAAATTCATTAAATAACATGATGAATAATGGATTGAGTTAAGGTTGCGTTTTTTTCCCCACCTAAATGCATTTTCTTGTATTATAATGTAGGTATTGATTATAGTTCAATAATTTCTAAGTATAATAGTGTATTTTCTGACTGAGGAATCGTAGTTCCTAAATCTCTTTCCAAAATCCTTTATTTAGTCTGGAAACTGACGATTGAGAGTGTTCTTACGATGACGATATTATTATGTCAAGAACGTCATCCTACAGGAACACTCCACCTTTTCAGGATTATAATTACGTCATTTCCCAAGAACATATTTAACTAAATGTATATAGAATGTTTTATCAGTTTTAAGATGAATATAGTGTGAAGAGAATGACGCGTAAAGCATTTTTTGTTATGGCACCTCATTTAAATTGCTTAATATACCTATCGCAACAAAAATTCAAAGGTCTAAAATGACCACAAGTTCTTACTATGATGGGACTAGCGGGCTCCTAGTCTATACATACGAACGCACTGGTCGTTGATCTAAAATCTGACCAGGATTGAAACTCATTTGTTTTGTGACATAAACGAAGAACTTTAATCGTCATTTGTCCGCGTTATAGTAAGTAATTTTTAAGAGTTGCCAAAACAAAAAATGCTCTACGCGTCATTCTCTTCACACTATAATACTTAACCATATTTCGCAAAGAAATGCATTACGCATCTAGGGGTATGTAGGACTCCCGGCTCGCTACGGCCGGTTTACCCACTAAAACCACTTGCGATTGCCGTCAGCCGTTGACTTGGGTGGAGTGCCCTGGATCCGTCAAAACACAGGCCACTCCTCAGTCCTCCCTCGACCAGCCAGTTCACCTCTATAGGGACCAGACTTCCATTAAATGAAGAGAGTACTCCGGCAAACTGAAGCTCTCCTCGGTGCCGTGACTTACAAAGCCGGGGAGGTTGATATATGAGCCATGAATCACCCTGTAGCCACGGGGTACATAGGCTCCTTTTTATACTCTATATTATCTGTGTCAAATTGTATTAAAATCGGATTAATAATTTTAGATGTGACAAAAAGTTACGCATACTTTTTGGGTGATTCATGATTTATATATCAATATATGAACCATGACTCACCTTGTACAAGTATATTGAGTTAAAGATAGTTCCTAGAAAGCACGGGATTATAATCGTAAAAAGTTGTCCCACAGGATTTTAACGAGACTAAGGCCCCGGACAAATGTAGTTTATTTAAATTTCAAGAAACATCTTCGCAATAAAGCCATAACTAAACCCAATTATGTTAACCTTAGGTCAATTAAGCCGAGTTAATTCTATTTCCAGTTAAACATAAATCAAATTAACGGATAGTTTCACTAAAGCGGCGTAATTACCCGCTGCTATTTGTGACTATATGTTTGGTATTTTATAATTAATTGATCTGTGATTGGTTGAGGTCAGCTGAGGGGTGAAGTTAGAAGAATATATAAATATTAGGTTGGGGAAAAAGTTTCTTCGCATCAATACTAATATTATAAAGCGGAAGAGTTTATTTGTTTGTTTGTTTAAACTCGCTAATCTCAGGAACTACTGGTCCGATTTTAAAAAATATTTTTTTGTTGGATAGTCCATTTATAGAGGAAGACTTTAGGCTATATTACATTACGCTGCGACCAATAGGAGCGAAGCATCAGTGAGAAATGTTGCAAAACGGGGAAAATTAATTACATTTGGGAACTTTCATTGCGTGCGCTGCATAAACAGCTTCAGTCACTCAAAAACCACGCGAATGAAGTCGCGGGAACAGCTAGTTTAATATAAAAATTCAAAACATTTATTTATAAAATTTATTTACAATTGACTAACGTTAAACTAACTTAAACTTTTGCCATCTTGTAAGTAGGGACATGATCCCATTGCTATAAAAAATTTTGGACTTCTGATGAAAAATCTGCGACAAGTGGTTTTGGCAGTCCTCTTGTGATGTCAACCTGACACTGCCTAAGGAATTCTGCAGCAACCGAAACAGGTGGAAATCTGAAGGTGCAAGGTCAGGATTTTTGCTGAGTGACTAAAGATGTGTGAGGTCTAACTAGCATTATCATGGTGAAAAACCACACCCCTTGTTACTCCCCACCACTATTAATTCCAGCTGCTTTCTCTCAATTTCTTGCTTTAATCTGATCAGTTGCTCGCAGTACAGTTTAGAATCGATAGTTCTGCCTGGCGGTAACAGCTCATAATGAATAATGCCCTTCTAATCCCACTTCACACACAGCATCACCTTGTTGCGAGTAAACCCGGGTTTCGCCACAGACTGTGAACCCTGACCGGCCTTTGACCACAATGTTTTTCGCACGTTCTTGTCGTACGTGATCCACTTTTTATCACCAGTTATCAGCTTCTTCAAAAATGGTTCAATTTAATTACGTAATAAAGAATCATAAATGAGTACATACACGGTTCATTAGGTTCCTTTCAGTAAGCTCATGAGGCACCCAAATATCGAGCTTTTTTACCCAGCTTTTATCAAATTACCCAGTACCCAGCTTTTATCAAATGCGCCAAAACCGTTTTGTGGTCAATCCCTAGCAGCTACATTGTAACTTCTAATATGCCGATCTTGCTCTACTTTTAAAAAAATGGCACCAGTTTTGTCCGTAACAGGGCGACCAGAGCGACGTGAATCTTTGATTTTCACCTTTTTTGTAATGGAATTATAAAATGTATCAAATTTCTTCATTAGAATCACTCATTTTAGCAATAAGAAAAACAAATGAAAATCTTATATTTAACTAATTTGGAATTGACTTCTGTAAAATTAAAATTTTTTAATGATACCAAAATCAGCCACATTCAATTGGTATAGCCCAAGAGATTTTATGACAAGTTCATACATACTATAATGCGAAAAGATTTTTCCCAAACTACCTATATTATAAAATGAATTGTTGTTCGTTAGTCACGAAACGATGATTCCTGAAGTATATTTACTGTACCTATAATTAATCTTATGAAAGTTTTTAATTATTTTCATTATACCCCCCCCCATTAAACGAATAATTTAAAACTAAAATATATAAGTACCAATAAAAATAATGAAGGTACTAAACTATTTAATAATATGATGTGCGAACCAGAATGGAACCACCGTTTGTGACGTCACGTTGCTAACCCTACTAGACAGTATACCAACCTTGGACAAATATTGTTCTGCGAGAAAGAGATTATATAATTTTATTTAAATGATCCAATGCTTTAAAACTTATCATATTCTTATTTTCGATTCTTCTTATCTTTTTTATTTTCTGTGTAATGATACCAAAAGTAAAAATATAAATTTAATATGCAAAACCAATAAAGACAACTGAATATTGAACTGAAATTAACTGTTAAAAGCATGAGAAATGGACGACTAGGAGACACCAGCTTCCTCCTCCAAAACCTAACCGATTTAGGTTTTTTATTTCATTATAAACTAAAAAAAAACTTAAGATATGTTCCTATGTATTGATTTTACCATAAAATGTATTCCAATTCGTTTCCTGGATGTTTAAACACAGCCGTAAATCTGACCATATTTTTTAGGTTTTAAAACGTCCATATTTCTTTTAATAATTAATTTTATGAAAAAAAGTCAAAATAGGGACGTATTAGTATACATAGATACTCAGGAAAATAATTGTTACTCTGGTGGCATTATAGGAAACAGGGATCGCGTAGACACCTGTTTTTATATGGAAAAACGGCTGCTGTGTTTCCTCTTAAGAATGCAGCGCCGCGTTTCGTTTCGGTGCGAGCTGGTTTCAGTATTAATAATAGCTCCCCTCATCGATTTCGGTGTCGGTAGCCGATTTCATTGAAACCAGGCCAGCTAGTGTGTGCGCAATACACAAAGACACTCTCTCTTCCTTTTACTCTCATAACCCAGTGGGACGGTAAGCCGACACGACTGGCGAGAGAACAGGCGCAGGACCGACTTTTTACATGCCCATCCGACGCATGGATCATCTTTCTTGTCAGACAATCAGGTGATCAGCCTGCATTGTCCTAACCAAACTTGAAAATAACATTTTTTTGTTCCAACGCGGGAATCGAACCCACGACCTTCGGGTCGAGAGCGAAGCTCTGAACCACTAGACCACGGAGGCGATTTCAGTATTGATGATTAACCAACACTAAAAGAGATTGGGCGTTGCTTCGTTTATATACGAAAGTGCTTCTAAAGACTTGAGTGGGGTCTAGTTCCCTTAGGTAATATGTGGCAACAATAATTAATATAGAATATTGATTTTAATGAATAAAAACTCATTGATGGATACAAAAACGCGTCGGTCACGACTATAGCGTGATTGAGTAATTGATTTGCTGTCAACGGTTGTTATGGTAACCAATTACGATGTTAAGAGCTTGTGACGTAGGGAATCATCTAGTTAGTTCTATATATCTTATACGCTTCACACCACGTCAATCTGGCTCTGTGCTAAGTATCCGAAGACCTTGTGTTACAGGTGTTGTTTTGTTACAGGTACCAGACAATTAAGATTTTTAGTATTAATATAATACACAAATTTAATACACATCCATGACCCAGGAACATTGAAAACTTTTCGTTCCCTCGGCGGGATTCGAACCCGTAACCTCTCGGTCGAGTACCACGAGGTCGTCAAAATTGTATGGTTTTATTTTCCACGATTTCAGCTAGCCGGTTTCATTGGAACCATATCACACATATCACCCACCAGTCTGCAAAGCGTGGCGAGTATAGGCAACTACCACTATACATTTTGGAATAGGTTATGTCCAGTATTGGACGTCATAGAATGTTGATGAATGTGGATGATGATGATTATATGATTCGGAATCCGGAAGACCGAAGACAATTCCGAGGACTGAAAATACGATGATGATATAACGATAATACCATTTTTTCGGAAGGGTACACACTAATGGCATTTAAGCCGTTTTAGTTCTGTCGGACCAAACAACTAGCCACCCGGCTAGTAGTAATAGTAGAAGGAGAAGAAAAGCAGGGTTTAGCCCCCTACATCACCCGGGATATGTATCGGATTGGGGATAGCTGTAGATTAGGCTATTATTTCTGTTCGTAGGACGCGGGTCCTCTGTGTGTCCTCCAGCTATACAGGAGCTTTTTATGATGCCATACACAAGAGCATTATATCTTTCATAACTCTCATTAAACAGTGGGATATATATGCTTTTACATGCTTATCCAACGCCTCTTCGTTGCGACACAATCAAGTGATATGCCTTCATTGTCCTAACCAGACTTGACAGCATCCTTTGGTCTCCCAATGTGGGGATCGAACCCACGATCCGAGTCCAGAGTCCACTGAGTCATGGCGTAGAAACTTACATAATAGCTCCCCTCACCGATTTTGGTGCCAGTAGCCGATTTGATTGAAACCAGGCAAGCTACGCAGGAGTTGTTTTATAGTGCCCAAATGTGTGCGCAATACACAAAGACATTCTCTCTTCCTTTTACTCTCATAACCAAGTGGGACGGTAAACCGACTCGACTGGCGAGAGAACAGGCGCAGGACCAACTCTTTACATGCCCATCCGACGCATGGATCATCTTTCTTGTCAGACAATCAGGTGATCAGCCTGCATTGTCCTAACCAAACTAGAAAACAACATTTAGAAACTTACATACATCACTTGCAAGAACGACTTTGTATGCTATTCGTTTTTATAACATAGAAATCAAAATATAGTTTATTATGCACAGTTCAATGTACAAACACAAAGATAAACAATGCATAAAAAACACGATAATATAGTTGTAACTTCTTCCAGACAACCTTTAAAAGAAAGGATCAAATTACTATATTACAAGCTCTTAATTCCAGCCAGTTTACGCCATACAGCATGGCTGTCTGGTTTTTCGTATTACGATCACTTATTGACAACCAGTCAGCGGTCACGTGACACTTGATTTGCTTCCGAATGTCACTTACAGACAACCAAACTAGGGTGGATCCATTCAGAATAACATGTCGTTGTAATATTATGAAAAATAACAAGGCCGTATTATTGAATTGCCTGGAACCAGGCTGGTAAAAGATCATAATACGGCCCCTGGATAATAGTAGGTATTGTGCTAAAAGCATAATATCTACATCATTCACTTTATTTCTATTGAGAGCACCATTCATATAAGAAAGCCCCGAATCATCATGCAGATCAGATTTCTTTTAGTTCTGGCACAAAATACATTTCTAGCTTGAGCAAGGTCACATCACAAAATAACAGTCACTGGAAGGTGTATGGATTGGAGGAGTGCGCAGGGACGGACGGCGGGGCCGGACACCGTCGACACCTCCTGTCGGTGTGCAAAGAAGTTATTGTCATTAATTATCTTAGTATTAAGTAGGTATATTATGGTAATGGCAGCTAGTTACATTTAATAAGTTTAGTGATAACTGATAGGTATTGAAAGCAAGCCCGAGGAAAAAATTGTTATAGTATATTATGTAGTAATCTAAGTAGTAACTAAAAGGTAAAGAAGGGAAAAATGGAAGGTTTATGTATGTTTAATAATGAAATATTATCTGTGTCAAGATTTTATTAATAGGTAACATTATTGTATAGTCTATGGTAATGAAATAAATCAGTTTGCCGCCAACCGCCATTTCAATACTTTCCATTCACCTTCTAACAAAATGTTCTATATTAAAGTCGAACACATTCAGAATTCGGTTGGAACAGACAAATAATAATTAATTTACAATCGATACAGCATGAACCATGTCAATCAACCCAAAAACATTAACATTTCAGAGAACGATGTGATCACGACGCCTCAATTAGTGAGATCCTTCTGTAAAACCAATTAATAACACCCTTGAGATTACACTTTTGACAATCAAGGCTGTAGCACAAAAAGCTCTGTTCACTAGGCCATGCTGTGACGTCACTTCAGGATTAGGTGGCCGGTATATAATCCGTCTGTCGGTATGTGGAGTACAGTTTGTGTGAGCATCACAAAGCAACAAGCCGAAAATGAAATTGGTAAAGAATTGTAGCTTAGTGATCAATGAGTTGCAATCCAATTGTAACAAGTATTTATTTACTATTCTATTATTACTTAAAACGGGTGACCACGATTACATTAATTTACTTAATATATCTTTTGAAATGTTCACAATTTTACTTTAAAATAAAGCAATAATTAAAATTTTGTCTGAAATCTAAATGCATCTCAATTACACTTATAAAAATTTGACTTTTAAAAGATTTAGTTTTCATCTGGGCATCTTAAATTTAAGAATTGTGATTTGTACAATATTTTTCTCTCTTTCTTTCTAATAAAGAATACATATTTAGACAAACAGTAGAAACTAACTAACGTTGGTGAAATTAGGATTAATTATTTGTTATTATAATCCTCTACTTAATAATTATTAGTCATTTTATTATCTACTTCATAATTCATTATGAAATTTGCTTAACATAAATATCATACTGAAAAAAAATCTAAAAGCTAGAGGCTCTCTAGAAACTCGAATCGATTTTGGCAGTCTATGTATGTATGCTCTGATGGATCAAACATACATACATATTGCGTAAATAGCTGATTTGATTTAAACGAATGAGGTGTTAATGGATTCGTTATGATAGCCCGGGTAACATAGGCTATATATTTGAGTAGTTGGGTTATCATTTTTATACTTTATTACAGTTCGTAGTAGCCGCTTTAATTGCTGTGGCCGCAGCTGGCCGCTTGGAACACCTGGAGAGGTCGTACCTTCCCCCAGACAACAACAACGGTGGCTCCCACTTCGGCTCAAACGGAAATGGATTTGGCTCAAGCGGAAATGGATTTGGCTCCAGCGGAAATGGATTAGGCTCCAGCGGAAATGGATTTGGCTCAAGCGGAAATGGATTTGGCTCAAGCGGCTCAAGCAGTTTCGGAAGAAGCTCCCACGGATCTTTCGGATCCAACCAAGGATCCTTCGGTTCCAACCAGCCAACATCCAACTTTGGTGCCGCAACCTCCAACCAATACCTGCCCCCTGATCATGGACCCTCAGGTTCCTCTGGCTCCTCAAACGGTTTCAACAGCTTCGCCAGATCGTCTGGAGGTAAGTTTTATTTATTACCATTAAAGCTTATGGTGAGATGAAGATTTATCCTTTAAATCTAATCATTTATTATTTGCAGAAAGGACTGTTACAATAGGTGTTACAATTATAATACAGGGTTCAAATCTTTCTACCTAATAGGCATGCAAATTGTACAAAATCTAGTTGTTTACAACTGAATTAATTACAATCTTCATAGCTCAAGTTTAATATAATTTAGATAAATTATTAGCAAACATATTATTCAATTACAAGAAATAAGATATTATGATAGTACAGTTAAATATATCATGTCAATAAAATTCAATTAACTGGGCCATGACTATTTCATAATTATGATAAACTGTTATTTTTATCACTTCAATCATTATATTGTAAGTCACCCAAACTGTGGCAGACGCTAAAGACGCGTTCCGTATATTTTGCCATTTCATTTTTAATATTGTACGCTCAATTAATTTCGGGACTTTGTCTACGTGGTACATATACATACACATAATAATAATCATTTATTGCAAGAATATCGTACATTACAAAGGTGTAACAGTTATTTACATGTAGAGCAGACCGCCCTTACAATGGCATGCAATATAAAATAGAGGGAATTTGTACACAATATAATAACTAGTGTAATTAATTATTAATGTCAAATTATTTATTATATTATAGAATTACAAATCATTATGTCAATTTAATTAGATTTCAATGTTATAATATATTCCTTTATCTAATGTTTTTCCAACCATTCTGAGACTTTCTTTTTAAAATTATTAATAGAAAGATCTTTGAAACGATATATTAATTTCATCAAAATCATTCAAAGTTTCATCTTCCTAGAACTGACGAGCCAAAGATATGACGAACCTTTGAATATTCCAAGACGTGAACTACGAAATCTTAAAAAATGATTTAAGATGTGTTCTAAATAGATTATGCCCCTCACTACTTTACTGCATCGTAATAATAATAATATATATTAATATCTATGGACGCTTCACACTACGTTAAATCAGCCCCGTGCTAAGTATGCGAAGAACTTGTGTAACAGGTACCAGACAAAGGAAATATATTTAATACTATACACATATTATGATGTGATTCTTGTTATATTAATACACATCAATGAACCAGGAACACAGATAACTAACTGAACTAAATGATTTTATGAATAAAACTCTCAACTTATAATTTTATACCTCTTTACAGCTTCATCCAGCTTCGGCCAGTCCAATGGCTTTGGTCAGTCCAATGGCTTCAGTGGTCACTCACAGTCTAACTTCGGCCAGTCCAATGGCCGTAGTCAGTCCAACGGATTCAGCGGTCAGTCCAACGGATTCAGCGGTCAGTCCAACGGCTTCAGCGGTCAGTCCCACGGCTTCAGCGGTCAGTCCAATGGCTTCGGTCAGTCCAACGGTAACTTCGGCGCCGCCACCTCTGACCGGTACCTTCCCCCCACCCATGGATCCTCTTCCTCCAACGGAAACTTCGGAGGATCCTCCTTCAGACGTAAGTTGATAAATTTACATGACGTAAAATGACGTGAATGTAGTGTAGGCGTGCCCCAGTAATAAAAATAACAATAGCTCCCATCACCGATTTCGGTGTCGGTAGCCGATTTCATTGAAACCAGGCCAGCTACGCAGGAGTTATTTATAGTGCCCAAGTGTGTGCGCAATACACAAAGACACTCTCTCTTCCTATAACTCTCATAACCCAGTGGGACGGTAAACCGACACGACTGGCGAGAGAACAGGCGCAGGACCGACTTTTTACATGCCCATCCGACGCATGGATCATCTTTCTTGTCAGACAATCGGGTGATCAGCCTGCATTGTCGTAACCAAACTTCAAAACAACATTTTTTGTTGTTCCAACGCGGGAACTGAACCCACGACCGTACCCGAGAGCGAAGCTCTGAACCACTAGACCACAGAGGCGCGCCATAGTATACTTTTTGCCACAGACTTATAGTAGGTGAAAAAGAGAACATACTGATTGCAATACAAATATTTTATGGAAAAATCGGCCTACAAAAAGTAGGCGGTGGGCACCCATAGAAATCCAAAAAACGTGTAAATAATAAAAGCGGTGATTGCGTAGAATAGCATAATTGCAGTCATAATATTATTATGTCGAATAAATTTTAAAATGCAACTTATAAAAATTTAAAACGGCCAATTCAAGTAACGTTACTTAAATTTAGGAGCATCTCTATTCATAGTATGTCACTGCTTGCTTGTCTTGCCTAAATTTACGAAGCGTCAAATATTATTATGCATTTGAACAACTTCAACGTATAAAGGGTGTAAAAAGAGCAGTCACTATATCTTTGGGATATGATTATACTACCTTTGCTCATTCTAGAAATTATTTTTTTTTTTCATTTTTTGTACAAAAATTAAAAAAAATTTTTTTTTGCTTATTGTTAATTTGCGACAAAAAAATTAAAAATGGTGAAAAGTAAAAAAATTTTTTTTTAGTTTTTGACAATAAAAAAAATATTAAAAAAATACATTTCCAAAATGAGGAAAGGTAGTATAATCGTATCTCAAAGTTGTAGTGACTGTTCTTTTTACACCTGTATATTTTAGTAATAACAGCCTAATAAAAATGTTTCCTTCTATTTCAGCTGGTTCCAGCTTCGGATCCTCCTTCGGTTCCCAGAACCAGCATCAGTCTCAACCCCAGTTCGGAGCCGCCAGCCGTCAGTACCTCGCACCCAAAGCTTCCTCGAGCTTCCAAAGCGCCCCGCAGCAAGCTTTCGATGAGCAGACCGGATATCAGTATTAGAGCTTTGCAGCTACAGTTTTTTAAACTTGAGCTTTATAGTTTAAAAGCTCATGAAAGCTTTTAACTTAAAAGCTCATCCTATTTTTTTGCTAGAATTCAAAGTCATTGTCAATTTTTTGTGTTCATTTAAATTTTATAAATAAAAGTTGACCTATATTTTTTTGTTTTCTTAACTATAATTTTTCTCATGTTGCTATGTATGCGTGTCCTTCTTCTATGTATTACAATCCTGTCTACAAAATGGTTTTAAGTAAATATAATAATAATAAAAAAAAATTAAAAAAAAAAAAACCAAGAACCTACAATAGATTCAATAACATATCTTCACTAACGTTAAATACATATTTTAATTTTTTTTTCCCTATTTAAAAATACCTTTGAAAAATAGTATTTAACTTTAAATCTTATAATATGTAGCTACAGCAATATTTGAAATGGGATAAATATTTATTTACCTTTATAGTATTTGACAAAAAAGGACTTTAATAACTTTACTGCAATAAAATAGCGCCTAACAGATAAGACATAAACGCGCACGCTGCTACACAACTATTTGAAAACGTAATTAGTTTTTATGATTTTTTATTATGGATTTTAAAATGATCTACAGAGTAAAATCTTATAGTCAAAATATTATTCTTTTATTTGCAAGGTACCTGTTAATTAATTTATCTTTCCAATAAATAGTTGAACTTATTGTAATCAAATATAATGAGTAAAAAATGCATTTTTACTTTGACTTAGGGCCGATTTTTCAATCGTCAGATAACTTTTATCTAAGGAATAAGTATGTGACTTTGACAGATTTTGTATGGAACAAATGTCAAAGTCACTTGTTTATTCAACAGATAAAAGTTATCTGACGATTGAAAAATCGGCCCTTAAAGTGTATTATGAGTGTGATGATATATTACGTAATATTTTATACTTACATACTTATTAAATACACAAACAAAATTGAGTTTATTCTCAACGAACTAACAGTAATACAATTTTTTTGTCTTCATAAAATGAATTATTTTGCTTATCACCTAATAAACGGAGGGTACACTCTATTTTTTAGTATAAAAAGTATCCTATCCTAAACTTTCAGTAATTTTTCAGTCATAAAATTTCACAAATTACAAACCAGATTTTAAGGCTTACTTTGCTAACTTTGCATACTACACTTAAAGCTTTTACAAGCAAAAACTTTACTTAGTTATTGCTATTATAAATACACAGTAATCAGTATATTTCCGAATTGTTAAACGGCCCGTTTCATGGCCTATCTATCTATAATTATAGTTGAACACCATACAATGTGACAGCGATCTAGCCTGACCAATGATTTGATTGTTTGTATGATTGTTTTGCATTGAGTAGGAAGCTGCAGGTCAGATTTTGATTAAATTTGCCACAGAAAACAAAGGGAAAGCAGATATGCTATTTTTTATCACGATAAAAATATGCGGGTATCATCCAATATATCTAAAATTATTCATCCGATTTGAATACTGTATATGTTATTGAATGTAGGTTCTTGATGGAAAATCATGTTATATAGTAAAACACAAACTACTTACAGAAGTAATAATTAATGTAAAATAGTTAATGGAATCAGGCGTTACTTTGCGGAAATCCATAGCATAAAATTTAAATATATTATATCTAGCAATATCCCGCGAAACAATTATAACCACAAACTGCAAGCAGATGAGTGAGTGTACGCATAGGCATGCGTTTTTTATATAATGTAAAATAACAAATAAAGTGGAAAAAAGTGCAAATACTCGTAGTTTGTGTTTTACTATATGATTTGAATACAATTTGAGACTTATAATAAAGAGTATAAAAAGGAGCCTATGTACTATGGCTACAGGGTGATTCATGGCTCATATATCAACCTCCCCAGCTTTGTGAATCTCGACGCCGAGGAGAGCTTCCGTTTGTTGGAGTACTCTCTTCATTTAATGGAAGTCCGGTCCCTATAGAGGTGAACCGGCCGGTCGGGGGACGAGTGGCCTGTGTTTTGACAGATCCAGGCACTCCACCCAACATAACGGCTGATGGCAATCCGCAAGTGGTTTTGGTGGGTAAACCGGCCGTAGCGAGCCGGGAGTCCCACATACCTCTCGGGACCTTCACTGGGGGATGCGTAATGCAACCCTTGCGAAAAAATGGTTCATATATCAAGCCGAATATAGTGCATAGAGAAGGACGCGTAGAGCATTTTAAGCTATTGCATAGCTTCTATCGCGGGCCTTGAGCGTGGGAAGCCAGAAATTCCGTAACGAAAAAAACCTAACACCCTCTAAACAACACTCACTTGGCCCTTGGGTTCGAATCTTCGAATAATAACTCAAATTCGTTACTAATAAGAATTAAATTTCCGAACATAGTCCCACACAACAATAAAACCGTGGAGTATTCTCTCAAACCCTTTCTGGGTATGGTTTTTCGGTATCGGGGCTATGCCCCTTCACCGAGGGAACTTCCGCGTCTCACTAAGATGAGACGGTATCTGGGTCGAGCCTTTTCTGGGCTCTTGTTGGGCGCGTCGTCCTCAATAGCAAGCGTCTCTAATCCTGCTTCGCTTTCCCTGTACCGCCCCTGGCGGTCCACCCCGCCAGGTGAGATCCCCGGTAGCCCCGGGGAAGGCCTAGCGGAGGCTGCCAGCGACAGGAGCGGTGAGCTCAGGTAGGCGGGGCAGGAGAGTTGACTTGCTGGTGGGTGGTGGCTGGCCAGTGGCTGTGCTTCCAGGCTGCTTCATTAATCATGAGTTTAACATTAATCAAACAAAAAAAAATTAAATTAAATAATTATATATTTCAAAAGTAATAATTGGTATAATTAGAATAAATTAAATTTAATTATGATGATAGAATTAATTATTAGGTTAAGATTATTATTATTATTAATAAAGTTTGGGCCTATTCGACCGGTGAACCCTAACTACAACAATGTTGATGTCAATGACCCTACCGATCGGATAAGGGGTGGTGGGTAGGGGGCTATACTACTAGGTGGACTAGAGTCCGATACGATCAGCTTCT
This sequence comes from Celastrina argiolus, assembly GCA_905187575.2. Classification (NCBI taxonomy): domain Eukaryota; kingdom Metazoa; phylum Arthropoda; class Insecta; order Lepidoptera; family Lycaenidae; genus Celastrina; species Celastrina argiolus. Next base: position 14,309,576 of record LR994594.1, read on the forward strand.
ACCTATCGGTGCGGAATGAATTATTGATTAATGTAAATTAAATTAAATTTCATTTAATCAAATTAAATTATGTTATAAATAAATTATAAATTAGAATTGGATTTAAAATTTGATTATTTAACCTAAACGATTGGCGATCCCTAGCACGAAAGTATACTGAAATACTTTGCAGGACTCGACCTATCGGGTAGGGAATTCCATTTTAACTAAGGGGTAGGGATGGGCGGGTGCACTAAACTACAACTTTAGACATAGTCCAAAAGGAGAGCAACCACTACCTAATCAACCTAACTACCCTTAGACAAGAACAATAGAGCGACATTAAAAGTTAAAAGATATAGGCTATAATATATAAATTATATTATAAATTATATTTTATATTTAATAATTTGGGGGCCAGTTTAATACTGGCTAAGGCGGTTTTATGTTGCCTCTTGGGAACTGTTTTTTGTCTGGCGGGCGGGCGTGCCAGGGGGCTAGATTCTGGAGGGAATCCAGCCTAGATTTGTCCGCTCTGTCGAACATTTTGGAGGCCAGTCTGCTGACAAAGTCCTCGACACTCTCCATTTTCAAGTCACGTGCTATGACCGAATTTAGAACGTATCTTGGGGCCCCGGCTGCGAGCCGGATAGACTTACTTTGCACTTGCTGCATTAGGCGTTTGTTAGCAGGCGAAGTGAGTTGGTACCAGGCCGGGGCCGCATATGTAAGCCGTGACCTGATAAACGTTTTATATAGGGAGACCTTTGTAGATATCGGCAGAGCTGGTGAGGCCATAATGGGCCTTAGTTTGGCCAGAGCGACCTTTGCCGAGGCTGTGGTGTTCTTGACATGTTGGGCCATGCTGAGTTGGCTGTCCAACGTAACACCCAGGTACTTAGCCTTTAGCGACCACGGTATTTCGGTACCGTTGAGAGTTAACTTTGGTGGGAAAATGGTGTTCCCGCGAGATGGGAAGATGATGGCTTGTGTCTTGGCCGGATTGGCCGACAGGCGCCATTTTTCTAGCCACTCGGGTAGCAGGTCGAGAGAGCGTTGGACCTTGCGTGCAGCAAAGGAGCGGTTCATAGATGTGGCAGTGTACGCTGTGTCGTCAGCGTACAATGCGAGGGTGGTGTCATTGTGACATGGAATGTCCCCGGCGTATGAGTTGTAGAGGCTCGGGGACAAACAGCTGCCCTGGGGAACTCCAGCGCAGATGGTGTGGGCCTCTGATAGGGTGTCCTCTACTCGGACCGAGAAGGTACGATTCTCGAGAAAGGACGAGATGACCTTTACAAAGTGTGGTGGTACGTCTTGGGACAGGAGTTTGAAGGTGAGGCCGTCATGCCACACTCTATCAAAAGCCTTCTCCATGTCCAAGAATACTGCGCACGCTACCTCCTTTTTATTAGCGGATGCGGTTAGCGAGTGTATGACTCGGGAAAGCTGCTGGGTGGTTCCCAGCTCAGGGCGGAACCCAAATTGTTCCATCCTCTGTGGCAAGTGCGGTGTGAGAAGAGCGAGGAAGGTTTTCTCAAACACCTTCGAGATGGATGGAAGAAGAGTAATGGGGCGGTAGCTTTCTGCCTTTTTCACGTTCTTATTTGGTTTCGGAATCATGATGACCGTCCCCGTTTTCCAGGCACTGGGAAAGTGTCCGGAGCGGATAATGCCATTGAACAGGCGAGTTACTGCTGCCACTGAACGATGTGGCAGGTGGCGCAAATGGGCGTTTGTAAAGGCGTCCACTCCGGGGGCCTTCTTTATCGGAAGGTGTGTCAGCACCCGTTTGACAGCTGACGGGGTGATGACAGCTGGGGCCGTGGTGGGGAGAATATTTTCCTTGAACTGCCTCACTCGGTCCTCGACCTCATGGATGTGGTCGGTGGCTGAGGAGGTGAACGGTACAAATTGGCGCTCTAAGTATCGCGCAAAGATGTCTGCACGGTCTTGGGCTCGGTAACGTAGGTTACCGTCCTCGTGCAGTAGGGGTCTTGTGGGTGGGGGAGCGCTTTGGAGGCTCCTGCAGAGTCTGTAGAGGGATGGCCAGTCCTCTGTCGCGTCGTCAATGACTCGGTTCCATCTCTCGGTGTTTAGGAGAGCGAGTTCGGATTTAATCCTCTCCGCCAGAGCATTTAGATTGCTCTTAATGCTGGGGCATCGGGTGCGCTGCCAGATTTTCCTCAAAGACCTCTTACGAGCTATGAGGGCTCGAAGGTGTTGTGGGAGTTGAGGGGACCTGGTGGTTCTTGTGACCGGTATTTCGCTGCTTTCCCTTGCGTTATGGAAGGCAGCATTGAGGGCCTCAGCCAGGCTGTCTACTTCAGCTGGTGTGGAGACTGGGAAACTGGGAGTGTTTACGTGTAGATACTCCGCAAAGTGTTCCCAGTTGGTTCTCGGCTTAGGAGGCCTTGTGGGTAGGCCTGTGGGGAGTCCTTGGATATGCAGGATCACGGGGAGGTGATCGGACTGCATGCTGTCAGAAAGGACCTCCTGGGTGATTCTACCAGACAGGCCTTTGCAGATGGCAATGTCTAACACATCTGGGTGCTGGTTTTGCGCTTCGGGGTACCTCGTGGGTTCCTCGGGTCCTAGGACTTCGTACCCTTTGGATTCTGCATCTTCGTGCAGCAGTCTACCGTTTGGGCAGGAGCGGCTGGAATTCCATGCTGGATGCTTGGAATTCATGTCGCCGGCTATGACAACTGACTCTTTAATCAAGAGTTGGTGGATGTCAGCGACATTTAGCCTGATGTTGGGCGGTCTGTAGGCCGCGAAGAAACAGGTGGGGCGCCCTTCCAATAGGACTTCTACACCTAAAGATTGGAAGGAGCTGGTATTGGTGTCTGGGAGGATTTGGTGAACAATCCTCCTAGCAACACATATTACTAGCCCACGGATCCCACGTTCCGGGTTAGATATGTCGTCTTGGCGATATACGTGGTACCCCGGCACCCTGAATCGGCGTCTGGGTGTCAACATAGTCTCGCTAATGAGAGCTATGTCAATGCCGTATGAGTGGAGCGTTTGGCGTAGGAGGGTGCTTTTGTTTAGCACGCCCCTCGCGTTCCAGTGGAGTACTTTTAAGGGCTCCATTGGGAAATTATGGTATTAAGCAACTGCATAGCTGCAGACAAAGCCATTATGGCTTGAGCGTCCGGGCCCCTTGATTGTACCTCGGCGCAAACTTTGGTAACTAATTCGCAACCCTGGTTTAGGAGTTGCGAAAAGTTGGCATTTTGCTCCGCCTGAGCTGCTTTGCGTTTGGGCTTAGAGGTGCGTAGGGTCACTGCCTTGGGTGTGGCAGGCATGGTGGGACCTGGGGTCGTTTTGCCGGCGGGGTTGGGGGCCGGAAAAGCGACAACTGGCGTCTGGGGCACGGAGGGGGTTTGGGCGGGGGCGGATTTATTCGTCCGCTTCCCTTTGCCTTTCCCTTTACCTCTGGCCTTAGTCTTTGCACGCGGCTTCGGGTCGTTGGCCTTGGCCATTAGTGTTTGGCCTTGCGACTCCGAAGGGGGCACCTGTGCTGGGGCAATCGAGGCAACGGTCTGAGCGTTGCTACAACAATAAAAAAAAAAAAAAAAAAAAAAAAAAAAATCCTTCACAATACTTATATATTTCACTAATGTTTTCGATAGCGCGATGTAGAAAACTGCAGGAAAGTAACAACGCCATCTAGGTTTAACATTGTGAACTAAAAGTTACATATTAAGTTTATTGAACCATATAAAATAAAAAATACTATGCAATAGCTTTACCGCGGCAGTCTCCGAGTGCCACACGTCTTTTTTTGTTTTAGCAACTCATATAAATTATCGCAAACCCAGCTCCACGAGTATAAGCAGCTGCCCCCTCTGAAATACTTTGGAGGGCTTATAATAATATTATGTCTAGCTGTAGTGGAATAGTCACAGAATGATGATGATTGTAAGCAACAGACTTGAAACAAAATATTCGTGAAATACAATTCACACAATAGCTAGCTATCAATCATGTATTGTGATATCAATTTTAAGTAACATGAGATGACGCTTTCGCGGTCCGATTGTTTGAGCGTAGCACTCGAATCGGAAGGTCGGTTCGGTTCCTCCCGATGAGGCAATACGTCATGGGGGTTGTAGAAGAATATAATAAATAATAGCTCCCCTCACCAATTTCAGTGTTGGTAGCCGATTACATGGAAACCAGGCCAGCTACGCAGGACTTATTTTATACCCAAGTGTGTGCGCAACACACAGAGGCACGCTCTCTTTCTTTTGCTCTCATAACCCAGTGGGACGGTAAACCGACACGACTGACGAGAGATCAGAGCAGGACCGACTTTTTACATGCCCATCCGACTCATGGATCATCTTTCATGTCAGACATCAGGTAATCAGCCTGCCTACAAACCAAACTTAAAAACAACTTTTTTGTTGTTCCAACGTGGGAATCGAACCCACGACCTCCGGGTCGAGAGTCAAGCTCAGAACCACTAGACGACGGAGACGCAGTAAAGATGTTCGGGGGGTTTTAGTTGGTAAACTCAGTGGGGAGTCCAACATAACCTTGCGACCCTCCCCCACGGTTACGGGGTAAGTGCAACGCATTTCACCTCGAGAAAAAAAGGGTTCGAATCCTGCGCTGAACACAAGAAATAAAATGTTGTTTTTTTAAGAGAATGATTGGAACTGTTCAGCGGATCCCATGGATGGACGTGGGTTCGGTTCCCGCAAAATGTTGTTTCAAGTTTGGTAAGGACAATACAGGCCGATCACCTGGTTGTCTGACAAGAAAGATGATCCATGCGTCGGATGGGCATGTAAAAGTCGGTCCTGCGCCTGTTCTCTCGCCAATCGTGTCGGTTATCCGTCCTACTGGGCTACGGGATTGAAGGAACAGAGAGTGTGTCTGTGTATTGCGCACACACTTGGCCACAATAAAATAACTCCTGTGTGGCTGGCCCGGTTTCAATGAAACCGGCCACCGTCACCGAAATCGGTGCGGGAGGCATAATTATTATAAATATACAAAGACAAAAGTAAGTCTTTCAGCGCTTCACAGTATACTCTGCATAGGAGACACAATATTTAACCACCTTAAAGTACAAAAGTAAAATCAGTGATAGATTTATTTTACACTTTATATAATATAATACAAGCTGTTCCCGCGTTTTCGTTCGCGTGGTTTTTGAGTGATTTTCCCCGTTTTTGCAACATTTCTCACTGACGCTTCGCTCCTATTGGTTGCAGCGTAATGTTATATAGCCTAAAGCCTTCCTCTATAAATGGACTATCCAACAAAAAAAGATTTTTTTAAATCGGACCAGTAGTTCCTGAGATTAGCGCGATTAAACAAATAAACAAACAAACTCTTCCGCTTTATAATATTAGTATAGATATTTTATATCTGTGTCATTTTAGAAAACATTGACTTGATTCCCATAGTTCTTCGCCGTGATTTTAGTTTAGCAAAATAAAATGTCTCGAGTTCTGTACGTCGTGTTGTTTTTTGGACTGAAACAGTGATTTCAGTTTCAAATATGTGCTTCCATTTGGAAATGAGCAGAACCATTTCGCGAACATGGTCATTCATTTCTATTTTAACCAAATATCAATTAATAAATGAAATGAAATTAATAACCACACTGCAGATTAGTTAAAATAGTTAGGGCGTGTTTCACCAAGCAAAGTTAACGCCATGTTAAATATCATGTTATCCCTCTCGTATTTCCGGTCAATGAATGAGAAGGCATGATATTTTAACATGGCGTTAGCATTGCTTGGTGAAATACGCCCTTAGTCCCGATTTCAAAAACGCATGTTAGTGCTGTTTATTGAAATACCATGCCTTCTCTATACAATATAAGCGATAACATGATATTTAACGAATGATTAACTTTAACATTACTTGTTGAAATACGCTCTTAGTAAATACAATTATAATAAAAATATATAAATAAATAAACGTTTATTCAAAAATACGAACATTACACTACACAATGAGAAAAAAATATATATTATACACACACAAACTAGACTATTTCATGTTTTATTATTTGTTATCACTTATTTTCTTTTTCATACTAAACCTATAATATTATAAACAAATGTAGATAACTAAATCACGTAAATCTGATCCCGTGGTATACGTGATACAAAGCAGGAAGTACAAGGGCTAAGGAAGGGCTAAGTAACTTCTTGAGGTCAAATATAAAAGTTAGCGTTTCCTTGATTAGATTAAAAAACTTCATAAAAAACTTATAAGTTTACTACTTAACTCTATTTGATACCTAAAGTAAGAGGTTTTGAGTCTTTGGTAGTCGGGTAACCCTAGTCTGAAAAGTTTTCTATATCTTTTACTGAAAATTCACTGAAGAAAGATAATTTACATATTTTCCACTATTTGTAACGACAAAAAAAGACCGCACGGCAGAATTGAAAAATACTGCGATTCAACTGCTAAGAGCAGCTGACTGTATCTTTCTCGCTCGGGTACACTCGGCGGTCCCGAGTTCACCCGATCGAGCGTTTCACCACAGAGCATGACGGATCAGCCTAACTTACTACCCACGAAAAAATCTGTGCGCTGGCGCCTAAAAAAGTTTTCATGAAAAATTGAAGACATTAATGGATGTGGCAAAAAAAATTTACCCAGAAAATATAAATTAAACTGTCAGTTAAACATTTTAGGATATCAGTAACGTATAAAGTACATTGATTCTAGAGACGGATCTTTAGATTAATGTACTTAATACGTTACGGCGTGAACTAAAATGTTTAAAAGACAGTTCGAACTTTCGAGATTTCGACTGATTTCGAGAAAATTATTCTCGAAATCAGAATTTTGTTACATATCACTTTCATCCATTCATATCTTCAATTATAGAAACAAAAATAAGTAAGTTATTAAATAAAAATAGTAGTATCGGACGTATTATTTCAGCTATAACGTCCAATGTACATATAAGCCTCTGCCAATATTTTATAGGCTATACTTGCCAAGCTTGCCAGGCGGGTCGGCAAGCGTATTATAAGATGCGACTCACACACGGGGAAGATTGATGAGGGGTGCTATTCTTACACCCCACGGATTCTATTGGCAAAAAGTATGTAACAATTAATTTTAATTACCAAAATTTGAACAATCCACTCCACTTATTGATTGCTCAACATTCATTAGTCCCTATTCACGATGTCTTGTGCATCAATTATGGACACCCTTGAGTCTATTACGAAGGTCTTGACAAATGTATTCGCTAATTATTGTTGTCTTCAAGTATATCTGCGTGACGTCAAGGTACGTGAGATTCAGGATCAGATTTGGGTATATATTGGGTGTGGTGGTACTCAGACTACAGTACAGTGAAAACCACCGCAGTCAGCCAATATGAAACTGGTAAATTTCTATACAAATTACATAGATAATATTCAAAGTTACGATTATACTACCTTTCCACATTTTGCAAATGTATTTTTTTGTAAAAAAAAATACTTTTTACAATTTTTTATTTTTCTCTCGCAAGAATTACGAAAAAGCAAAAAAATATATTTTTTATATTTTTATTAAAAAAAATATTTTCATAATCATATCCCAAAGTTAAAGTGACTGTTCTTTTTACACCCGTTATATTACCTTATTTCTGTATAATTGTCTAATAAATCCATGGGATGCAGGAAAAAGAATAGCTTCCCCAATCAGCTATCTTTCCCGTGGGTATCATCATATATGTATATCATCTACGATAGATGGCAGAAAGAATATATATCTGGAAATTGGCAGCAGCGTTTCTTGAAACTGCGCTCACCCACCCGCTTGCCAAGCATGGCAAGGCATCCTCCTTGAGCTTGAATAGTGAGAACAATTTTCCATCTTTTTGCTAAAAGATGGCCCCGTCCGAGTTTCTTACGCCGGTTCTTCTCGGCGGGCTAGGGTTGAACCGGTGGTAGCCTTTTTGTTGACTTTCCGAAAATAGCTTTTTAAGTTTTATTTGGAAATAAAATAATTTGAATTTGAATTTGAATTTGCTTACGTCCATTAGTGGACTTCATTGCTGAAATTATGAAGTTTTTAAACCAAATTTTATTGAGTCCCATTTATGTTCTAAACTGAATCTTATTGAGTCCTACTTATGTTCTAAACTGAACCAAATTCTATTGCGTCTCACTTATGTTCTAAACTGAATTTTATTTAGTCCCACATATTATGTTCTAAACTGAATTTTATTTAGACCCACTTATGTTCTAAACTGAATTTTATTTAGTCCCACATATTATGTTCTAAACTGAATTTTATTTAGACCCACTTATGTTCTAAACTGAATTTTATTTAGACCCACTTATGTTCTAAACTGAATTTAATTTAGTCCCACTTATGTTCTAAACTGAATATCAAACTAAACTAAACTAAATAGTAACTTAATAGCAATTCTAAAAGATTTTGCCTTTCACAGTTCTTAATCGCCACGTTGGTAGCAGCTGCTGCAGCAGCTCGCTTGGATCACCTGGAGCGAGGCTACCTTCCACCAGAATCTCAAACCTCCAACTCAGTATCGTCACAATCAAACGGATCCAGCCAAACGTCTTTTGGGTCCAGCGGCCAAGCCTTTAGCTCCAGTGGATCTGGTGAATTTGGTACAGCCCAGGGTTCCTTTGGTGCTACTTCGAACCAATACCTCCCCCCTGATCATGGCCCAAGTTCTGGGTCCAACTTTGGCAACCTCGCTGCTCAGACGCTGAGACGTAAGTGAAAAATTTACTTAAACGTTCAATTCAATATTGACAATAATTTGGAAATAATTAAAAGTAATCATTTTATTATATCAATTAGTTATAATTGCAGTAATTGCATTCATGTAAGAGTTTATTTAATCATTAAAATATACTAAGTTATTAGCAAGTTTTACCTTCACATATATGAATTATACTTAAAACCATGTAAGTAATTTTTCACATTTTTGTATTTTCTTCGTCTCATTATTCTACTATACAGACTGTAATATTAATGAGTGATAATACTTTACGGTGCGGATGGGTCCCGTATAAAAAGTTTACTGTAAAAGTACCAGCGCTGAAACAGTTAGATTAAACTAAACATAAAGTTCAAAAGTAAGCGCTAGTACTTTCACAGTAAACTCTACATAGGAGACACAAACACAGTCACACCCTAAATTATTAACGCTAATTTATTTTACACCTCATAGATTCTTGATCATAATTATCAAAAATGGTTTCAATTCATCTTACAATTGAAGACACGATGAATGAAGGTGATAAATAGCAAAAATCTGATTTTGAGAAAATTGAGTTCAAACTGTCACTTAAACATTTTAGAGTACGTCGTAAAGTTAAGTATATTAATCTATAGATCCGTCTCTAGAATCAACGTACCTACTAAATACGTTACTACATACCCTAAAATGTTTATGTGACTGCTTAAACTCAAATTTCTGGCAAAAATTTTTTTGCGACATATTACCATTTATGTCTTCAAATATCACATGTATGGAGACTGATGTATAAGGATTGCATCTTAAGCTCATTGAATAGGTTTCGATGTACTTTTCAGTACGCAATACACCTTATACATCAGAATATCGAATCAAATATTATGAATATATCACAGAAATATATTTCCGTTGTCTGATACTTGTAATACAAGTTTTACACTTAGCATTGGGAGAGATTTACAAATCAAATATACTATATTATGCACAAAACTACATAGTAACATAAAAACAACAATACGTAAAATCAGACATACACACAAGGGCGGCCTTATTACTTTAAAGCAATTTCTTCCAGACAACCTTTTGGTTTTTGACATTAGAAATAATCGTGCACAGAATGATAGGTTGTGTGATATACGTGTATGAAGCGTCCATAGATATCAGTCATGAGTACTTTACTGTCTTCTAACCGTGATCATGACCTACCATCCCATACAATAAATCTTTAATACAAAAAAATTGCATTAGATGTCAATACTATTAACGTCTGTAAATTATAAAATATAAATATGCCGAATTAAGTACAAATATTGACATTAAAATAAAGATAAGCATATTTTTAAACATAACAAGTCATTAAACTAAATTCAGCTCCTTAATTAAGAAGATACGAAACGAAATTAGTAATTAGTATTTTCCAATAGTAGCGCTAGATGGCGGTTTCTGGAATGTGGCTGGACTTCACCCTTTGCCAGTCGAATTGCCAGTATTAGGGTGATACCATTGTCTAGTACTAGGTCGTGTCTCTGTTATATATCTACTTTGTGCCGTGATCATTCATTCATTCATTATGTTTCATAGCCTCAAGCGGTAATGGACAAGGTTCACAAAGCGCCCAGTACCAGCCTCAACCTTCGGCTCCTAACCGCCAGTACCTGGGCCCGCAGACAGCCAACATCCAGAGCTCCACCCTCCAGCCTTTTGATGAGGAAACTGGATACCATTATAAGTAAAGATACCATAGACGATTCAGAACTACTATTCTTCTATTTCTTATTCTGTCAGTAAAGCTAAATTCAATTCATCCTTCTTAATACTATTACTATATATTTTTGATATATTATTATTATATCCAACATCTTCTTCTTAATACAAGTTCAGTATAACATACAGTAGTTTCTTATCTTATTTATATTTTTGATATATTTTTATGATATCTTGTTTATATCTAGAATTGTTTTTTCTATATTCTAATGTTCTGTGTCTATGACAACGTCCCAGTAAGTTTAATTTGCATCTGCAAATAAAGATCAGTATTATGTTAATTTAAATTTATGGATTAATTAAAATAAACCAATGTGTTCAATTTTATGTTGATGAAATAAAATTATTATCGGATATTGGTATTTATTTTATTGTTATCTCACTATTCGTCTTGGGTGTTACAGGAAAATATTTTTATTTAAAAGGAAAATTGTTTAATAAAACTTGTATTCAATAAATTGTTTGCAATTAAATACAAAAGTTAAAAAAAATTACAACAGCAGTAAATTTGATAGTCCAGGGTCATGTCAAGATGCATTCTCTATTATCACTTACGAAGTTCGAAAACAAAATTACGTGTCACAAAAAACGAATTGCGAACACGTATGTCGCGATATGTCACATTATATTCAAGTCTATGACAAAGTGAAATCGTTTTTTTCGAAATTTAATCCAGACCTCCACTGCAGTACACGAGGTCTTCTTTTAGGTGCCTTCATTAAAAAAAATATCATGTCATCTCTCTCGTATTTCCTGTCGATGAATGAGAAGGCATGGCATTTTAGCAAGCCCAAGCGTTAGAATAATCGGGACTTAGTGCCAATTTTACTAACACATGTTAAAGTTAATCGTGTTATCCTTCTAGTATTTCCTGTCAGTAAATGAGAAGGCGTGGTATTTTAACAAGCTGTTAACACTATCAAGCGTTGGTGAAATCGGGACTTGTGCGTGTTGCACCAAGCAATGTTAAAGTTAACGCCATGTTAAATATCATGTTATCCCTATCGTATTTCCTGTCAATGAATGAGATGGCATGGTATTTTAACATGGCGTTATCAGGTGATCAGCATCATCAAACTTGACGACATTTTAGTTTTTCCAACGCGGGATACGAACCCACGAGAGTAAACCTGACCACGGAGGTCTAATTTAACAGTAGGAAGTATCATCGTGCCCCACGGATGACCTTCTTCCGACCTTGGCTCCGTGACCCGCGAGATTTGATCTTAATACGTTACGTTTTAGTTGACAATGATCGCTGTCAGGTTCGTCCTTTGTATGAAGGTCATCTAGGACATTCTATGGTACTAAAAAGGTTATATACCCTTATAATATTAACTAGCTGACTGTGCCCACTTCGTTGATCATAGAAACAGTTTGTCAGTTTATCATTTGCCGTTTAATCCTTCCCGGGACTTTCGCGAATATTGCAAGACCAAAAATAGCCGAATCGGTTTAGGCGTTCTCGAGTTTTAGCGAGACTGACAGCAATTCATTTTTATGTCTACAGAAGAGAGAAGATACGTGACACTGTGGGTATAGTTTTACGAGAATTTCACGACAGAAGTAATATGGTATAGTTTATGTGGATTAAGATGCTAAAAATGATGGTTAGAAATTTGTTATTGGTACATGTATAAAATTTAAAATAAATCTGTCTGTCTGTCACTAAGTCAAAGTAAAAGATAAATTTGTTCTCTACCTACGATGCTTCAAACAGACTGGCATCATGTTTATAGTTTCGACCTCCTTTTTGTGTCGAGAGTCAATTATAATTGAAAAGTGAAAAACTCCTACATTAGCCGTACTGAAAGCCGTAAATCATCTATGTAATAAAATGTATCGTCAAATATGTATCACCTCTGGAAATTGGTAAAATTTTTTGTCTTTTCACCAAGTGTAACATGTTTCCTCTCGTTACATTAGTTTTTATGCGAAATATCGGGTTTAAGTTAATTTTAAAATATATTTCATTATCACTAAATATATTTTAATTTAATTAATTTAAAATAAAGTATCTTTGGTACACCGTCTATCATCATAATCATCAGCCTGAAGAAGTGTGGACGTCTTCAGGCTGATGATGATGACTTCCCTCCTTGGGGGAGGCACCACTGCTGAACATAGGCCTCCCCCAAGGACTTCCACAACGACCGGTCGTGCGCTGTCTGCATCCAACGGCTGCCCGCGGCTCGGACCAGATCGTCGGTCCATCTTGTGCGCTGCGTCTTCCAATCCGTGGTCACCACTCGAGAACTTTCCTTCCCCATCTGGTGTCTGTTCTCCGAGCGATGTGGCCTGCCTATTGCCACTTCAACTGACTGATTCTACGAGCTATGTCGGCCAATTGCACCATCTAATATAAAATAAAAAGTTTATAATATCTATTACCATAAATCTGCTAGATTTTTACAATATTTTAAAATTTTGAACGCTCGTAGCACATAATGACGAAAAAGCTATCTGGTAAGTTTTCGTTCTACTAAATGTGTTCATAAAATAAAATATACAAGGCTAAACTATGTAAATATTTTATGGTAGAAAAGAATCATACATATCGGATCATTAATTTAAAACTGAATTGAGAACCTTTTTCGGTTGTTAAAAGTCGGTTAAAAATAATTTTGAGGTAAAATAAAGGTAGACTGGGTGAACTGATGATGACTCGCGACTACTGTAGTCGTGACTGCGAGGTGACTGGAACACAATCGAGGACAGTGGATGATGCAAATGTAAGTGACGATGAATATATTCAAATGTAGAAATTTTAATACATGTTTATCGAAAATAACACAGTGTATAGTAAAGCCACAGTCTTCTAGTTCAGTGTTTCCCAATTAGTGGTGCGTGGACCCCCAGTACGTGAAGTTGCATTAATGGTTACACGCGGCTATCACTAAAAACAACTATTTAGAAGATATTATTTTTTATGATTTATATTTATGATAAATACAAACATTTTTTAAAAATTTATCCTTGATACCATAATGCCTTTAAAAAAAGACATCAAACCTGCGCAAGTTTTAAGGGCTACGCATCAAAAATTAATTGAGAGCCACTGTTCTAATTGTTGTACAATAATAATAATTTATTTGTTTTCATTTAAATTGCACATCATATTTAGGCTCCGCTTCTTCTTCTTCTAACATAAGAGCTTCGCTCTTGTCGGTGGAGTTTTCTCCATTCCTATCTGCACTCCGCCCTTCTCTTGATCTCCTGATACGACACGACCATCACTTTCTCCTTCACCTGGTCCATAAAAGTTCTTCTCGGCCTTCCACGTTTTTTCTACCTTCAATCTTTCCTTCAAATATTCCTCTAATAAAGTTGTCGTGCCGTATCAAGTGTCCTAACATCTTTCCTCTTCTGTTCTCGATGGTTTTTAATATCTCTCTTACGCTCCGCACAACATTAAAAAATATTTTATATCTATAAACAAACGGCCAATCCTTAAACTGGTAAGGAATCGATTATTACGAATTCCTAAAGATGAGATGAGCCATAGGTTTAGACAAAGGGTCAGGATTTGAAAGTGATAGTGTCCCTCAAGGTCCGTTATAAACGTGTCGACTCCTGTCCCGTGCTCTTTATAAGCTGTGAGCTCATACATGCATCAGTATAAGTGCGCAATACTCACAATGTATTTACAATATTATGTAAGATTTTTTTCATTCATTTTTAACTCCCAGGAAATCAGGGGTGTTTGATTAAGTTTTTATATGACATAGATTCCTAACATATGAGCAGATTCAGATGTAGTTTTTTTGTTTTAAAGACGTGATCGAGTGTTTTAGATTACATTATCAGTGGGCCGAGCAGGAATATAATTAAGCTCCGTAAAGTAAGGTTAACGATTGATTTTTGTATAAAAACCATGACAGCGGAAATACTGACTTATTTCCAAATTTTCCTGCTTGGATTACTCGCTCACTGATTTACAATTAAATCCGGGATACCTATTTTTTTTAAATTTGTTTGATGTGTAAAACATCGAAAATCAGCTTCCTATTATTCTTCCAACTTCCTTCCTGAGTGACATACATAATAATTTATGTTCGCTTGTCATTAGCGAACTTTATGTCAAATCCCAAATATTTTTGTTTCCCAACTTCGTAATTGATAATAGCGATAACATCTTAAATCAAGACACAGGAAGAACCATTTCTATGGTCGTTAACGACCATGGTTCTTTCTGCAGAAGACTAAAGAGAATTACAGATTGACAAAGGAAGTCAATTTGTCCCTGCTGTCTAGTTGTCTATTCTTTTGGAGGCAAAACGTATTTCAGAGGTGTTCATGATAAACTTGAACTTTTTATATTTGACCTATTTTCACACTAGATTGATATATTTCTTGAAAATCTGTGCTCCGTTTGTAAACAAACTAAGCCCAAAATAGACTTTGCGGTATTAGAAAGAAATGAAAAAAATAAAAAAGTATATTTTTTTAATTAAAGTATTTTCTTTAATACAAAAAAAAAATGCAATAGATGTCACTAATATTAACGAAATTAGTAATTAGTATTTTCAAATAGTGGCGCTAGATGGCGGTTTCCGGAATGTGCCTGGAAATCGAAGAAAACAAAAATAGCCAGTCGAATTGCCAGTATTAGGGTAATACCATTTTATAATACTAGGTGGAAGACCTTGGGGGAGGCCTTTACCCAGCAGTGGGATAGAATAGGCTAATAAAAATAAAAAAAATACTAGGTCGTGTCTCTGTTATATATCTACTTTGAGATATTACATAGTATAAACAAAGATGAAGAAACTATTTCATGTAATTTTGCAGATGACAGTAATGGTCTTCGGAACGGCAACAGCAGGAACTCTACCAGAAACATATTTGCCACAGAATGGAAATACACAAAATAATCCAGATAGTACAGGGAACAGAAGAGCACAGCAGGACACTGAAAGCCAGGCAGCTATATTAAGACTGGAAAAAGAAGTTACAGAAGATGGTTAGTTTATTTTTCTACTTTTGCGAAGCCAGTACTTGTAACACTGTTTATTTTTATGTAAATAATATTTTATGCTAATTGTGTATCTATCATACCATAACTCATAAGAATCTTACCCCATTCAAAACATATAACGAGCATCTCTCGAAACAAAAGTGTTATAAAGCGGGTGTAAAAATAAGTTTGGGATTTGATTATATTACCATTTCTCATTCTAGAAAATAACTTTATTTTTATTTATTTATTTTGTACATGAATTGAAGACAAAAGATTTTTTTTTGCTTTTTCTTATTCTTGCGACAGATCAATCCTTACATAATAATATTATAGGCCTTCTGTTTTAACTTTAGAGGAAAGGATGCAGTACAGCCTTGCCAGCTAATCCTGGATAGCGACGCTAAAATAATTATAAATAAATTTGCACTAATTATCTAAGAGGCAGGTGATAGAAAAGAGATTTTACTTGCTACGATATTTCGGATGAAGTTTAACAAACGTTAAGTTTGATAAGGCCTATTAAACTCTACTTGTGTATAATGTTGTCGTTGTAAATTTTCAATAATTTCAGGTTATCACTATGCATACGAAACGTCAAATGACATACAAGCTGAAGAATCGGGGGACACATTCCAGACCCGGGGTGCGTTTGCCTACAGAGGTGATGATGGAAAGATCTACTCGGTGACCTTCACGGCTGGAGAAGACGGCTTCAGGGCTCATGGTGATCATCTACCCCTCCCACCACCTACTCCCGATGATATCCTGATCGCGCTGAAGAAGAACGAACAAGATGAAGCGGCCGGTATATTTGATGATGGTAAATTTTGACCCTTTTAATATCCTACTTATAATATAAATGAGTGAAAGTATACATTATATTAGTAGGATATACATTAAGGCGAGGAATAATTGCAACTAGCGCCACTCTTTTTAAAATAAATTTTACAATGACACAATTTATATCTTATTAAAAAAAGTTATCGGTTCAAACTTTAAGTAAATAGTTAAACTAATTTATTGGCATTTAATTACAGCTCTAAATCCTATACTTGCACTAGTACGAAATGAACGTCTTACGCGTGCTATTGACCTCTCAGCGTAATCAGCTGTTCGCTGTGTTCTACACGTTGAACATTGCCTATTGAATTTTTTTTAAATATTGGATTAAAAGCAAATGACTAGTACCAATGGATACATCTCTTGCCTGGCCATTACCCCACGAAGTTATAATGACTGTTCTGTTTACACCCTGTATAATATTAGTTTAACTATTATATATTACTATAACAAATTAGTTTAACTATTTACTTAAAGTTTGAACGATTACTTTTTTTTAATGATCTTTGTGTCAGTGTAAAATTTATTTTAGAATGTGTGGCGTAAGTTGTGGTTATTCCTCGCCTTAAACATAAACATACAAATTATACATATCGGCTGTATCATTAATGAGTGATAATACTTAAGGGTGTGTATGTAGAGTTTACTGTGAAAGTACCAGTGCCGAAAGAGTTACTTTTTTTTTATTTATGATGTTGGGGCATTTCTCATAGAAACATGAAAGTCAAAAGTAAGTATTTCAGCGTTGTAACTATCACAGTAAACTCTATATAGTAAGCACATACACACCCTAATGTATTATCACTAATTTATTTTACCTACACCTTGTATAAGATGTATGTGTGTTGCTAACTACTGAAGGGATTTTGATGAAATTTCGTATGGTAGTAGTTTACATACTAGATTAAAACATAATCTACTTTTACCGCAATTAAATGTGATTCCCGTGTGATTTCACTTTGCGAGTACGAAGTAACGAAACGATCTAGTTTAAAATACTTATGATATTATATAGTTTAAAAATACCGTGATTTTCGCCATCTAGCCTAAACTTGTAACTCAATTAGTAACGTGGCCTAGCGTTTTAGGGCTTGGATTTCGAATTGTGTGACGAGTCCAGGGCCCTATTTTCAGGCCTCGAACTTAGTTTCGAATATAAGTATATCCCACTCGCGCGCTAAATTTCATTTGCATGAGCGGGACAGACCGGTAGTAAAAACTAAGAGGCCTGAGAATTAGGGCCCTGGGCCCCAATTCTCGTTCCTCGAACTTTATTTCGATTCTCAGTCTATCTCGTTCGTGCACGTATGACTTAGCGCGCGTGCAGGCGGGACAGATTGATGATCTAATCAGAGTTCAAGTTATGAGAATTGGGGCCCTGGTCGAGGGTTCAATTCCCCGTAGTTACTAAAAAGTTTGTATAGGACATTACTGGTTGATTTTTATTGTACACAAACTTGGGAACCATTAAAATTACTCCTGCGTTGCCAGCCCGGTTTCAATGAAATCGGTCACCGACGCCGAAATCGGTGTAGAAGCTTATTAACAATTACTTTTATTACTTACTACTTTTCATGATTGATTCAGTGAGCGGCGATTGCGCAAGCTTTGACATTTTAAGTCTAGTAGCGACATCTAGCGAAGACGTTATGTATTCATATTGAGGTACCTTTATGAATGAAACGACTGACATTTTAGTTCCATGTGTAATTACTAGATGGCGCTTATATTTATTAAAACTGCAGTGGTATCGTGGCTCTATGTAACGTGATAATATCTACGGAATGAAATAGACAAATGAGCAAAAAATCGCCTAATAACCATTAATCTCCCCATGGATCATTATAAATCATCTTTATTCACTCACTAAAAACGCAAACCTCAATTATATACGGTACTGTGAGACCGTAGTATCCAGCCGTGTCATAAATGGGGTTATTGCATTTTTTGATATTGGTATAATATTATTTTTTCAGGCCAATATCGCCCAGAGGAGTCAGAAAATGGACGCAGCAATGCTGGATCCGGATATAAGTATAAATAAAATTAATTAGATAGGAATATGTAAAAATTAAATAAAAACACTGAAAAACAACTGGTTTTGTCAAATAATAATTTTATAGATTTAAAACAGGCTTAAATTCAACCTATTAATTAAGATAAGACATACCTTTATTTCGCACCACAAAACAAATAATATGCAAAACAAAGGGAAAATAAAATAAAATTTGTGTTGGTGATGCCGAACAACACCGATCTCGGCGACGGTGGCCGGCTTCATTGAAATTGAACCGACGACCTCCGGGTCGGCTCTGAACCACTTGACCACGTAGGCGTTCAATCAATTAATTTTTAGTTACATGATTAGTGTTTAGTTATCTACATCTAAAAACTAGGTCCTCTTACATGCTTTCTTGGCTGTCTGCTATACTGCTACTATGTTAGGCATCTGTGTCACTGTCTCAACATAATATGGCAATATGTGATGGCATGCAACAGTTATCCTTAAAAAAAAATTGTTACTTTTCGCCATTTCTTTTTTTTTGTCGCAAGTGTAGTATTCGTACATCATAACATTAGGCTTGCCAATGTATTATCACACACGTCTAGTCGGGGCGGCTAACTAACCCAGACTCACACGCCATCTTGCTTGTGACATATATACAGTCGAGACTATTGATATATTATGATATACTATTATCAATATACATAATGTATATGTCGCAGTCATCTAATTGAAATCGCTATTTCATTGAGTGACTAGCGTTTTTATCGAATGCCGACGTTATATTTAAACACTAAAGGACAACTCGTCATGTTGTTTATTGTAACGTCCAACGTCTTGACTGAACGTCATTTAGTCATTTAGCGTGGTCGACGAATTACCTACTTATGGAATATCTAGTCAGGTGACATTTTTTTCTAATTTGCGCTCATACTACCGATATTTAACGATTAATGTAACTTTGCAAATTCTAGTCTAAATAATTTAAAATAAATACATGCATTTAGTGTAGTTTGTATGTTTTATCAGCTAAACTAGTAAAACGATGACGTACAGCATGTTTAAAACTTACCTTCGTCGTTCGTACTCCTTAGTTAAAATTAAATTTTTTTTAAGAGTAGCCGGCGGCGACGTAATAATAGATAAATCCATGCTGTCACACTATTTTATAACGAGCATCTATCGCACTTTAATGTATATTTAACGAAAAAAATATCAACACAGTGCTATCAGTGCCAGCTGTTTGACGCCATATTTGTTTTGGTGACTACTAGCGCCGCAGTGAGAAAAAATCTCAATCACCTGACTGACAATACAACATTACAATCCGCTAACTAATTGGACGTTGACTGACGATTGTTCAATCAATGTTTGGTCTAGTCTTTCAATTTAATGTCGTCATTCGATAAAAACGCTAGTCACTCAATGAAATAGCGATTTCAATTAGACGACTGCGACATATACATACACTACAGCAAGAATAACGAAAAGGCATTTTTTTGTGAAATTCTAGAATGGGAAAAGTTAGCCTTTTTACATCCAAGCGGTAGTACACACACAGTAGATAATATAAGTATAATTACATCCCAAAGTTATAGTGACTGTTATTATTACAGAAGAGGGCGGAGTGCTGCTTGACTTAATTGTAGAACAGCGCAGTTCGAAATCAAACCCTTGCAATGAAACATGTATCTTCTTGTGTTATGAGTATAGTTCATTCATTCAATTGCTCTTAAAATGCAGTACCATGTCTCATTTTGGTGTGAACATTATTTTTAAGGGCATATGGCTCACCTCTCTTTTCCACCACTGCAACTCCTGTGTAGCCAGGATTGACAGTGGTAACCAACCTCAAAAACTCAAACTCAAACTCAAACTCTTTATTAGCAACCAAGTACAATACATAATAAATCAAAATACATTGAAAAATACCTATATAAAAACTTAGTGCCTTGTTCGGGCGTTTGCTAAATGATAGTACATTTACTTCTCTATGTACCTATCTATTTATTTTAAATGAAGTATTACATAATATTATGGATAATTACATTAAAATACTTACTATAAAGATAGAAGAAGAACCCTTGATAATATGATTTCAGGGGTGAGCTAGAAATGTTAGTAATGTCTAGAAGGAGGAGGATATCTTTCATAATTATTTTGAACTGACGCTTATGGAAAAGTAAAAAAAATATTTTCGATAAAGTTTTTTATTCATAGAATAAATAATAATAATTCTCCAACGAGTGGACAAAATCTTATACCGTAAAGAATATCACATTGTATTGAAGAGTTACACTAGAGAAAGAAGTATTTACACGCTAGAGATAATTTGAAGGTAAACTCAGGTAAACTCAAGTAAGCTCAGGTAAACTTAAGTAAACTCGGATAAACTCAAGTAAACCCAGGATAACTCAGGTAAACTGAAGTAAACTCAAGTAAACACAGGTAAACTTCAGAAAACACAGGTAAGCTCAAGTAAACTCATGTAAACTCAAGTAAACTCAGGTAAGATGGCACTTTCGAAGACAACGCTTTGTAGAGTTTCATAAACCTGTAACCAAATATATTTGATTACAAGTTTAACAAACAACGGTCATAGCATAGGTAGAACAGTATCATAAACGAATACTAAAACGCTACTCGTATTAAGGGACGCTCAAGATATCATTGTCGTTCCGCTAAGCAGTGACAGTGATAGCCCACTGTCGCAATTTAAAACATCATTTTAGTATTCGGTTGAAACTATTGAAGATTATTTTATTTTTAGTTTTGTTCAATTATCTTTTAGCCCCACTTAGCCTCTATTAGCCCCATTGTAAGTTAGAAAGAGAGGAGTACACTATGAGTTATTCTAGAACTTGTAGGGTTGACGGAAGGGTTGGTTCTGGATGGGGCGGTAGGTCTGCTTGGCACCAGCGGCCTCGTATTTACCGGGCTGGTAGGAACCTGAAAGTAAAAAAAATATGGTAAGTATAAAGTATAATGGTGGTAGCTTGTTTTTCTTGTTGACTTTCCGAAAATAGCTTGTTAAGTTTCATTTGGATTTCTTTTTTTTTTATATCCTAAGTGTCGAACAACATCCCCATCGAGTACTTATTACTTCCATGATTCTTCTATGTTTGAATTTCTTTTATTTGCGTTAGTAAACTAGATTAATGATTTTTACTGTCTAAAAACTCGAATCCGAAATGGCGATATTACAAATGCGAATGTCCGTTTGTTACCTCCGAAGCGCAGTGGTTCATCGCGTTGGTGCTCGAGCAAGAGGTTGCGGGTTCGAATCCCGCCGAAGGAACAATAAGTTTTCAATGTGTATTAAATTTGTGTATTAATAAATATCTTAAATATGTGTATAGTATAAAAGTATTAAATATATATCTGTTGTCTGGTATCTGTAACACAAGTTCTTCGGATACTTAGCACAGAGCCAGATTGACGTGGTGTGAAGCGTCTTTAGATATTATATTGAGATATTAGAAGTAACATCGAGGATACTTTCTATTCGAAGTGGACGAAGTTGCGGTCAATAGCTAGTAAAATATAAATTATGCGTTTGCTCAACATTATTTACAAATGGCCGATTGCCTATGAACCGACAAAGAAAACGAACACCATTATGCCTGAGCACGGACATAATAATTTATTATCATTTAATATATTACGTCATTGTTGAAATAAATTGCCTTATTATCATTTAATATTGAATTATTTATTTTCTTAATTTAATTCAAAAGTTTCTTATACGGCGGTCCACACCACTTCAATCTAGCCCCGTGGTATGTTTCCGAAAAACTTATGTTAAAGGAACCAGACAACTGATTATTTCATACTTTTTATACTATACACATATTTAAGAATTTTGTTATAAATATACGAATTGAACCAGGAACATTGAAAACTTTTTGTTTCCTCGTCAAGATTCAAACCCGCTACCTCCGGCTTGAGTACCGAAGAGCTCAACCACTGCGCTATAGAGGTTGACCTTTCGATCAACGAGCAATAATCGGTGACCAACTTTTTGAAGGTATAAATAAAAAACACTAATTGTAAGTGCAACGCTAGTCATACTAAAAATTGGTCAGATATGTACGAAAAATCTACCCGACTATTGGTACAACAAAAAGTAGGAAATGGGTGGGCACCCTTATTCAGAACTGTGTCTTAACCCCTCTTAGATGTAAGCGATTCCAAAATTTCCACGCCATATTAACCTACTGTTTTTGTTTACTGTGACGAAATCAATTATATTTGTGGTACAGTAGCAACAATAATTGCTTAATATGGCAATAGCAACAATATCAATCGTTGAGTTTCCTGCGACTTTGTACCGGAAACCGTACATTTTGCTGCTAGGAAAAGTAGATTATGTGTTAATCCAGAAACTAAAGTACAACGGAAAATTTATCAAAATTCGTTTAGTAAGTTTTTTGTGAAAGAGTTACAAACATCCATACATTATTACAAACTTTATATAATACTAGCTGACCTGTGCCCACTTCTTTGAGCATGGAAACCGTTTAAACCTTTCCGGGACTTCCACGAATATTTCAAGACCAAAAAAAGCCGAATCAGTTCAGCCGATCTCGAGTTTTAGCTAGAGAGCGAGACTAACGAACGGCAATTGATTTTTATATAGCCTATGTTACTCAGTGATGATGTAGCTTTTTAATAAAAAAAGAATTATTAAAACCGGTCCAGTACTTTTTGAGTTAAGTTGTTACATACAAAAATACAAATCTCTTTATAATATTAGTGTAGATAATAGGATACACTTCAATATATTTTATATCCTATAGACGCATCAATTTATTTCGATCCATTGTATTTTATAAATGAACTTTTGTATTCGCTACGTGGTTGCGTTGGTAAATTTAATTCTGTGTTGAATTGGAAATAAATTGAGTAAATGAGTCGTTAAATAAGGCGTGTATGAAATGTCAGATTCTCAGGCTGCTGAGGTCACTCTAGACCTGGCTTTGAATTCTAGACCTTTGTATAGAAATACTTTGTTGCCTATTTCACGATATCAATTATTTTTACTGATGTTCTATAACTACATTAACTTTGTTCTTTAATAGCCTTTTTTATAAATATTATACTCGTAATAGCATAAACGTGAAAGTTTATAAGTAATGATAGATGTTTTTTGCTCTGTCACGGAAAAACTACTAAACAAATTTTGTTGAAATTTTGTATAAAAAGTTACTCTGGATTAAGACAAAGATTTTGGTAGCCATGATAGACAGTGGTATTCAACAAAAGCCTTTGATATAATAGGAAAAATAGGTGAACAGATCACTAGATAAGTACTTTGATCATCAATACTCATCACCAGAGGAATAACTCACCATCGTCGATAATGCCGGCAGCTTCATCACGGGCGTTCTGCTCCAGGGCTACGAGGATCTCCTGGGGGATTGGAGGGGGGGTGGGGATGTGAGCGCCCTGGGGGAGGAAGCCACCCTGGCCGGCGGTGTAGCTGATGGCGTAGACCTGACCGTCATCACCGGTGTACGTGAAGCCACCTTCCGCTTCGATGCCTTGGACCTGGTGATGAATGATTAGCTTATGGTGAATTTTGGTACATATATTCAAATTCCTTTATTGCTAGAATGTAGTACATGATGATCTTATAATATAGGTATATATGAGAGGTGCTTATACATTATGCCACTACAATGGCAATTGAATTATAATAATAAACTGACAAGAATGATGGAAGAATGAAAGTTTTGAATCGTGGGTTGAATTTGAGGCCATTTTAGATATAGGGTGTGTTTTATGTGATATACAAAATTGCTCAAAATCTGTTTTATATTGATAGTAAAAATACGGAGAGGTATTATTTTCTAAGTAACAAATAGAAATCTGACGAGATAATTATAATTTTTTCATCTCAAATTTAAATTTCGTTATCTAGTAACAGAATAAATTTTAAAAATCTCGGTTTTAATTTGATGCGCCAAAGTTTACAGTCACGATTTTAATTATTAACAAAATAAATTTTCCCATTCTAGTAGTTTTAACATAATATTTAGCATTCAAGAATATTCCTTTTGAATTTGTTCACTTTACGATCAACATTTTATTGAAGTAATTTACGTATCAATTTGGCGATACAGTGAGATAATACTGACAGCCTTTTGGATACATTACCAGCGGCGTCCGATTAGATATAGTTTCTTTACCTATAGTATTTTTTATTACTTATTCAGTTTATAGTTTAGATAATAATAATTTACCTTAAATAGTTTTTAAATTATGTTATTTTTGAAAAGTCATTTGTGTTATTAACCGAATAAAGATGATTTAGTGTTGTAATAAATAAATAATTTATGGACTTTTATTGTAGTTAAATATTGTAATCGATACAATTATAAGGGCAATAAAATTGGATGGGTCTATAAATACTGAGTGCAGGTACAGTTGAGGACATTAAACACTAGCCTCTTTTTTTAAATCTTTTTTTTAACAGAGGCTTTCAACACTTGGGTGTTGATGCCAGCCTCATAAAATACTAGCCTTGCAATCGTTAAGTTCGTTAAGATATTTCTTAACATCTTTTTCTCGACTTCTCATTAATGTGAATTGTAGCTAACTATAGCAAAATGTACTAAAACAATTAACTTAATAGGTAATGTATTTTAAGGACGCATTAAGTTTTTTAATATTATTATAATATAATAGCAGTGTGCGAAAAAACCAGTAATGGTTTATGTTACACTGTAAGATAATAATCTTTTACGTAAGTATTTATTTTATTGATTTATTAAATTAAAAAAAAAAATGCTTTAATAAAAAAATATTAAAGGCATTTAAAAATCTTCCTGGGAACCTTAAACAAATGCATCAGTATTGGTAATTAAAGCAATTATGCACGCAAGTGTCTGATGTACATGACTATAAATAAATCTAAAAATGTGAAGGTTGCACAACCTGATCGACCTTTACGGATGGACAGTGACCTTTCGACCCGGCTAGAACACACCCTGTATCAGTTTAAATCAAACTAATGGCTGTATATTGGATGTATAAATGTTAATCGTAGCAATTACTTGTAATATTTTGTAACAAGTAAAATCTAACTGGATATACATCTGTAGGTATTAATAATAGTACTGGGATGAGTAACGATATAATGCTGGAACGTTAACGTTAAGAGCCTTCATATTCACAGGCTGTCACTGTCACTGCTTGGAGGAATGACAGTATTTGACTGTGCCATGTTCATCTCAAGGTGTTTCCAGTGTTTGGCCGTAATTGGTATAAAATGGGATATGACAACTAGATAATTATATCATGTTATTGAATTTCAAAGGTTCTTGGTGGAGATTCATGTTATATAGTAACTTGCACTTTTTTCCACTTTATTTGTTATTTTACATTAATAATTACTTAAAATACATGACCAGTTTCGACATAGTCATCATCAGGATGAGAACGTAGATATATATTTTTTTTAATTGCAAGTAGTTTGTGTTTTACTATATGATTTTATGACTGTTTTAGTTTTCAGTATTTTGTTAAGTTCCACATACCTCACGTCCCTGCTCCTGGGCCTTGATGCCGTTCTCAGTCTCGAAGCTGAACCTGTAGGAGTCCTCCTTCACGTCGGAGTCCAGGGCGAGGATCCTGGCGTTCCTCTCGTACTGAGCCTGGGGCCGCTCGTTGTAGGCGGGGCCGAGGGCAGCGGCGGCGAAGCCGAGGACTGAGGCGATGATTAACTGTGGGCGATTTTCGGTGTAAATTAAGATTTTTGACGTAAATTGGGATTTTGGGGTAAATTAGGATTTTGGGATAAATTGGGATTTTTGGGGTTAATTAGGCTATTTGGGGTAAATTGGGATTTATGGGGTAAATTGGGCTTTTGGGGTAAAATAGTATATCTGGGGTAAATTGGGATTTTGGTGTAAAGTAGGATTTTTGGGGTAAATTGGGATTTTTGGCACAAATTGGGATTTTTTGGAGTAAAATAAATTTGTAATTTAGGATTTTAAATGTTAATTTGTAGATACATTTTATTTATTACAAACGCATTTTTGGGTGACTCATTTTCATATGAGTACAGTATCGGGAATCGAATTTACAATGTTATGCACAAAGCCATGTAAGCATGTAACCTTTTAAAATCTCTAAAAAAAATATTTTAAGCAACATTGAATTCACAACAATGTAAAACAAGCGATAGCATCTGCCATTTGAAATCTCATAGAGTCTGTCGTTAAACTAATTACTGAACGAAATAATTGTTCTGACCCACCTCCTGACGGTAATGTGAGAAAATAATTATCTACATCGTGAAGGTGGCTAGCGGCTACCGACAGACAGATTCATTAATTATATTTTTTAATTAATGTAAAAAATTTATAAAAACAAGGAAGTGCATACAGCTAATAATAATTAATCATAATACCACAAACTGTGATATGATTTTGAAACAACTTGTTTTTAAAACATGTGTAATAATATTTTGAAACGAAATATTATATTTTTCGTGATAATGTTCGTTTTTACAGGTGCCCAAAATATTATTATTAGTTACTAAAATAGGTTCAGTTTGATGATATAAAGAAAAAGTGTTGACACATTGAGCCTACAAATATTACACCATTTATGCAAATCCCCAAACGAAATAGTTGCATCGAACTAATTTAATTTATAAAATGTTAATGAAACTATGTTAAAGTTTCATCAAAATTAGCATAGTCAATAAAAAGGTGAAGAAAGTATGAATAATATTGCTTAAACATTGTTTTGATGACAAACAATAAATAACAGGTTCCACTGTTAATGAAAATATTTTTTTGTGGACGGTATTTATTGTTTCAATCATTATGTGTATTTTATTTTATAAAATAAAAAAAATCCAGACACTTTTTTGTAAGAGTGTACTTTAAAAAAAGTTTTGTCTTTTTGTTTATTTTGAACCTTCTTTTCTTTCTTATATATAAAAATGAATTGATGTTCGTTAGTCTCGCTAAAACTCGAGAACGGTTGAAGCGATCCGGCTGTTTTTAGTATTGGAATATTCGTGGAAGTCCAAGGAAGGTTTAAACGGTTTATGCTCAACGAAGTGAGCACGGGTCAGCTAGTAAATTATGTTAATAGGCACTAGTTTTTAAACTAAAAATCTAGACCTTGCTTAGATTTTCTTGTGAGAATTAATGTATTCACGGATAACAAGACAATTGG
The DNA here is from genome assembly GCA_905187575.2 of Celastrina argiolus. Classification (NCBI taxonomy): domain Eukaryota; kingdom Metazoa; phylum Arthropoda; class Insecta; order Lepidoptera; family Lycaenidae; genus Celastrina; species Celastrina argiolus. Next base: position 14,337,029 of record LR994594.1, read on the forward strand.
AGACGCATTCCCACGGCAACGCATTGTGAGCAACCTTAAAATTATTTTGTTCGACAATTCTCTAACATTCCGATCCTTTCGATTTTAAATAGAGAAAATGTTAGGAAAATAGTACATAATACAGGCTGAGGAATATCCGAGAGTTAACAGGCATGACGTCAAAGAACTTTTTAGACGTGACTTTAAAAGTTTTTAATCTTGGCTGCCAATTTTGGATAGCAGTAAGTAGAGGCAATTGAAGAAGAATCTATACCAAATATTATAAAGGCGAAAAATATATACCAATATTATAAATGCGAAGGTGATATATCAATATTAAAAGTGCGAAAAGTCTATACCAATATTATAAATACGAAAGTAATAATATACCAATATAATAAATGCGAAAGTGCGTCTACTGTCTATCTGTCTATTATCTTTTGAGGCTTTGACCGCTGAATTTGGTATAGAGATACTTTAGGTCACAGTAAAGAACATACAAGGTAGTATTAATTAAAAAAGTGCCGTATTTCCGAAAGTTACGTATTATCTTTGTAGTGTAAATAGTTAATGTTGAATTTGTTGCAATGTTAGGTTAGGCTAGGCAGATTTTTGGTACATTCTTAAACTAAACTTATCACAAACTGACGTAATTACAAGTGGCGAACAAATTTCTGTCTCAATAAAGCCATATTATTTAATCTTCTTATATATAAAAATGAATTGCTGTTCGTTAGTCTCGCTAAAACTGGAGAACGGCTGAACCGATTCGACTCTTTTTAGTCTTGAAATATTCGTGGAAGTTCAGGGAAGGTTCAAACGGTTTGTATGCTCAACGAAGCGGGCACGGGTCAGCTAGTCAATTATAAATACTTATAAACGAGTATGAAACCTATACAAGTAAAGCTCTAACAAAAACTTACTGAGCTACATGGTTATATCAGTTCAATCAACTATAATTATAACTTATTTGCAAGTATACAAAAAAAGCTCTAAAAAAAGCTTACATAGTTATATCAAATACACAAAACTCTTTCAATCGATTGAAATAAACCATTATCAAAATTATATGGTACATAAAGTTTACAAAATTTGATCTCCAGACTGTTTCGTAAGGTATAATGAGTGTTTCGAAAACGCCTTAGGATCTTGCGATGATTTAGATGACACAATGATTATACTGTTTGTTATAGCCGTGAAATATGTGTATGAGATATAATTTCCATCAAATTAATATAGTTGTTGATGTGAAAAATATTGTTATAGTTATTTAAATTATATAGTTGTTCGTTGTTAAATCTTAACTAAGATGAAAAATATTATTTTACTTAAATGGACACCCACACCAAATATTGACACCTAAAGCTTTACCAAACGTCAAAATTCACAATTATTTCAAGATCACAATTAACAAAATCAGTGCAGCTATTCTCGAGTTTTCGAGTCGAGACAGAGGAACTGCAATCCATTATATTAGATTTTTAAGATAATTATGTCGATGAAGATACAAAGGATATTAGTTTTAACTTTAATTTATGTTTAATCGATTATTTTTAAATTACCTATATATTTTATATATTCAACTAATAAATAAATATTATTGAATATAATCAAGAAACGATAGAATAGGGGATGAAAGTTATTATTAATGACAATAATATTAATATTTCTGTTTTAATATAGATATTTATTAATCTAGAGTTTTTAATTAAAAACTTTTATAGATATCAAAATGAATAGGGGATGAAAACCTATTGTTACGCTTATAATAATCTCGAATTTTCAATAATCTCAAGTTTTCAATAATCACGACTTTTCAATAATCTCGAGTTTTCAATAATCTCGAGTTTTCAATAGTCTCGAGTTTCCAATAATCCCGAGACATTGCGAGTGTTCAATGTACTCACCAATTGCATGTTGATTGTTGATGTGTTTGGGTCGGAGTTGAGAGAACGAGTGATGTATCCGGCGAGCTCCGCTGCATTTATACATACGTGGTAAGCTCTTACAAAATTAATTCATATGCTTTTACTAATAAATAAATGAACTTTTTTGCGCAATTGTAGCAGATAAGATTGATTGGGCAAAGGATCAGGAACTGGTTGTAGAGTTTTAGAAATGGAAAATGTGGAATAGAATTTGAAATCTTTGTGATGGAATTAATTTTTTCTACTTACTCGTACATAACTTATGGTTTTATTTCGAATTTAAGATATTTTTAGAAATATGTAGAGCAGATTTTGAAACTATTTTGATAGATTTAATTTGTTTTTGAGCTTAAGACATTTTGAAAAATATGTGGAGCAGAATTTGAAGCTTTTTTGATACGTTGAATTTATTTTGTTAATTTCAAGGACACATTATAATTGAATTTAATGGCAAGAAAAAATGTAGTTTGCTAATTGTAAACTTTAATTTCAGATTATATTATTTTTAGCATAAAGTATGTAGTTTACTTAATGTTTTTAAAACGCAATTAATTTTTATCTCATCATCAAGATTTTTTCTATTATAAAGTTAAATACTATTTCGTCTCAACAAGGGCATTTATAAATGCACAAATATAGAGCACAAAATCAGGAAGGTCATACATTTTTAGACACTTTTTTTGTCCGCAAAATGAAGGTTCCCGAGGGATTTCCTTATGTGAACACATAGTTGCACAACAGCCAGTATTATAAAGGTTGTAAAAAGAACAGTCACTATAAATTTGGGATATAATTAAACTAGTGTTTCTCATTCTAGAAATGTATATTTAAAAAAAATGTAAAAAAAAAATTTTTTTCACTTTTTCGTTATTCTCGCGATAAAAAAAATAAATGGTAAAAATTTTTTTTTTTGTTTTTGCCAAAAAAAAATTAAAATATTCTCCAAAGGGAGGAAAGGTAGTATAATCGTACCTCAAAGTTATAGTGACTGTTTCTACACTCTGTATAGTATATTTTTAACACATCGATATCATAACATCCATGATTATAACATTTTAACATGACATTTCTAATATAGCACCAAACTGCCACATTAGAAATGTTGGATGACATGACCTTGACATTTTAACCACTCTCGCTGTTAACGGTGAAGTGGTTAAGGCCGTCACGACATTAGTCTGCAGTGCGGAAGTAGAGGAATGCCGCCAACTTGGTCTTAGAAGTTTGGTCCACGAGGAAGAACTTAGAAGTGTGGTAGCCCACACGAGGAAGAACTTAGGTTCTGTTAATTGATGTTCTGGTAATGAATTTCTAAATGATAAGGCCCTGAAATAGTTAGACATTTAGGGCATGTTTCACCGAGCAATGTTAAAGTTAACGCCATATTAAATATCATGCTATCCCTCTCGTATTTCCTGTCAATGAATGAGATGGCATAGTATTTTAACATGGCGTTAACTTTAACATTGCTTGGTGAAACACGGCTTTAGTATCTTTTAGTTCTGTTTTTTAGGCTAATGTATAGCATGTTCAAATTTCGTTCACTAATAAATATTTGTATAGTTACCTTAACGATGGTGAAAATGAAACTAATAATTAAGTTTCACAAATAAATATTATTCTCTTCTATCTATTCTTAAATATAACATATTATCAGAACGTAGATTCTGTTAAATATAACAAATCAGAACATAAGTTCTGTCAAATATAACGTATCAGAATATAGGTTCTGTGAAATGTCTGTACAATCTAAATGTTAAGAGTCAAGTGGGCGTTGTCACTTGTGCCACAGTCCCTATGTGTCATCATTTTCCAATTATATATTTTAGGAGCGTTTTTTGCGTACGGAAGTACGCAAAGGACCAATACGGGAGATGTAAAATTTACTTTGTTGATATACTTAAACTAAATTAATATTTTGGGGCGTTGATGATTTTTTGCTAGATTCAATGGCACGGAACTTGGTGCGATCTGACTCGAATTTGGCCCCTTCTTTTCATACATCCTATTGTTAATTTTAAATGCATTAATAAATTGTGAAAAGATCAACGATATAAATATAAATGTGCAATTTTTTACTGAATAAATGTAACAGCCTTATAATTAATATTATGTGGCCATTATATTGAGCTTCATTTGCATCTTAATCACAATAAATCGGAATGTATACTTCCGTTGCCAAAAACTGTACAGTACGACCATCTTTTATCTATTTTTATGGACAAAAGGTAGAAGAGAACTTCTCAAAGTATGAAATAGTATAATTAATATATAAAATTACTATATAGAATAGTAAAATTACTATGCTTACCGTACCTACTTATAGTTTAATAAGGCTCTATAATATAATATTGTCTCTAAACTAGCCTAAACAATTCCTAAAAACTTACTAATTAGGGTTTTTGAATCACTGCTGAATATAACTTATAATTTTTTCTTAAGTACAGTTTAAGTTTACTAACTTTTCGGATACTGTTAATTGGAAAACTGTTGTTGAGCAAAGACCTTTGAATTTTAAGGTTAATTTATATTACATTTTCATTGATTTCACACACATAATAATATATAGGAACTTATACGAAGCTTGTGGAAATGGCTTTTTCGCAATTTTTTTAGACTGAGCTTTTTAAGTCAACACAATATTTAAGATAAACTTTTAAGCATATAATTTTAAGTTAATCTTTTTTAGGTTAGCTTTTGACGACCTCCGTGGCGCAGTGGTTTAGCGCGATGGTGCTAGAGATGGAGGTCGCAAGTTTGAATCCCGCCGAATGAATTAAAAAGTTTTCGATATTTTTGGGTCATGAATGTGTATTAAATATATTCTGTATAATATAATAAAGATCTTAAATATGTGTATAGCATAAAAGTACTATATATGTATACTTACATATTTCCGTTGTCTGGTACCTGCAACACAAGTTCTTCGGATACTTAGCACATGATCAGATTAACGTGGCGTAAAGTGTCCATACATATAATATTATTAGTTATTATTATAATATTATGTATGTTAGTCTGTAAGGTATTTATAATATGGGCCTATGCAGCCCCAAATAAAGGTTATCAATATTATTATTATCTCATAAATTAATAATTTTTATATTATGAATATATATCTATAAAGAAAAACATTGAACTGCCAAAAAAGGAAATAAAACATTTTCCCCGTTAAGTATAGTTACGAAAGATCAATAATTTAATTTGAACTTGGAAGACGAATTTGGCGGGAAATTATGACCAAGGGCGAGGCTTGTCTGTTTATCGTTTATTTACGATGTAATAATTATTTTATTAGATACTAACCATTTATAGATAAATATTAAACTATAAAAAATATTGTAATAAAGTAAAGTTTCGGTTTTTCATTTGTATTACACATCGAAAAAATATATCTTTTTTTTCGGGAACGAGGCTTATGTTTTCGAATGTATGTAACTCTGAAAACTGAATGCCTTGAGTGACACTGGGTATATCTAAATAAAAAACGATGTCGGAATTTTCAGTTTTTTTATTTTCCTCCTTTTTAACTCGCGGTTTCTTATTAGCTACCATTAATTTTACAATAAAAAAATTACAAGGCATAATGCCTCATGGCAATATCTACCAGCAATAAGTAAGAGATAGGTGCATTTCTTACATCAAGTAGTTTTATTTAAAAAATAATGTATAAAATATTTAAGTGACATCCACCCATATAAGACCAGTCATTTTAAAAAATGAAAAAAAAAGGTGGCGACGCGTCACATCGCCATATCATGCCGCAGTATTGCATATGTTCAAACGTCTGAAGACGTTACATAAACCACGACCTTCACACGAGCGGGTCACCGTCTGTTACAGTATCATGTAGAGGTTGGAAACAGTTAGATGTGACAGAACTCCACATGTTCATACAATTTCATACAATATGTAATAAAATAAACAGTTAAACAATAAAATTTACTGAAAAAAAAAAATTCAAAAGTCTAAAATTAACAAAGGAATGAATTTTACTACGCTGGGGCTCGCTGGCTCCTAGTCTATACAAACGCAGTTAATCAGTTAGTATAAAATATTTAGTACTAGTAACTGTTGGATTGTATCAACACGCTTTTGTTCTCGTTAAAGTATCTATTAATTTAAATGTATAGTATGTATAGTATATTATATTTTGTCATTCTACTTCTAATAATGTGTACGTCTATAATTTGGTACACACATCAGATCAAAATTTTGTATCTCTTAATTTTATCTAAGTACTTAATGTGTGTACTGTTGATGTACCTTAATAAATAAATAAAAAATAAAATAAATAAACGCACTGGTCGCCTTGGCCAGGATTGAAACTCATCTGTTTTGTGACTTGTATGGAGATCTTTAATCGTGATTTGTCGCGTTATGGTAAGTTTCCTTCTCCTTACACTATAGGTATATTTGGCTTAATTTATGAAAATAGAAAGTATAGTGTTCTCGTTTTGTTACAAATGTTACACTGTCATAAGAGTTTGTAGCAGTATTATCGCTGTTCTGCAAAGCGAAGAGAAATGATGTGGTAGATATAAAAAAAATATCCAAAAAAAATCACAAGTATCAACAATCCTATGTTACAATATCATACCATACATGTTAGAAAATACAACGTAAAAATTTAGTTAATATAAATCTATCGGAGGATTAGATTTTTTTTAGTTAATTTATGATTTACACTGATACTTTACTGATTTTTTTTTAATAATTTACATCACGATTTGTATCTTTGTCATCGTTTTAGCTATGATATCAACTGCTGGACATAACCCTCCAAAGTCTTTCATGAGGAACTGTTGCCTATACAGCTCTCCACACTTGGTCTTCTTTTACGACACCAACGAGAAATATAGCTGATGGGGAGGTACTATTATTACTGCGGCATCCCACGGACACGTTTATACAACAATTTTATAACAAAAAAATGCATTAATCTATTAAACATTATAAAAAATTTAAAAGTTATTTATATATTAATGTAAAAAAATATATTTTAGACATCAACAGTTCACCCATAATTTGATAAAACATTATAAATTTTACGATGTTAATAATAGTGTTTAATTTTGTAGCATGTTTTTTATATGTTCTATAATTTAATATTATAAACATAGCATCGAGATAAACCCTTGTCGGGTTTACGGTGCTACTAGTACTATATGTAAACAAATGTGATAAAGTAATAAATAAATAATAATAAAAAAAATATATTATATTAAATAAATAATAAAATAAATTGTCGACATTTAAATGTCTAAAAAAAAATCCAATAACATTTTATATCCTGTTAGAGTTCGCGTGACCAGAGATCCACTGCTATCTTATACTAATAGTCACTTGTCTACCGGTTTCTTAGGTCTGTGGTCCATGTTACAAACACCATACACTTCATCATCAGATAAATCATTGCTACTCTCGTAAATGTTAATCATTTTTAAATTTGGAATGTTTGAAATAATTATCATAATATTATATTTATAACTTAATTACACGCTACACAATGAGGGCTAATGATATTATTATTGTTGAAGTACTATTGATGTTTGTAAAACTAAAAGTCAAATTTAATCGAATAAAATGCATAATAAATAGTTTTTTATGCTTTTGTTTTATTTTTATTTTTTTAATCAGTTGAAATGCATAATAAATAGTTTATTTTTTAGCTTTTGTTTTATTTTTATTTTTAGAAAAAATTATGTAATATCCTAACCTTGTAATTATATTTTATTTACCACAAAAAACGTTGAGATCAATCTAGTCTAAAAATGGAGATTAATAATAATATTTATAGACGCTTCACATCACGTCAATCTCGCCCTGTGCTAAGTATCCGAAGAACTTGTGTTAAAGGTACCAGACAACGAAAATATATGAAATACTTTTATACTATAGACTTATTAAGGGTTTTTATTATATTATACACAAATTTAATACACATCCATGACCCAGGAACATTGAAACCTTTTTGTTCCTTCGGTGGGATTCGAACCCGCAACCTCTCGTTCGAGCACCAACGCGCTCAACTGCTCTACGGAGTTCGTCGGTGATTGTAGAGATCTCAAGTAAAAGACATCAACGCGAGCTCATCTCAGTAGTCATAAAATGTTTAATCTTCATTCATAAGTGGTACTTACTCGATGAATGAATGATATTATGTTCGAATATGTTATTGTTATGTTTGAATATTAGTCTTAATAATTCAATTCATTCATACTAAATAATATAGTAAGAAATTATAAGGAGCGACGCCTGCGTTGATGTCTAATGCTTGACCTTTTGTTCCTCTAAGAAATCGTAGTTTTCGTGCACACAGGTGAAGAGAATAACCATTAAATTAATGAACAGACTGTTCTGTAACTATAGGTTACATCAAACAAAATTCGTTCTTACTACATGTTTTAATTTGGAGCTCTTAATTAACATTAATTTATTTTTATGACTCATTTAAAAAACTATAAGAGTGAATTAAGTAGCAACATTTTTATCTTTTACCATACCAATACCAAAAAAAACTCTACAATTTTTTACTCGACATTTTACGATTTTAAAATATTTTATTTAAGCTGAATATTGTGAATATAACAATGATTTCAATAATTATTTTACTAGTTGTATGTATGAGAGCTACTTAAAGTTTGAGTGACGTTTGATCATTTGTTCGTTAGTTCTGTATCCTTTTAGTATGGTATGCGACCTTTGGCACTATCCCCCGCCTTACTCATCGTTTTCATCGCTATGTCGAGGTCGGCTCTATTGTAGAGACTGTAAAGTTCAATAGCTCGATAGACAGATAAGGTGGGTGTTTTCCTGTTGCACGTTCATCATCATCAGTCCGTAGCGTGTAGAGTATTTGGAAATAGTTAAGCCACAAAATCATTATTTTTATTTTCTAATATGTCGATCATATTATTTTAATAAAGTCATAAATTTAAATAGATTTTTTGCCTGCGGATTCGCTGGCATAAATATCGCCAGGTCTTTCTTTTTCACTATCATACTTATACTTATTCGGGATAATAGATAAAGCCTATGGCGTTCTGGCTACAGATATAGAGTAGGGAACTCTATATCTTCGAAACGGTCCAATAGTTTCGGACCCTTTTCAATTTTATCAAATCAATAACTTCATCTTCTTTCTAGTATTGAATATATAGATATAGTAAATGGAGAAGACTACGGAAGTACTAACAACGATTAAGAAAAGAAAAGTAGAATATTTCGGACATGTTATGCGCAACACCAAAAAATATGAACTTCTTCAACTGATAATGCAAGGCAAGGTGGTAGGTAAAAGGCGACCAGACCTCAGACGGCAGAAGGATATCTCGGCTCAAAAACCTTCGAAAGTAGTTCGAAAAAAGCACCAAATAACTTTTTAGAACAGCAGTTTCCAAAACAAAAATAGCCCTAATGATCGCCAACCTCCCGAAGGAGACGGCACAATAAGAAACGAATAAACTCTTTCTAAGATAAGAAAAGAAACTCCATACAGTTTCCTGTTTCATTCTTTACAATGTTACAATTTAAGACCTTGCAACAACTTAACAAAAGTTTAACTTTATAAGCCCTCAATCCTTCGTCAAGTGATCTAACAATATAATGATAGAGTTTACATCCACAATGACATATACCGGCCAGCTGACCGCGGGTCAAGTCGGGTTGTGGGGAAACCTAGTTAACCGTCATTGTTACACTCATACGGTTTTGCAAGCGGTCAGTTCGATTCCGAGTTTCATAATTTTGAGTATGAATAGGTTTATTTCAGCATGTGCAGATTTTTATGTTGAATTTATTTATCTATATCTTTTATCTTCTTCTTCTATATCTTATAAATAAAAATGAATTTGCTGTTCGTTAGACTTGCTAAAAATCTAGAACGGCTGAACCGATTCGGTTATTTTTAGTCTTGAAATATTCGTGGAAGTCCCGAAAAGGTTTAAATAGTTTATCACAAACTGTTTCTATGCTCAATGAAGTAGGCACGGGTTAGCTAGTCTTCTTCTTCTTTCTTTATATATAGAAATAAATTGCTGTTCGTTAGTCTCTCTAAAACTTCCGAACGGCTGAACCAATTCGACTATTTTTAGTATTGAAATATTCGTGGAAATCCAGGAAAGTCTTAAACGGTTTGTAAATTAATAAAATAAAAGTTAATATTAATAAACCAGTAACTTTTACGGAATATCCATTGAGATAACTTATTTGCTAATTAAAACGAAACTTAAAGATGTTTGCTAATCTTCAATTAATAATTACTTGATAACTGGAACTAACTTGCCATTTGTGATTTGTCGTAAAATATTTTTATACACCTAACACTTGATAGACACTAAGTTATTATTTTAGTTAATCAAATTCAACTCTGTAACTAATTACTGTAAAATAAATGATTCAAGTAATAAAATAGTAAATATTTTATTTACTCAACAACAGTACATAAATAAAAGGATTAAGTTTAAAAAACCTGACTGCTAAAAACATGCTCAAATAAATTCTTGCACTTATCAGGTGATTGTAAGCTGTGAACAACAGTTAATAATATTTACATATTTGAAATGTGCTAACAAAGCTATTTCATTGAAGGCGTCGTGTGAGGTTTTAATCCCCCACAAGACGCCGTATATATACAGGGTATAAAAAGAGCAGTCACTATAACTTTGAGATACAATTATACCTACCACATTTCCTCATTTTGGAAATGTATTTTTTTTTGTCAAAAAGTAAAAAAAAAATTTACCGGTTCTTATTTTTTTTGTCGGAAAAAATAACAATCAACATTTTTTTTTGTAAAAAAAAAAGAAAAAAATGTTTTCTAGAATGAGAAAAGTATAATCATTTCCTAAAGTTAAAGCTCTTTTTACAACCTTTGACATATTATGTATAAGGAAGTTCCATAATAAAAGCTTATATCACTACTTTTAGCACTATATTTTACTGACAGAGCAATGTAACAGTATTATTACTCGTATTATTAGGGTCTATTCGTCGTCGTCGTTTCAGCCTTTTACTGTCCACTGCTGGACATAGGCCTCTCCAATACATTATTGAAGGAAGTTAAGCCTACTGGTACCACGCTGGCTAGACGGGTTGGTACAGGGTTTTGTTTCGAGTTTTCCTTCTCTCACACTAGCTTTTGATGTGTGTGTGTTTCCTTTTAGTCGCCTCTTACGACTCCCCTAGGATAGTATCGGGGGTGGTGATAATGGTATTCTAATGCCGTCACCACACGGCATTAGGGTCTATTGCCTCAGATTATTTCCACTAGAATGATCATCGAGCTCTGATCTAGCCCTTCCTGGCCAGACCATGCCCCACTGTTCCCGCCAAAGGGGGGTTAAACATCCGGTTTATAAAGAAGACGCAACAACAGTGGAGCTTTATGTGTGTTCCTGATCACCATCCTGAATAGCCTGCTCCAACAAAGAAAGATTTGTTGAAGTCGATGCTGATGATGATGAACCCTTTGTCCACCATTATGGATGCAATCTAGCGTCGTGTTTGCAATAAAAATGTTACGGTTAATGTAAACGGTGGCATTTAACCAAGGTTGGACGCTGGTTACCGCAACCATCCCGGATGAAGATGCTCTGACCTTGAGCCCTTTGCGGACATAGGCTACTTTGTGCCTCTGTTATAATATTTTAGTATTTTTATATTAGTGCCATATATACAAAATAATATTTGAAACAGTTAATATTTCCTATATTAATTTAATAATATTGTTGTATCATACGCTATGATACATGTTCGTAACGTATCCGTCTGACCGTAGCTAGACAGAAATTTTCACGGATTATAGAATTTATGTTGGCATGACTAAGACAAAAAAAATAAACTAAACTAAAAATTAAAAAAAACCTCGACACAACGTGTAACATTTCTATCACACCTAACAAACGACCTGATGACCTTGGAGACCTGAACCGATTTCCACCAAACATAGCAAAGAACACTCTCGACTGATATACCTTTGAAACAAAAAAACCGCATTAAGATCGGATCATCCGTTTGGGAGCCGATGCCACAGACAGACACATATACACAGACACGTCAAACTTATAACACCCCGTCGTTTTTGCGTTTGGTGTTAAAAATAAATATTTAAGGGGGACTTCCATACAACAAACATATTCTTTTACAATTAGCAATAAACATATTTTATTTTTATTTCTAGCCCAGAACCCTTAAGAGGAAACACCACGAAATTTTTTCCATACAAAAATAGGGGTCTAGGGGATTTCTATTTCCTCCCTGGATAACACTTCTAGAGTAACAAATTTTTTCTTGAATATTTATGGATATTGTTTGTACGTCCCTATTTTTTCCTTTTTTTAATAACTTAATTATTTAAAGAGATATGGACGCTTAAAAACCTGAAAAAAATGGCCAGACTCTCCGCTATGTTTAAATATCTAGGAAACAGATTTGACTACAATAAACAACAAAAGCAAAAAATAGGAACCTAGCTCAATTCTTTTTTTAGCTAATAAAGAAAAAAATATTAAAATCAGTTAAGTTTTGGAGGAGGAAACAGAAATCCCCTAAACGTCGATTTCTGGTTCTTTTAATGGGTAATTTCAGTCGAAGTTGCAGTTGTCTCTATCGCGCTAATGCTGGCTAGCTAAGGCACTGCGAGACAGCAATAGATTTTATAAATACCTATTTTGTATTTCTCTCAACCGTGGTGTTTCCTCTTAAAGCGCGAGTCCAGCTCGCAGATGGCTGGACTTTTCGATCGAGCTACTGAACCCTTCCAGCCAGTTATAACACAGTCGACATAAACTAATACAGTAACCTTCTGAGTCTTGCCAAACTGATATTTATGTAGATTTTATTGTAATTAATGCGGCTCTAGTGAGTTTTCGAATTACGTGATTGAGATGGTGTAAAATGAAATCTCTACACATCTAGATATACAGGCTTTAATATTAATGAATGACAGTACTTTATAGTGTGTATGGGTCCCGTATATAGAGTTTAGTGCGAAAGTACCAGTGCTCAAAGAGGTACTTTTTTAAATTATTAAATGAGAAAGATGTTGATGCATGTCTCATACAAACATGAAAATCAAAAAGTAAGTCTTTCAGCGCTGGTACTTTCACAATAAACTATATCCGGCCTATAGCGAGTTTATAGCGAGTTAGTTAAGGAAGAAAGGCTCTTGTGTATTACGCACACCCTTGGGCACTATATATAACATAACTCGCGTCTCGCCTCAGTGGTCTAGTGGTTCAGAACTTCGCTCTCGACCCGGAGGTCGTGGGTTCGATTCCCGCGTTGGAACAACAAAAAATGTTGTTTTCCGGTTTGGTTAGGACAATGCAGGCTGATCACCTGATTGTCTGACAAGAAAGATGATCCATGCGTCGGATGGGCGTGTAAAAAGTCGGTCCTGCGCCTGATCTCTCGCCAGTCGTGTCGGTTTACCGTCCCACTGGGTTATGAGAAACAGTTAAAAGTTAAAAGTAAGAGAGAGTGCTTCTGTGTATTGCGCACACACTCGGGCACTATAAAATAACTCCTGCGTAGCTGGCCTGGTTCCAATGAAATCGGCTACCGACACCGAAATCGGTGAGGAGAGCTATAATATATAACATAACTCCTTCTAATCTGGTTTTAAAGAAATCCCCAAATGTTGCTGAAATCAGTGAGAGAGCTAACATGTTTGACGATCCGCTCTATAGCGAGAGTTGAGGAAGAGTGGCTCTTGTGTATTGCGCACACTTTTGGGTACTATATCGTCTGGCCTTTTGTGTCATTACAATTTTGTACTGTCTCCCACTTTGCTTGGGGAGGGAAACTGGAATACTTCCTACTCCTCCTTTTTTTTCTTCTGATTAATTTCGTTGTGGGTCTCAAGACAGATTTAGCTTGTCCCTCAGGCACCCCTAAGATCATATTAAAGGGTTTCTCATGGTCGGTTACCGCTGTTGATCTTGGCTTACAGGAGTTGCAGTGGTGTGAATGTGAGGTGGGCTAATGCCCGTTTAAAAAAATATATCATAATTCCTTCTTAGTTTGGTTTCAAAGATAGAGCCCAATGTTGCTGAAATCGGTGGGAGAGTTAACATGTTTGACCTGACCATAAAAGTAGCAGAAGCGACAGTGGCGTTAGCTAATAAATAGCCTTAATTATCTACCACCTACTGTTAGTAATTTGGTGTCAAATTCCATCAAAAATATTATATAGATTTTTTATAATACTTACAGATTTACATTAACCAGAGGTCAACCTGCGGTCAAAATTGGTTCATAATATTTCGTATAACTTTTAAGTTTGAACTTTATTCTTATTGCTTCATAATTATGAACAAAATATAAATGTTATATATAAACTGAGCTTCATTTTTAGTATTCACTGCTCGTACAATTCTCGTAAAAGTATTTTGCTTTACGCATTAGTATTGTAATTCCATTATAAGAGTTACATTACAATAATATGCCAAGTTACAAGTAACTCTTGTTTTGTCATCAAAATTACAACGAAATTGAGTCAGTTTAAATCAACTTTATTATTTTTACTCCTATGGGTTAAAATAATAAAATATTCTAATTTTATCTCTTAGTAATATTCTAAGAGATAAAATGAGAATATTTTGTGTGAATAATTTACATACACGTAATAATTATTATAATTTTTAACAGTGTATTTATAATTTTTATATTCGTATTCAGAACGGTATTTAAATATTGTTCATAATAACTTTTAATGAATAACTAATTATTCTTCCTGAAATAACAATTTGTCACGGGTCGCCTGTCAAATGATAAACGTCGAAAAGATTACCCGATTACGGCGAAGAAAAAGGGTGGGAAAGGATGTTAACAGTCTATGTATGTATGTTGCATAGCGCCTAAACTACTGATCCAATTTGAATGAAAGAGGTATCAGTATTGTTGATAGTTCGGGTACCACTGTCTTTATAATTTATGAAGTCAAGGTATATTATTTTGTTCCGTACACGAAGGATAAAAACGGATAATATTATTAGGACTCGCTGACTATCTGTTCGTATGTATGTCATCATACTGTATCACAGAACTGCGATGGTAAGATGTAGACATTTCTGATCCCGCTTTATTATTATTACTAGCTGTCCCCGCGACTTCGTTCGCGTGGTTGTCGGAAACACTATCTCAATTATCTTTTGATTGCTCACGTTGGTTTTTGTTATTATGATTATTAAAAAGGAATAATTCTTTCATACATATTTGTTTAATTACTTAAGCCCTTTATGCAGCGCACGCATCTTAAGTCCCCAAATGTGAATAATTTTCCCCGTTTTTGCAACAGTTCTCACTGACGCTTCGCTCCTATTGGTCGCAGCGTAATGTTGTAAAGCCTTCCTCTATAAATGGTTTATGCAACAAAAAAAGAATTTTTAAAATTTTACCAGTATTAGCGCGCTTAAACATTCAGACAATCAAACAAACTCTTCCGCTTTATAATAGACTAGCTGACCCGTGACCACTTCGTTGAGCATGGAAACCGTGTAAACCTTCCCGGGACTTCCACGAATATTCCAAGACCAACAATAGTCGAATTAGTTCAGGTCATCTCGAGTTTTAGCGAGACTAACGGACAGCAATTGATTTTTACATAGCCTATGTTACTCAGTGATAATATAGCTTTCTAATGAAAACAAGGATTATTAAAATCGGTCCAGTACTTTTTGAGTTAAGTCGTTACACACAAAAATACTAATCTTTCCTATTTATAATATTAGTATAGATGTAGATTGATTATGGTCGAGCTGGCTGATATGACTATATCTCACAATGTTGGAATTGTGCTTATTCTTTTTTACTCTGTCCTTTTTTGGAGTCAACAGTCAAGTTTGTTATTGAAAGACACTAAAAACAAAATAAAATAAATATTTAGAAATGGCTAAATTTCCAAAGTTTGTTGAATGGGTACAACAAATATTTTCTACGGAATCCTTAATTTAATTGTGATTATTTCGTACAAATTGAGTAGTATTCACATTTGACACCTAAAGATGACAAGAGGTCCCCCTGACGTGTCTCAACAGTAGCGGACCGCGGGTCCCGCAGTGGGCGGTAATGTTGCTAATGAATGTGAACGTCTTTACAAGTGTTTCCACATACGCGGTGATTAGACTCCGCATCAGAGGCGATACTTCGAACATGCTCAAGGTTACAAAGTTTACTTTTTTTAATGATACTAATTGAACGTAGATAAATATTCATGTGCTTCATGTTGTTTTCAAGTTTGGTTAGGACAATACAGGCTGATCACCTGATTGTCTGACAAGAAAGAGGATCCATGCGTCGGATGGGCATGTAAAAAGTCGGTCTGCGCCTGATCTCTCCCTAGTCGTGTCGGTTTACCGTCCCACTGGGTTATGAGAGTAAAAGGAAGAGTGCTTCATTTAATAATTGTAATAATTGTAATATCTATGGACGCTTCACACCACGTCAATCTGGCCCTGTGCTAAGTATCCGAAGAACTTGTGTTAGAGGTACCAGACAACGGAAATATATTTAATACTTTTATACTATACACATATTTAAGATTTTTACTATATTATACACAAATTTAATACACATCCATGACCCAGGAACATTGAAAACTTTTTTTTTTTTTGTTCCCTCGGCGGGATTCGAACCCGCGACCTTTCGTTCAAGCGCCAACGCGCTCAACCAACTGCGCTACGGAGTTCATTAATTTCAATATCTCAAAAATACATAGGTTGCCTGGAAGAAATTACTTTGAAGCCGGTTTGTGTGCATGTCTTATTTGATTTACATCAAATATATACAGTGTGTAAAAAGAGCAGTCACTATAACTTTGAGATACGATTATACTACCTTCCCTCATTTTAAAAATGTATTTTTTTTTATATTTTTTCTGTCAAAAACTAAAAAAAAAAGTATTTTTCACCTTTTCTTATTTTTTTGTCGCAAAAATAACAATAAAGCGAAAAAATTAATTTTGTAAATTTATTAAAAAAAAAATACATTTCTAGAATGAGAAAAGGTAGTATAATCATATCCCAAAGTTATAGTGACTGCTCTTTTTACACCCGTTACACATATAACAATAATTACTATTGTCTGTATGTTTATTGTTTATTTACTATTATTATACTATTGTCTGTATAATTATTTGTGCACAATAAAGTATATTTTATACATTTCTAGGTTTAAACGAAAGACTGTTCAAAAGGAAAAGAAATACTTTCTAGATAATATATATTACATTTTATGATATCGATAAGTCTTAGTAACGGTATACTCGTGTAGACGAAGTTTAGGCAGAATTAGTATCGAAATAATAATAGAATAACGTGAAAGTTTATATGTATCATACACACACTTCACAACTTTTTTCAGTGGAGCTAATTCAGATAAAATTTTGGTATACAGCTGATATCCAGAATTAACGCATAGCATACTTTTTGTCACGAAAAAGGGTTTTTATTTTGTTAGACGGAAACGGATACAATAGCTAGTAACATCATAAAAATAAATTTAAAAGACCGTACGAAGATAGCCTAGCGTAGGTATACTAAATTAATTATCTAGAAACATAAAAAGTATATCACCCAGAGTACGTAATGCAATTAGGCAACAAACACCATTTTGGCCAACAACGAACGGGTTCGGCCCTCTACATCGCTACCTGCTCTATGTCCTCTAATATGTTATAGATTATAGACGAGTGACCTTAGAGTATTCAATAAATTTTCAACAACAGACTTACGATTATATTTGACCTTTTGTTGTGGTGTAATTTGCTCTCGTACACTCGGATACAGAAACGACACGTGCATTCTTTATAATATCGACACCACTTTATACAGTGTGTAAAAAGAGCAGTTACTATAACTTTGAGATACGATTATACTACCTTTCCTCATTTCGGAAATGTATTTTTTTTTCTTTTTTTTTTTGTCGCAAAAATAATATAAAACCAAAAATTTTTTTTTGAAATTTTTGTAAAAAAAATGAAAAAAAAAAACATTTCTGGAATGAGAAAGGATAATCATAATTATCCCAAAGTTATAGTGACTGCTGTTACATGATGCTATGTCATTATGTATTAGATTTAAAACAATAAGATGTTCAAGATTTGCCGTGTGGTGACGGCATTAGAATACAATTGTCACCACCCCCGATACTATCCTAGGGGAGTCGTAAGAGGCGACTAAAAGGAAGCACACACACATAACAACAACTAGTGTGAGAGAAGGAAAACTCGATACAAAACCCTGTACCAACCCGTCTAGCCAGCGTGGTATCAGTAGGCTTTTAAAAACCTCCTATGTTTACGCACCAAAGGCTGAAACGACGAAGATGTCAAGATGACGTCTGACATTGAAGCCTAAGATAGCTTGATTATTAGTCCCCTAGGGAGGCCCCTAGAGGTGAGATCTCTGTATCTACCTAGTTATATATATAAGATACTGTGTAATGTATTATCTACGTGTGAATAAAGCCAAATACGATTAACTAGAAGTGTTTATTATTGGACGTATAATTGGATCCTAATAACAATAACACATATGCTGTGGCACTAAACATGGTGTCAGAAGAAGAAAAAGAAAAGATTAACCAAAGAGAGGGTACGTCGAGAACGGCGAAAAAAGAAATTTCGAGACCGGCTGGGTGTGGTTCAACAACAATGACGACAATGGCTGCAAACGGAGTACAAAAGCTGGAAATTTCGACGGAATTCATCAACAATAATGCTGAAAACTTCAGAAAATGGACTCAGTCGTTCGAGATATATTTGCTGGCGTCGGGAATGGAGAAAACCGAAGACAAAAGGAAGATTGCTATTATGCTACGCTCTATGGGTGAAAAAGGTCTAAACATCTTCAACTCCTTCAATTTGGACCTAAGCAGTTCTACATTCAAACAAGTTAAGGAAAAATTTGTTGAATACTTTGAACCAAAGAAGAATTTGACAGTTGCAAGACACAGGTTCTTTACATTAAAACAACGTGTGAACGAATCGTTGGACAGTTTTCTGATGGAACTAGAAAATGCAAGTCATTCATGTGAGTTTGGTACGCTTCGTGAGTCCCTGGTGAAAGATATTCTCATCGCTAACATGGCCACAAACTTCTCACAAATTCGACAAAAGCTGCTACAAGAACAAGATCTCTCCCTGGAAAGAGCCAAGCTGCTATGTAGAACACTCACTATGGCACAGAAGAGTGAAGATTCAATCAATGGGGGTGAAAGAAGAGAAGATGCCACCGTATACAAGATACACAGAAACCGTCGGAACAGCTCTCCGTCATCATCGTTTTCATCGCACCAGCATAGAAGAAAAACCAGATCTCCAGTGCCGCATTATCAACGAAGAAGATCAGCCACACCCGGGTCCAGAACAACGTGCGGGAGATGCAACACAACACATGCTCATCGCAACTGCCCAGCATGGAAGCATAAATGCAGGTCATGTTTTAAATATGGACACTTTACTAATTTATGTTATAAGAAAAATAATGTCAGGAATGTTGTTTCTGAAGTAGACAACTCAAATCTCGATGATGAAGTAACAAAAAAAAGTGCTGAGAGATTTACTATAGGGACATTGTTCAACATTGAATCACAAAGTAATAGTAATAGCACAATTTTAAGTAAAAATGATAATTCTTGGCATTATTTTCTTAATATAAACAATAAAAGAGTAGATTGCATAATTGATACTGGAGCAGATATAAATATGATGTCTTTAGACACATACAAAAGCTCAAAGTTAAAAATTAAAAATATGGACAAACAACAGTGTAAAAATTATAATATTTTTGCTTATAATGGTCATAAAATTCCCATAGTGGCAATATCTAATGTATCATGTTTATTAGATAATAAAGTAGAGCCTGAAACAATCACTTTTGTAATAACAAGTTTGAATTGTCCAACTGTAATTGGCTTACCAACTTGTATAAAGTTAAATTTAATAACAAAAAACTTCTCTGTAAGTTGTCAAAATGACAATAAAATTGTGAAAAATATACAATATATCCTATATGAAAAAACATGTGACAATATTGTAATCAAATATAATTATGTTTTTCAGGGGCTAGGATGTCTTCCATATGAACACAGTATTGTATTAAAGAAGGATGCCACACCTCGCATTGATCCCCCGAGGAAAGTACCGTTTGCTCTCATCGAGCCATTAAGGAAAGAATTAGCTATCATGGAACAACTGGGAATTATACAAAAGGTTAACAAACCCACATTATGGGTAAGTAGCTTAGTCATTACCATGAAAAAGGCAGGAGGATTAAGGGTATGTTTAGATCCTAGATATTTAAATTAAAATCTATTGAGAAGTCATTATCCTATTAAAAATATTGATGAAGTCAGGTCAAAATTATCTAAAGCTACATATTTTTCCCACTTGGATGCGTTCTCTGGTTTTTATAATATAAAATTAACAAAGGAAAGTAGTGATTTGTGCACATTTCAGACCCCATTTGGTCGCTATAAATTCCTACGGTTGCCCTTCGGGATTAATACCGCGACAGAAATATTTTATAAAACTATGATTGATTTATTTGGGGACATTGAAGGCATAATTATTTGGTGTGATGACATATTAATATATGGGGAGACAATTGAGATACATAATAAGAGATTATTTTTAGAACGGGCTAGGCAGGTAAACTGAAATTAAACAAGCTCAAGTGTAAGTTTCTTTTAGAAGAAATAACATAATATTTGGGTTATATTTTTAGCAAAGATGGTGTTAAAATTGATCCAGATAAAATTAAAGCTGTAAAAAATATGTCTACAACTAAAAATGTTAAGGATTTACAAAGATTTTTAGGCATGTTAAATTTTTTAGCCCCTTTCATTGAAAACTTAGCAGACAAAACTAATGTCTTAAGAAACTTGTTAAAAAAGGATATACCATTCCTATGGGATGATAATTATCAAAAGTGTTTTGAATCACTAAAAGATATTATTACTAAAGCACCTGTATTAGCTAACTATAATTGCAATGTACCTTTAATTTTGTCAGTAGATTCATCCGAGAATGCAGTGGGCGCTGTAATCATGCAAAATAAGCGACCAATTGCATATAGCTCAAGAACATTGACAAGATTTCAACAAAACTACGCTCAGATTGAAAAGGAATTGTTTGCTATACAGTTCGGTTGTAATAAATTTCATCAATATATTTATGGAGGTCCTGTTACCGTTCATACAGATCACAAACCTTTATTTATCTCTTTAAAAAACCTCTTCACATAAAATGGCCAGGTTGAGGCTGCGGTCAAGGTATCCAAAAGCATACTACGTAAGTGCGCTCAGGATGGTTCTGATGTGTATTTAGCATTGCTACACTACCGTAACACAGCTAAAAGTGATTTTCCCAGCCCAGCATCATTATTAATGTCTAGGAGTTTACGTATGAATATGCCTGTCCTGTGTAAGAAATTAAAGCCGAATTTAGTAAAATTTTCTGTTTACAAAAAATGTCATGAAAACAATAAAAACAAAATGACATATTACTTTGACAGATGTGCAAGGCAAAGAAATGAAGTCTTTAAGCCTGGAGATGACATTTATTTTAAAAAGAATCCCAAAGATTTTTGGACTCCTGGTGTAATACATAGAAATCTAGATTGTGGTAGGTCTCATTATATTACCGATATGAATGGTGGGAGAAATAGAGCGCATATTAGACATAGGAAGAATAGTTTAAAAAATATAAATCATCCTTCCTCTTTTGCGGGTGACGGAAATGATGAATTTAAAAAAATAGATCCTTCTTATATTGGTCATGATACGTGCAATATATTTCCTATAAATCCTAGTTGTTTCACGAGTGAAAATTCTCAGGATATTAGTAGAGATAATGATAACTGTGTTCCTGTGGAAAGGCAAATAGGTACAGATTATGTAACCAGATCTGGTAGAACTGTAAAACAACCTAAATTGTACATACATGAGAAATTTAATTAGTAAGTTATAGTTTGTAATCATGTATATTTTAAGCATTGATATATTGTATGCGTTTCTCGAAAAAGGGAGATGTTACATGATGCTATGTCATTATGTATTAGATTTAAAACAATAAGATGTCAAGATGACGTCTGACATTGAAGCCTAAGATAGCTTGATTATTAGTCCCCTAGGGAGGCCCCTAGAGGTGAGATCTCTGTATCTACCTAGTTATATATATATATAAGATACTGTGTAATGTATTATCTACGTGTGAATAAAGCCAAATACGATTAACTAGAAGTGTTTATTATTGGACGTGTAATTGGATCCTAATAACAATAACACATATGCTGTGGCACTAAACAACTGCTCTTTTTACACCCGCTATAGAGAAGAAAATTAATAAAAAATAACGGTAAGTTGAAATTAGGTAAACGTGAAGAAAAATGAAAAGTTCAATAAAATAAAGGAAAGAGATGCTTCTGTGTATTGCGCTCACAATTGGGCTCTATAAAATGACTTCTATAAGAAGAAAGAAGAAAAAAGAAAGCATATTTTTTATAAGTACTAAAGTGTGTTTTGTGCTATTCCTTAAAAACTTGTCGTGTATACCTGTTAGTGTTTGTGATTGTACTTTTAATAAAATCCTCCAAATACAACTGGTACATTAAAAATAATTATGATTAATTAGACTAGGAACTGCTAAAATATAATTAGTTTTGTCTAAATTTAAATGTTTGTTAACAAATTCAATTGATTAAACTCTGTATACATAAATGAGATAATAATTAATTTCATATAAGTTTTTATTTATTTCTAATATTAAAATACTAACCTTGATATTGACACTCAATTGTAATAAATTAAAAAGACCGCCATATACAGGCTGTAATATTAATGAGTGATAATACTTTAGGGAGTATACGGGGTCCCGTATATAGAGTTTACTGTGAAAATACCAGCGCTGAAACAGTAACGTTTTTTTTTAATTATTGTAAGGGCCAATTTATGATGTTTGGGGCATTTCTCATAGAAACATGAAAGTCAAAGTAAGTCTTTCAGCGCTGGTACTTTCACAGTATACTCTTCATAGTAGGAACATAACCCTAAACTATTATAACTCATTTATTTTACACCTCGTATATGGTTCTGTTAAAAAATCACGCTTGTTCCGTAATAACAACATTATCCAAATAAACCCAGCAACGCGACTGCTGATATTGTCTATAGAATGAAATACTTCTCGCAGCAATAGGAAGTTTTACGAAAGTAACAATTTACTTTATATTCTTTTCAAATTTTATCAAACGCAGTCCAGATGTTTGTCTCATTTCCTCTATTATTTTATGAGAAACACCAATTTTGAGCTAAAATTACGTTTGCGTTTCCACTGACGCGGAGCGGGGCGGAGAGGAGCTTGGCGGTGCCCAAATTGACCAATCACTATGCTCACTCGTGCTTTTTCCGTGGAAAACGGAGCAGAGATTTCGAGCATAGTGATTGGTCAATTCGGCCCCATGAAAAACTTTGAGTAGGCTTATGTATATCAATAGACGTCATTTCTGGTACGACGATGAAAAGAGATATCTCTGGCTAAAAGGTTTATAATTCCGGTAAAAGTGCTGAGGGCTTAGCCAACATGCCATCGTTAATTACAATGACGATCTTCGAAATAGAAAATTTATGTGACATAACATACGCTAAGTAACTGTGTATGTGCGATACGGCAATATTGTAAATTTTCGACTTCTAATTTCAACGTAATTAAACTATGGCAATGAGGACAGTTCTGTACGATTTCCATTTTCGTACTACCTGTATAATATTAAAGAATCCGATAAAGTCATACCTATTTTGTTTTCAGATTTAACTACCAAACACAAAGTTTCTTTTCCGATTTCACTATAATTTTTTAATAATATAATATCTATGGACGCTTCACACCAGGTCAATCTGGCCCTGTGCTAAGTATCCGAAGAACTTGTGTTACAGGTACCAGACAACGGAAATATATTTAATAATTTTATATTATGCACATATATTAGATTTTTAGTATATTATACACAACTTTAATACACATCCATGACCCAGGAACATTTTTGAAAAACTTCTTGTTCCCTCGGCGGGATTCGAACCTGCGACCTTTCGTTCGAGCACCAACGCGCTCAACCACTGCGCCGTAGCGCGTTTTGACGGAGGTCGTCAAATAAAGTTTGTGGCGTGTAATTTTTTAATAATCACATAAAGTTTGTGGCGTGTCATAAATGCCCCCGCTCTTACTAGATCTGACTAACTGAAAACTAAGAAGAAGGAGAAGCCTAGCTGTCATGTAAAATGACAGCGGGTTTTTTCTCTCTTTCTCTCTCGCGCAACTGACGACGCCGATGAGATATATTAGCTAATAAGATATGGATTTATTAATCCTTAGCGTAGAAACTAGTCTTGGGGAATACCAATTCGACAATCATGTTTTACAACCGTTGCAATCTTGGCTGTTACTATTTTTAACCGACTTCAAAAAAGGAGGAGGTTCTCAATTCGTCTGTGTTTTTTTTTATGTTTGTGACCTCAGAACTTTTGCCTGGGTGAATCGATTTGGAGGTTTTTTTTTAAAGCTGGTGCCTCCCGTTTGGTCTCATAGCAATTTGGGCCAGTTCTGACTATGACATCCATGAAATAAGTCTGAAGTGTACATTAAGTATGTGCTCAACAAATGCTATTTGCTTTTTAGTTTACCTTTTGAAGTCGGTTTTTTTGCTTAAAATTATGTCAGTTCAGATTAATTGCTCTACCACACTTCGTGTAGGAATTATAAATAAAACGATATTTTTTCTACATTTATAACTGAAACAAGAACATTTCAAATATAATATAGTAAAGCAGTAACATAAATCGGTTTCGGGAATTGTCAGTTTTCACTTTCCATTGAAACTCTATTCGTTTTAACATGTTTTTAGAAGCTTTAGGTAGTATTATGGAGTCTTTGAGCATATTTTTAACCAATTCCCAAAAGTCTGATTAGTTTGAAATGTTGCATACGTATCGAGGACCAATGACAAAGCAATTGAAGAGATGAAATGAATGAAGGTGACGTCGAAATTAAAATTTCGAAAAAAAATACTTAAACTGTCACTTAAACATTTTAGAATACGTCGTATTAAGTAGGTAGTTTAATCTAAAGATCCGTCTCTAGAATCAACGTACTTAACACATAACTACATTAATATTCTAAAATGTTTCAAGTGACATTTTAAACTGCAATGACTGGGTAATTCATCCATTCATGTACATAGTTTTTTTAACTATTACTTATTTATTTTGTATTTAATTTGGCCGGTAATTTGGTAGCTACATCTGCCTATATTTTGTTATTCTAAACTTAAATCTAAAATCTAAACTTAAATATAAGAAAAAACTGATTTGCTACTGTAGTTTTTTGCCTTCATCAAAGATCAGTTGAATGAACATAATGGCATACATTTAAATACGACATTGAATGTAATTTATTATTGATATTAAACGAAGATCTATCATTTTTGACACGAGAATTTTAATTTGCATACACTTTGTATACATCTTTACTATCATAAAGTTTGTTTATTAGAACCAGCTAAACCCAGGAACTACTGGTCCGATTTGAAAAATTCTTTCAGTGTTGGATAGTCCGTTTATCGAGAAAGAATATAGGCTATATATAATTACGCTAAGATCAATAGAAGCGGAGCACCAATGAAAAGTATTTCAAAATCGGGGGTCACCATGCGTACACTTAGTAGTAGGTAACTGTATAAGTTACAATCAGATCTTTAAAAAACATCTATAATATTTTTACTTTGGTCAAAAGCCGCATTTTATAAATACCTACTTCAATTGTACTATGATGACAACCATACCTATTGTGATGCTGATGATGATAGCTTAATCAAGTCAATGACCTTGTGAACCTGTCTAGGTATTGCGCATCGTACAGAAACTTAATCAGCATGACTATAACGGGCGAAGCTTATACCCAATAAATTCATCGTCTGTCTGTATGTCATTCTACTATTTGGACATCTGTTGCGACACCATAAAAATAGGTCTAACATGGTCAAATATGGTTGTAGTAGACTACACATCGATGCTAATAACACACACATCGGTATTAATGACGGTGGCTGAAACCAGACCAATTATACAAGGTGTAAAATAAATGAGCGATAATATATTGGGGTGTCCTATGTAGAGTTTACTGTGATATATACTTGTTATTATGAGAAATGCCCCAACATCATAAATTGGCTCATACAATAATTGAAAAAAAGTACATCTTTCAGCGCTGACACTTTCACAGTAAACTCTATATACGGGACTTATACGCACCCTAAAGTATTATCACCTAAAGTATTACAGCCTGTATAGTGCCCAAGTGCGTGCGCAATACGCATAAGCATTATCTCTTCCTTCACGTAGCCAAGTGGGATGCTTGCCTCACAGTACTGGCGAGAGAACAGGCGCATTACAATCAGACGATCAGCCCGCATTGTTATAACCAAACTTGAAAACAATATTTTGTGTTGTTTCATACTATAAACAATATTAAAGGTTTTTATTATTTTATACACAAATTTAATACACATTCATGAGTCAGGAAAACTTCGGCAGGATTCGAACCTGCGCCTTTCCCGCTCTAGCATCAACGCGCTCAACCACTGCGCTACGGAGGTCGTTGTAAAAAGATTCCTTACAGTTTACTGAATTTAACTAAATACTTCATTCAAAAGTTCAAGTTTAAAGATTGAGCAATATCTCTAACGATTTATAAACGAGATAAAATCTTTAACTTCTAAAACTACTATAACAAAGACAAAATGACGTCTTGTCGTGAACTGATAAGATTAATACGGTGTTGAAGTATGTACAATAGAGTTGATATGACCTATCGTATGGGCTTAAGAATAATTATAATAAGAATAAGAATAAGCGCCTCCGTGGTCTAGTGGTTCAGACCTTCGCTCTCGACCCGGAGGTCGTGGGTTCGATTCCCGCTTTATCAAGTTTGGTTAGGACAATGCAACCTGATTGTCTGACAAGAAAAATGATCCATGCGTCGGATATGCATGTAAAAAGTCGGTCCTGCGCCTGTTCTCTCGCCAGTCGTGTCGGTTTACCGTCCCACTGGGTTATGAGAGTAAAAGGAAGAAAAAGTGCTTCTGTGTATTGCGCACACACTTTGGCACTATAAAATAACTCCTGCGAGCTGGCCTGGTTTCAATTAAATCGGCTACCGACACCAAAATCGGTGAGGGGAGCTATTATTATTATTAAGAATAATAAATATAGATATCTACGGTATACTTTTGTAAGTGAAAAATAGCACACGTCCTACAAAAGACTTCTCATGTACCCAGGGATCTGATTCAAGATGCCATGGCTATATTTTATCAAAGTCAAAGTCAAAGTCAAAAATTTTTATTCAGAATAAATTTTACAAAAATGTTTTCTGAACGTCATTTCTATATGATGCCTACCACCGGTTCGGGAACCAGCCCAGCGAGAAGAACCGGCGTAAGAAACTCGCAAATCGCTTACGAAGTTCGAAAACAAAATCTATGGGATTTGACATAAACTTCGCTAAATGACGAGCGAATTCGTGTGTCATTTAGCGAAGCTTCTGTCAAAATCAAATTTCTTTAATGTTGTTACTTATTGTTTTGTTATATGTTTACCAATTATTATATTATTATGTTTACCAAATAAATTTTCTTTTCTTTCTTTCTTTCAAATTCCATACATTTTGTTTTCGAACTTCGTAACCGCTAAAAAGCGAAATTTGTCTTGAATCGTGGCCCTGAAACTAATTAAAGAATGTTGTGGATTAGAATGAAACAGGATATCAGGGACTGTGATAATCCTTAGTCATGCCGGAGAAAAAATAGCTCCTCCAATAAATTAAAATGTAATCTATACTAATATTATAAAGCGGAGAAATTTTTTTTTGTTAGTTAGTCCAGGCTTTAGGCTATATAACATTACGCTGCGACTAATAGGAGCGAAGCGTCAGTGTGAAATGTTGCAAAAACGGGGAAAATTATTCACATTTGGGGACTTTCCTTGCGCGCGCTGCATTTTAAGTCATTAGAAAACCACGCGAACGAAGTCGCGTGCACAGCTAGTACAATATATCCGTTCTGAAAACTTCGCTCGCCATTCCACCTGCCAAGCGTGGCGAGTATAGGCAACTATTCCCACTACTTTGGGGTAGGCTAATCTCCAGTAGTGGACATAGCTGAAATGATGATGACATTGATGATTTACTAGTTAATAGATTGATTAAATTGATTACAAATAATCTGACATTACGTCGAGAGAGTAAATGATGGGTAACACAGGATGTCAGTAAATCAATAGACTTGTAATAATTACTGACATGTTAAACTGAAGGTGTTGGGTGACATGTTGTAGTCTAGGAGGCGGCTGTGAATTTAATAATTTAATATAGCCTACTATTTATTTAACTATATTTTGTAGAACACAACAAAAAATACGATATTACATTTTACAATTACACAAAGGCACTGTTTACTTCTATCAAGTTTTTTCTTCTAGCAGATCTACGGCGGTAAATATAATAATATATAATTTACTCTATCCACACTAAAAATAAAATATAATAACTCACTATCAGAACTTTACTTCACTTTACTGTCTACTATTTATTAATTCGGGTTCTGAACCGGTGGTAACTGGTAATTGTACTTTATTTCTAAGGTCGACTTTAAAATAAGCTTTGTTTTATTTTCGAATAACATAATTTTTTTGTTCTACACGTGAACTGTTTTGTCAACCATTCATAAAGTAAAAGCTGATGTGGTTTTCTTTGATATACAATACTCAAAAAATCTTCAATGTTTTATTTTTTTAAAACACAGATTATACAAAACTTGTAAAAAAAATTGTAATTCACATTAGAGGCATAGAGAGAACTGTATGCATTAAGCTTTTTCTAATAATCAATTAAAGTAAATAATATTTAAATATTTACTATAAAATATACATTTAAACAATAAACACTATACCAAACTTCATCCTACTGTTTTAATAGATATCAGATAATTCGTAAACCGTTTTATAAAATTAATAAAAAAACCTATAACGTCTCCATAGCTGCGTTTGCCGTCTAGACTACAATTGTAAGCGATGTTTCCGAATACAGCCTGCGGCCTTGGAGCGGGGAATGTGTTGTGTTCCACTTGGTATTTAATATTTTTAATTAATAATAAAATTATATCTATGGACGCTGACACCACGACAATCTAGCCCCATGCTAAGTATCCGGAGAATTTGTGTTACGGGTACCACATAACGGAAATTTAATACTTTTGCACTAAACATACATTTCAGATTTTTATTATATTAATATTATTATAAATTAAAAAAAAGCACGTTGGTACCTAATTCCTGGGTAATGGATGTATTTCAAATTTGTGTATTAATATAATATATAGACGTCATCAAATTGTATTCATCATTAAGAGACAGTAACCATAATTAATATAGTCATCAATAATGATGGTAGTAAATATTATCGTCATACTAAATAACACTAACGAAGTTCTAAAACAAAATGTACGAAGTTTTACAATATAATCTACGCACAGCGTAAATTGCCGTGTGGTGACGGCATAAGAATACAATTGTCACCACCCCCGATACTACCCTAGGGGAGTCGTAAGAGGCGACAAAAAGGAAGCACACACACATAACAACAACTAGTGTGAGAGAAGGAAAACTCGAAACAAAACCCTGTACCAACCCGTCTAGCCAGCGTGGTACCAGAAGGCTTTAATACCTTCAATGTTTACGCAACAGAAAACCAGGCCCCTAGTCCCCGGCGGCCCCGCTATTCCTGGCTACGGTAGCGGCCACGGTAACGGCGGGGCGGGGGGTGCTAAGAATCCCCGGAAGAGATCCGGCTACCACCCTCCTTCTAAACGACAACTGGCCCTGGTAACACACAACTTTGAGGTTGGACGAGAAGCTCGTAGAGCTGGAAGAAGAGATGAACAAGTTGCACTGGGACGTTATTGGTTTATCGAAGATCCGAAGAGAGGGCGAGGATACGATATCCTTACAGTCCGGCAACTTGTTCTACTACCGGAAGGGAGAACAGAAGTCCCAAGGTGGTGTTGGGTTTATCGTCCACAAATCTCTCATCAACAACATTGTGTCCATCGAGAGTGTGTCAAATAGGGTTGTATACCTTGTACTGAGAATCTCAAAACGATATTCGTTGAAGAATGTACAGGTATACGCCCCGTCGTCAACACATCCAGACGTAGAAGCTACGTATGAGGACATCAGTAGGGCCAAACGTAGCCCTAAAACACACTTCACAGTTGTTATGGGAGATTTCAATGCGAGGCTGGGCTGCAGAAGCGATGATGAGCTGAAAATGGGGCCATTTGGATATGGGCAGAGGAATCCCAGAGGACAGATGCTGGCGGACTTTATGGAGAGAGAAGGACTCTTCATGATGAATTCTTTCTTCCAGCAGCCGCCGCAGAGGAAATGGACCTGGTTGAGTCCCGACGGTGTAACTAGAAACGAGATTGACTTCATTATGAGCACAAAGCGGTAGATATTCAACGATGTCTCTGTGATCAACATGGTTAAGACCGGAAGTGATCACCGAATCGTCAGAGGCATGTTGAATATCAACGTCAAACTTGAAAGATCGCGTCTGATGAAGTCTACACTCCGACCGTCGAATGCCCATAATATCCAAAACCCCGAGAGCTTTCAACTTGAACTGTCAAATCGCTTCCATTGGCTGGACAGCTGCGCATCAGTGGACGATATAAATAGCAGGCTGGTAGAAACTGTTCATACGGTGGGGTTCAAATTTTTCAAGACCCACCGTAAAAATAGACCTCAGAAAGTATCCGACCACACCCGTAACCTCATGGCTAGTCGACGTTTAATGACGCTCCAAACTTCGAGTGACGCTGACTCATATAGGCAGCTCAATAGACAGATCACGAAGTCCTTGCGACACGATATCCGTTCTTTTAATACCCAGCGTATTAAAGAGACGATAGAGCGGAACCAAGGCTCCAAAGTGTTTGCAAGAGACGTATCTATTGGGCAAAGCCAGTTGACAAAGCTGAAGACCGAAGATGGACGCGTAACGTCAAATAAGTCCGAGGTACTACGGGAGATAGAGAGGTTCTATGGACAGCTGTATACCTCGGTCTCAGCTGAACCTGCTAGTTTAGCTGCAGACCCAAGAGCCAGGCTAACACGACACTATACCGAAGACATCCCGGACATCAGCCTGTACGAGATCAGGGTAGCTCTCAAACAGCTTAACAACAACAAGGCTCCGGGCGAGGATGGAATCACTACAGAGCTTCTGAAAGCGGGCGGCACGCCGGTACTAAAAGTCCTTCAGAAACTCTTCAATTCCTCCTTACTCGATGGGAAAACGTCAGAGGCATGGAATAGGGGTGTTGTGGTCCTGTTCTTCAAAAAAGGTGACAAAACCTTACTGAAGAACTATAGGCCCATAACACTGCTGAGCCATGTCTACAAGCTGTTTTCGAGAGTTATTACGATGCGTCTCGAACGCAGGCTCGATGACTTTCAGCCTACCGAACAAGCTGGTTTCCGAAAAGGCTATAGTACCATAGACCACATACATACGCTGCGGCAGATTGTACAGAAGACCGAAGAGTATAATCGGCCATTATGTGGACTATGAGAAAGCCTTTGATTCCGTCGAAATATGGGCGGTCCTTAGATCTCTCCAGCGTTGCCGTATTGACTATCGGTATATCGAAGTGTTGAAGTGTTTGTATAATAACGCCACCATGTCAGTCCGAGTACAGGAGCAGTGCACTTAAGTAAGGACTTGGCATCAATATTAATGGCGAATACATCACTCACCTACGATTTGCCGACGACATAGTAGTCATGGCAGAATCGCTGGAAGATTTAGGGCGCATGCTCGGTGGCCTCAATAGAGATTCTCAACAAATGGGTCTTAAAATGAACATGGACAAAACGAAGATCATGCACAGTGTCCATGTTGCACCCACCGCACTAACTGTTGGGAGCTCTACTCTTGAAGTTGTTGACGAATATATATACCTAGGGCAAGCTGTCCGATTAGGTAGGTCCAACTTAAAGAGAGAGGTTAGTAGACGGATCCAGCTCGGTTGGGCAGCGTTCGGTAAATTACGCAACGTATTCTCGTCCAAAATACCTCAGTGCCTTAAGACAAAAGTATACAACCAATGTGTGTTACCAGTGATGACTTACGGTTCTGAGACGTGGTGCTTCACGAAGGATCTTTTCAAAAGGCTCAATGTCGCTCAGCGAGCTATGGAAAGGGCAATGCTCGGTATTTCTCTACGTGATCGAATCAGAAATGAGGAGATCCGTAGAAGAACTAAGGTTGCTGACATTGCCCGTAGGATCAGTCAGCTTAAGTGGCAATGGGCCGGCCACATAGCACGAAGATTGGACGGTCGATGGGGCAAAAAGATTCTAGAGTGGAGGCCACGTACTGGCAAGCGTAGTGTGGGACGGCCACCTACCAGATGGACCGACGACCTGGTGAAAACAGCCGGGTCACGTTGGATGCAGGTGGCAATGGACCGGTCGCACTGGAAATGTGTTGGAGAGGCCTATGTTCAGCAGTGGACAGTAAAAGGCTGAAACAACGACGACGACAGCGTAAATATCACTGACGAAGTTCGAAAACAAAATGTATGGGATTTTACATAATCTACGCTGTGTGCATACGAATTAAGAAAAAAAGAGCGAAAGAAAATAAGATAGAAAAAAAAGAAGCTTATGTCAAATTTCATACATTTTGTTCTTGAACTTTGAAAAGTATAATGAGGATAGCATCTACAATCAGGGCCCAGGTATATTTTATCCAAAAATTATCGCGCGTTTTACACGCGTCTATCAAATCACGCGTGCCTAGTCAGGTACCGAGTGGAACACACTTATGAGTGTTATTATTGAGTTGGTGCGTTGGAAGCCATTGTGCTGGAAGACGTGGGCTCCGGCACATGGCTACGTGAATAATCCATTATCTACGGATTTAACATCATCATCATAATCTTTAGCTTATACTAAAATTAGGGCGTGCTTCACCAAGCAATGTTAAAGTTAACGCCATGTTAAAATACCATGCCTTCTCATTCATTGATAGGAATGACATGATATTTAACGAAGGATTAACTTTTACATTGCTTGGTGAAACACGCCCCTATGCTTGTTATTAAGCCCCACTTCCCAGTTTTTTTTATGTTACAAATATTTTACCTCGAAGTTTCTGTGATGTCAGAAGTAAAATAATTCTGGACTAAGACTATTCTCTTAATACCCCAAAAATCTAATCCAATTTTAGACCATGTTATATCAACGTATATTATATTATAATTTATCGGGTTTTTAAAGTACCTTTTCTTATTCTAGAAATGTATTTTTTTTTATTTATTGTGATTTTTTGTCAAAAAAAAAATAAAAATACATTTCCAAAATGAGGAAAGGTAATATATTATAGTATCTCAAAGTTACAGTGACTATTCTTTTTACACCCTGTATATGTATGACTTTATTTTCACAATCTCTTGATAATGTAAGATGGCGTATTCACATCTAACCCTTATTAGTAGACTTCATTCGCGTGACTTTATTCGCGTGAATCGTACATTTTACCGCAAAAAGTATCCTATGATTTCCCCGTGTTCTACGCTATATTTATTCCAAGTTTTATCAAAATCGGTCCAGTAACTTTACAATAATATTATATTAAATGAATAAAAACAATCAATTAGTGTTTCCTCTCTGTTATATTAACTAATTACTAAAGATTGTGCAAGAGGCTTTATAGGAAAGTAATTACTTTATTACTATTTATATATTATAACAACGTTAGGACTAATTAAAACTTTATCTTTAATTTATTACAATAGTTTAATTACATTATTATTTTCTAGGAGTTCGTAACGCTTTCTAAATTAAATAATTTAGGTAAGTAGCGTAATTTACTCTCAGGCGTTTGTTGTTTATTGAATATTTTTTATTTTTTTATTTAATGTTTTGCTCAAATTTCAATAAACAACGGTATAATTTTTAGGCCAGTTATAGTGGCGAAGTGTGTGCGCAATACACAGAAGCACTCTATCCTCTTTTACTCTCTACTCCTTTACTCTTATATAGTATACCAATACAGGACAGATGACCACGATCAAAATTATAGTGGCGAAGTGTGTGCGCAATACACAGAAGCACTCTATCCTCCTTTACTCTCGTAAACCAATGGGACAGATAACACACAAAATTTAAGAACCCATCAAACATTTAACTTTTTTGACTGCACTAGATAAAATAAACAATGATATATTAATATATTTTCTTTATTAATTAAATTAAAACGAGTTCAACAATAACAATGAAAACTATAAATTAAAATAACTAACTAGTGGTAGTAGCCATGTTGGTCTACTATGGTGTATTCTTCCTGGTGCTCCTGGGCTGCTTTTTGGTGGTTCTGGTCTATTTGTGGTTGGTGGTGGTGGTATTGTCCTGTGGTATAATTTTTGAAATAATGAATTATATCAAATACTAGAAACGTATGTATGACGGGTAATACACACGTTTGTGTATGAAGATCAAGCTAACAAAAGATAATATAATAACCTAAAGCCTAAAAAAGATCTAAAACACGCAGTTAGATTATTAGGATCATTTTATATCTTTTATGATTATAAATATCTTCAAACGGCATTTTAGAACTGCAGAAATTGGAATCCTATGAATGAAACATGTATTATTATAGAATTGTGTAAAGAACAAAGTTGAAATTTCGCTATGTTAAATATTATGAGTATAAATTATATTTATTTTTTAAACGCTTTTAATTGGAACTATCCAGAAATTAATTCCTTTTCGTTGTGAAACAGTTTTTTTGATTACTTTTAAGTCGCGAAGTACGTCTGTGTTTAGAATTTCTCGTTAAATCTGGTGATTATCCTCAAGCTAATTGAATGACTAATTAACACTATTTCGGTAATACTTTACCATCATCAATGATTCCATTGGCCTCATCCCTCGCATTCTTCTCCAAGGCCTGGACTATTTCCGCCGGTATGGGTGGTGGTTTCGGTAGATGATCACCCTGAGGCCTGAACCCATGTTCATCAGCAACATACGTCACTGTGTATGACTTTCCATCATCACCCACGTAGCTGTAGGCTCCTTTGACTACGGAGGCTTTACCTATATCTCCAACTTCATGGGCTTGGATACCTGGAAACACAGTTTTATAATATATATATAATATATATATAATATATATAATACTAATAAACGAAATAAAAAAAATACTAACCATTCAAATTGACAAACAATTTGCTATCTCATGATGAATACGGCTTTCAAACAAAAAAAACTAGATCAAAATCGGTTAATCCGCTTGGAAGCTACGATGCCTCAAACAGAGACACACATAGAAAAACACAGACACGTCAAACTTATAACAACTATTTTTCTTTATAATTAGAACTGTAGGCGTTAAGAATTGTAATTTGTTAAGTTTAATCTTGTACCGATTTTGTTAATTGTCACAATCCTTTATTTACACATTTATTTATACAGTCCTATTCTTTTGATTTCTATGCTATCATTTTTACTAACATTTCTGGAGTTTTAATTGTAGAGATTAACTGTTTATACTGTTTTTTTTAATAATTGTTATTAACTGTTTACGTATATTAACTGTTTCACACATCTAATAATCTAATCGTTTGTTTTAACATACTTACCATTTTCTGTGTGGTATCTATATTCGTACGCATGACCGTTGCTTTGATATTGGTGTTCTAGTATCCTCGGTGTTTTGGCTTTATATTCTACTTGAGGACTAGAATATTCAATATGATTCACAGGTGATATATTTTGCTGTACAGCATAGCCTTCTTTACCTAAATATTGGCCACCATAATCATTATTAACTGCTACATTTTTATTATTTTGTACATATTCTTCAATATGTGTATACATTTTATGATTATTAAAATTTTGACTACCACCATTTTGATGAGCATATTCTTGCTGTCTTTGTGGTTCACTATTTTGATAAGTCATAATTATATACTGTTCCTCTTGATTTTGTTTAGGTATTTCACCACTTTGATATTGCTGATTTTCATAAATAGGTTTTTCTACTTCTTGTTGATGTCTTATATTATATTGTGCTGGAGTTGAGTAGACTGGTGAATGGGTGGGTGGACTTGGTGGTGGTCCATAGTATTCTTCTGAGGCAACAGCAAAAGATGCTACTGCAAGTATTAATATTACCTGCAAAGAAAAGAAAATTTTTATTTTTTTTATTCTAGCCACTGTCTTTGCTGTCGTTGTTGAAATAATTAGATTATATATCCAATATAGAACTCGCTGACTTATTCTTCTTATGTAGGTGCATAATGTGTTGAAACACCAGTCGATCACTTTTGCCTGATTTTGTAATTATAATGTGAATTAAACTTTTGTTACTATCCACATTTGGCACAATTATACACAAACACTAAAAATCGTAATAAACACTAGATTTTGACAATTTACACACTATGAAAGCACTTAACAACACATTAACCTACCAGCTTCATGTTGCTCTACCAACAGACGTACCCGAATATCTTCACTTCCGCTTTTATATGCCGACATCAACAACTCTTTATTGCTGCTCTTATTCCTGACAAATAGAGTACCACGGAAACGACGGACTTGGGCCATTTAAAAAAATGCGTAAGTTATTTTTTTATTTACTTTTTGGCATTTATTAAAGTAATGGATCAAGTCATATACAGTACATCAGTCTTGTCAACCGGATTTTCAGTAACATTTTAGTTTCAAAAAGAAATACTAAGCCTCGGTTTCTCGAACGCTATTCAAATGATTGATCAACTAACATGGCATTCAAATCAATAATTCAAAGTTCAAATCGTTCAATATGGATACATTGCACGATGATTGGTAGAATATTATCAGACAGATAGATATTTTAAAATTACACCACTCTCGCACTTGCATGATTGGCTAAAATTCAAAATTTTAAATGCCATACATCACCAGGGATAAGTAAGTTAACTAATATATAACGGAGTGCGGTATTTTGTGGGCGTGTTGATTGTTTTGTATCGTCAGGAAATAATAGGCCGCACATACAGTACTGGTATATTGTTTGTACAATAACATAGTTTCACTTTAAAATATTAACTCAGGTCGTGGATGCAAATGGATAACGATCAGAAACGCGGAGAGTTCTGCGCTCGCGTCCGTTCCGTCTGACACCCCGCTGTTATGTGTGTCAACCGAGCATAGACCACTCCCAAGCCATGACAGCTGTCATAGCTTGACGTTTCGTAGACAGATGACAGCTACAGGTGACATGTTGCACGACTGAAGCGCCATCCCGCCGACACGGCCATCCTGCCGCATCACACGTCCTCGTGTGTGCCTGAAAGAGACACATACTACCAGTAGCCTTTGCCATCCCTCGGTCATCTCTGACCAATAAAACGTAGTCACTTTAACATCAAATTTATTACAACTCTTTTAACTTAGCACATTGATCACAAACTATGTTCACTGATATCAAACTATGTCCACTAATTACATAGTGCTTTTGTAAATCAACATCGAAGGATATCTGAAGTTCAAACTTTAAATCAAATCATTATTACGCAATGAACACATGTCGCGATTCCATACAGTTTACACCACACATAACCCCTCTCTCGACCATTATGCCATCCATTGCCTCCAAATGCCTCATTATAAGAGAACAATGCCTCCATCGAGCATTTTCCCCAAAATGTAACCGAACATAATCACGCGATGTGCCAGAAACTTCAGATCATCACTTTGATCAGCTAACTCTTCTACAACCAACTGACCTTCAGAGCATCCTTCTCAGTCTATCATGAGCATACTTGTATGTCCTCTTAGAATCTAACGTCTTTAGCAAGTATCGATCCCCATCTAGCGACTCAATGTTTATTCATCATCGAAATGAATATTTCGTGAATAGGCTTCAAACAAGACTGTACCAAATTTTCACACTACAGTCAATAGATAAACAATTACGCTCACCAGATAAATTTTGTTTCGAATCTGATACTTCAACGAAGTACAGACTACAGAGCGGAAAGTCCTAGCCGTCGCGCCACCGCGCCGCACAGCACCACCCGCCGCGCTCCGTCGCGTCGTCGCGTTGCGTTGCGTCGCGTCGCTAGCATTGCTCGAACACCCAACCTCCATCTGTACACAAAATTAAACAGCACAAAAAATGTCCAGACTATGTAAAATTAAGTTCTTTTTGGGTTTCCTTATCGGTAAGGAGTCAGAGAAAGAATAGCAGCTTTCATCCATCCAGCAACCATTTTTTTTCTTGCCGTTAAAGCGACAGAGGGAATACAACAAAATTGGAAATTGCGCCCGCGGACCCGCCTGCCAAGTGTAGCGAGTATAGGCAACTACTTCCCATAGAACACTATGAGGGATGCAAATGTCCAGAAGAGGACATCAAAAGCTATGGAGGTTTAAATATCGGGAATAACAATAAGATCAAAATCTAAAATCACTATGCAGTAAATTAATTTCATTTCCATTCCTTCTTATTCCATAACTGATTTGATGAAGAAAAGCTATTACAGTATGAGTCACACAATAACAACTGTCAGATTGCACTGTCCTCACTAACCTTGACAAAAATAAACATTTTTAGTTGTACTATCGCGGGAATCGAACCCACAAAGTCGAGTGCTAGGTTCTAAACCACTGGACCCCAGAGTCGTTCATAATAATAATAATAATAGCTCCTCTCACTGATTTCGGCGTCGGTAGCCAATTTCATTGAAACCAGGCCAGCTACGCAGAAGTTATTCTATAGTGCCCAAGTGTGTGCGCAATACACAGAAGCACTCTCTCTTCCTTTTACTTTCATAACCCAGCGGAACGGTAAGTCGACACGTCTGGCAAGAGAACAGGCACAGGACCGACCGACCGACCCTTTACATGCCCATCCGTCGCATGGATCATCTTTCCTGTCAGACAATCAGGTGATCAGTCTGCATTGTAGTAGTATTGCAGTAACCTAACCAATCTTAAAAACAACCTTTTTTGTTGTTTCAACGTGGGAATCGAACCCACGAATCCGGGTCAAGAGCTAAGCTCTGAACCACTAGACCATGGAGGCGTTCATAATACTAGAAGACTCTGAAGTGCGTTTACCACCTTTCGCATGATAACCAAGTTCGCCGAAGCTCACTGAAGTCCATTGGAGAACATTCTTATGCTCCTCTTCTTCAGCCACAGCCCACGGCCTCTGTGACTCTTGGACCGTTGAGTGTGTGATGCCTTGTTCACCATTAGTACCAGCTTACATACAGTAACTTCTGAAACATGAAATTAAAATGTGTTAATTCCATAAAACTCATATCACAAACAATATTATCATTTATCATGTTAGACGAGTTTTAAACTATTCCATATCGCATATTGTTCTATAAAGTAATAGTCTGATAAATCTGTAGGTAATATGTATTCCAAATTTACTTTAACAGTTTTTTTTTTTTATAGCCAGCTTAGGAATAATTAACAATGTACTAGACATTATTTAAAGTTATTTTTTTTTTTGTTTTAAGCTCACCAATGAAAATTACATTTAAGTATGTAGTTTCAAACTACCTACTTACTATCATGTAAACAATATTTACAAAGAACATGTCAATTGTTATTGTATAAGCCTGCTTGTTTACAACTTGCGCTCACCTGCAGAGATAAGACCTTTACTTGTTGTGTAATAATAATTATTATCATTAAAATCAAACTTTGATTTCTTCTTAATTAACTGTGTTGATTTCACTCTATTAATAAGAATATAGCTTGTATAATAACAAGTTTTAAAACTCACATAATTTAATTATCAAAATACTGTAAGATCTTTTACTTTGAATCTCTTCTCTGTTAATAATACTGTGATTATAAAACCAGACCAATTCTGAACTTTACAATGAAATAAGTAATGATACTCATACAACCAGTTCACATCTTTGTGAAGCAAGTAGAGAAGTCCATAAGATACACAATGCTTATCTGCGTTGGTTGGTTACCCAGCAAAAGCATAGAACGCTATGCATCGGGCAAGTATGCAAGCTATGCAAGGCTATGCATCGTCCAGTCAAGCACTATCCCAGTGTATTGTCCATCTACAAATAAAACAAAACAGCAATACAAACGAACACTAAACTTTAAAGTTTATTTAGATTTTTGGGCAAGCAATTTCATGGAAACTTTGAAGGCTTCCAAATTATTACGGGGAATAAAAAGATTGCTACCACCTGTTACCAAAGCCACCAAACTTATAACCAAAGCCTGGCATTGACTAGCTACCATGCTCGTGTCACGTTCATGACTGAGTCACCGTCGTCACCACGGTCATCACGTCGTTGTCATCGCTGTCTTCACCGCAGTCACCAATCTTGTCATGGCATCGTGGTGCCATTGTAGCCGCAGTCGTGACGTCCCCATTGTCAGTACGTTACCATCGTCAGCAGCGTTGTAATTCCATCATTCGTCTTTCTGCTATGCATATAGCATGCTGCCTTTGCTAGTGGAGGCTCCGTAATATACTCTGTTCCGTCTCAACGTGATCTGAATGTCAGCAAGGCCATATCCAATCCATCAATTTTATAATCTATCTTGATTTTCAGGGTTACATCTCGCTTCTGATAACGGAGTGCGGTATTTTGTGGGCGTGTTGATTGTTTTGTATCGTCAGGAAATAATAGGCCGCACATACAGTACTGGTATATTGTTTGTACAATAACATAGTTTCACTTTAAAATATTAACTCAGGTCGTGGATGCAAATGGATAACGATCAGAAACGCGGAGAGTTCTGCGCTCGCGTCCGTTCCGTCTGACACCCCGCTGTTATGTGTGTCAACCGAGCATAGACCACTCCCAAGCCATGACAGCTGTCATAGCTTGACGTTTCGTAGACAGATGACAGCTACAGGTGACATGTTGCACGACTGAAGCGCCATCCCGCCGACATATAAATGTATAAAGTATAATTTATAAAAATGTTATCTTGGATTTCTAAGGATGTACCTAAGTCCAATTTTTTTTATTCCTTTTCACAGAGTAAAAAGCAAAGTAGGTAAAGCATTCACGATGGTGATGTATATAATAATAGTTATCAATAATAAAGACTTTTTCAATTATCCATTATTGAAATCACCACTAAAATATATTTTTTATGAAAGGATACAATTAATTTAAAATAGTGCAAGAGTTTCTGGATACGTTTACAAATTATCTCATGGATAAACTTGAAATCTTCAAACTTCAAAACTTTACTAGCAACCAAGTATAGTCCACAGTTTACGTGGTCGGTTATTTCATAGTGCGCCTGGGCGTGCGGTAATCTTAGGTAACGAGATGTGCCGTACCACTGCACATGTGGTACAAATTTTGGGTAGAGCTATGAGTGCTTTAGAAGTGGCACCAACCAGCAAGCTATTATTTTTATGAACATAATATATTTTTTTAAATAAATAGAACACGGTTTATTATGTATATACAGGGTGTAAGAAGAGCAGTCACTATTACTTTGAGATACGATTTTAATGTATAGGTACTACCTTTCTTTATTCTGGAAATGTTTTTTTTTATATCATTGTTGTCAAAAACAAAAAAAAAAATTTTTCGTTTTCACCATTTCTTATTTTCTTGTCGCAAAAATAATAATAAAGCAAAAAAATTATTTTGATTTTTTTGTAAAAAAAAGAAAAAAAAGTACATTTCTAGAATGAGAAATAGCGACTGCTCTTTTTACACCCGTTGTAATATATAATTATTTGCTGAACTACCTACGTAGGTAGGTGTAACATATTAGAGCCTAAACTACCAATAAAAAAATCATGAATGAGGTGTCACTAGATTTGTCATATTGGGCCGGAAAAACGCCTATGTTAGGCTTTAAATTTTCGATAGTCATAATTTTTTTTTTTTGAGGTACAACATCAAATATTAGTTAATTGTTTGGCAATTACTAAGATATTTATGAAGGCGCTTTTAGGTATAAGTAGGTAATTAAAGGTTTTAAATTGACAATAAAAATATAAAATCATAATATTAATTGTACAATGCAAATTAGTTAGAAGTACACAATAGATACTTTATTTATTTAGCCCTATCTATACTTTTGTAAGTCTGTAAAAAATTTACAGTTTTTGTATTTTCAAATAATAACGTATTAAATTATATCATTATTGTCTAAAATGTTTTGAAAGTCGGCATTATGTGATAAATCTAAACAAATAGATATTATTTTTGTATAGCAATTTTTTGTGTGGAAATGATAAAATATACTTACGAAACATTCTTGGTTTTTGCTGGATGTGATCGTAGTATATCATTAGATTTTTACGCACAAAATGTGGTCTTTTCTAGTTTCGAAATTCCTTTAAAACTAATTTTCTTTGAACATTAATTTAACTTGACTTGTCTCGTTCCTAACATAAATTTACTTCACCACGGTAACTACATAATATATTCAACGCCTCTATGGTCCAGTAGATTAAAAATTGGCTCTCTACTGTGAAGGTCATGGGTTTTAGCCCCGCAATGGAAAAATAAAAAAATGTCTTTAACTCTAGTTGGGAAAATGTAGAATGTCTGCATTGATGATGAACCATACGTTGGTTGGGCATGTAAAATGTCGGTCCTGGGTCTGATCTATCACAGGTCCGACCCACTTAAATATTCGTAAACAAGGAATCCTCTAGTGTATTGCACACACACTTTTTTAAAAAACACACTTTTTTTCAAAATTGTTTATTTAAGTGATTTCAACGGACTGGTTTCAACAAAACCGTCAACAAATATGTGTGTGAACTATTTCAATATTAAAAATTATTTAATGTAATACTTGTCGCGCCAAAAGGACGTAACTCAAAAAACGAGATTTTTGCAGATAAAAATGTACACACCATTTTTACAGCCTCTAAATATTCAGACATTGTCTTGTAAAATTCAAACAATGCCTTAATCATCGGACAATGGGGCGAGGTTAGTAATTTGCCAAAGAATTAGAGGATACACTTCAAAGACAATGAGGTAATGCGTGTGAACGACCCATATTACATAGTCATAGTAAGATAGCTCCCGATATGTGGATCAGTTTCAGACAAGATTACTATAGTCAACTAGATGGAATCATTTTTTTAATACCAGAGACCCAAGTAGGAACAATAACTAGATA
Organism: Celastrina argiolus; assembly: GCA_905187575.2. Taxonomy (NCBI): domain Eukaryota; kingdom Metazoa; phylum Arthropoda; class Insecta; order Lepidoptera; family Lycaenidae; genus Celastrina; species Celastrina argiolus. The sequence continues at coordinate 14,380,213 of LR994594.1, forward strand.
GATTTCTTATTAAATCTTTGAGGGTAACAAGGGGCCTTAGCTAGAACAATAATTATATTTTTCAAAGATATACCAGAGTCCCTAGCAAGAACAATAACTAGTCAGAGTACATATTTTACTTTTTTAAATGTAACGGGTGTAAAAGGAACAGTCTTTATAACTTTGGGTTATTATTATACTGTATACCTTTTTTCGTTCTAGAATTTCTTTTTTTTTATTTTTGCGTTATTCTTGCGACAAAAAATAAGAAATGCTAAAAAAACTACAAGTTTGAGACAAAAAAATATAAAAAATACATTTCCAAAATGAGGAAAGATAGTATAATCGTAGATCAACGTTAAAATAACTGCTCTTTTTACATCCTGTATACTGGGACTGGGACCCAAGCGTGAACTACGTATTCGTGACATCAGCAAATACAATTTCAGTAGGCGATACGCGCTTAACATGAATATTTCGTGCTAAGCTCACAGTATAAACTGTATAAACTGTAACTATTGATATGTAAAGATTTTTTTATGTTCAGTTGTACGAGAATTGTGCGAACGGAGTATGAAATTTAATGATGTCAATAATTCCCGCTTACCCTTTGATGACTTTTCATGTTGCACGCCTATAGCATAATATAAGATAATATCACATATTGACCTATTATCTTTAAAATCGGAGGCGTCAAATGCTAGTAATTTTATCCACCCATAAACTTTCGACTTAAGGTTGAAGGCTGATCTCTGAGGTCGATCGCGCCGATGCATGTAAATTGGAAATATTTACAAATTTAAATCATTAAGGCTCCACACCATAAATAAAATGTGTAATAAATTTTGAAAAAATCGAGTTATGGCTCTTTGTGTGGCGGGATGTTGTGATTTATCGCTTCGAGTCTCGATACAACAATACATAAATTGTTTATTTTGTAACAATCGTAGGCATATTTTTTGTTTCATCAAGGACCTCTACAGATTGGATGTCCTTATTTTTCTTTCGACACACATTGATATTGATATATAATCTACATAATATAGGTACTCGCCTTCGTGGTCTAGTGGTTCAGAGCTTCGCTCTCGACCCGGAGGTCGTGGGTTCCCGCGTTGGAACAACAAAAAATGTTGTTTTCAAGTTTGGTTAGGACAATGCAGGCTGATCACCTGATTGTCTGACAAGAAATCCATGCGTCGGATGGGCATGTAAAAAGTCGGTCCTGCGCCTATTCTCTCGCCAGTCGTATCGGTTTACCGTCCTGGGTTATGAGAGTAAAAGGAAGAGAGAGTACTTCTGTGAATTGCGCACACACTTGGGCACTATAAAATAACTCCTGCGTACCAGCTGGTTTCAGTGAAATCGAACCAGTGGCCAGGTTTCAGTGAAATCAGCTACCGACACCGAAATCGGTGAGGGGAGCTATTATACTATATTATAAATTAATAAATAAATAATAATAAATTCTAAATAATACTACTAGTTTACAGGTAAAGCTGAGATTGTCGAAGATCCTTAACAACATTTTATTGCCGGGACATTTTATATCTTCACGTCTCTTATATATAGAAATGAATTGATGTTCGTTAGTCTCGCTAAAACTCGAGAACGGCTGAACCGATCCGTCTGTTTTTAGTCTTGAAATATTCGTGGAAGTCCAGTGAAGATTTAAACGATTCATCAACTCTTACACAAACTGTTAACAAACGTTAACTTTAACATTGCTTGGTGAAAAACGGCCTTAATCTTTTAGTAAAAAAATGAAAGTTAAAATTTATTTTAATCAATTTAAAAATACTAGTTTGTGTAAGATACATAAAAACTTTATCCTTTCCTTTCTTGGCTGAGTCGGGTAAAACCACATAATAATTTCTATCTATCTATTAATTAATCTTTAATTAACACGTCAGTTTACCAAACCGCCTCCAATATTTATTGAACGTAAAATCAATTAGCCAAAACATCGAACGTGGGAAGGTTGAACAAAAGGTGATAAAGTCAGAAAACCTATTTTAGCAATGTTTGCAATGACCTTTTTATATGCTACTTTACGCAAATCTAGACTTACATCACTTGGCTTTCTCTTCTATGGTCCAACCGTATTGGATATTTACCAAAATTCTCTCAAAATGAAAAGACTGAAGATTGTTTAAATATACTCCCTTATTAGATTATAGATATTTGTAAAACCTAATATGAGATTATTGTAGAGAGAGAGTGCACCGAACATCTGAGTGAAGACTCAAAAGCAAATACAAAATTAAAAGTGAATAAAATTTCAAAATGAAATACGACAATTCTTGAACGACGTTAAACTTATAAGATAGAATGCAGTTAGTAAAACTAAGTTCTTAATGCCTTACGGGAATAGTCGCGTGTATTCATTGTGGAATTACAATATGCTCCCTATATTCTAATTAAAGACATGAATAGATAGATGAAGGTGATATTATGTAGATTTTGAAAAATAATTGACAAATTGAGTTCAAATTGTCACTTACTCGTAAACATAATGGAATACGTTGTAAAGTATTAAATAAGTACATAAAGCTAAAGATCCTTGTCTAGAATCAGTGTACTAAATACGTAACTACAAATCATGAAATGTTTAAGTAACTGTTTAAACTCAATTTTCTAGGTAAAACTTTTTTGCGACATCGATTCATGTCTTCAATTATTTTATTACCTAAAGCAGACATGATCAAATCACCCATATAATAAAAAAGTTGTTGTCCCTGGGATGCAAAGTATGAATAACATCAATCAACTATATTTCCCGTGGGTTTCTTAAAAGGCATACAGGGAATATATGTTCGGAAATGCCCAGCAGCGTTTCCACGAACTTTCAAATCTGCACTTGCCAACCCACCTGCCAAGCAATAGACTATTACGACCCTCGAAATACTTCGGGAGAAGCTTATGTCCAGCATTGAAAGTTATAGCTTAAACGAAGATGAGTGATGTGTCACTAACGCCCGAATACAGTGTGTCTCATGGCTCATATACCAAGCCGAATATAGTGTGAAGAGAATGTTAATTAAAACATAGATATCTCGGGGAACGAAAGCTGAGAACGGAATCGAAACGTCAAGTCTAACTAACTTGGACGTGTTCAGTGACATTTGGCTATGACAGTTCGTTGACAGGTGTCGATTATGACAACGATGGAAGATGACATTGTCGACGGGACTCTCTTTTGTGAGAACCGCACGTTAGCCAAGATGTCAGCCGACCTCGTCGCGTCTCGAAATGAATCCGTTTGCATCCATGCCCTGAGTTAATATTTTAGAGTGCAATCTTGTTATATCTCAAACAATATACCGGTACTGTATAGGCGGCCTATTATTTCCTGAAGATGCAGACAGTCCAAAGTGACGCCCACAAGGAGATATGTCTCCATCAGATATATTATAGCATTAGTATTAGAATACTATATATCATAGCATTTAGTATGTAATTAACTTTACATCTTATAATCTCGTGCGTCCCCCAAATAAGGAGGATCAAACAGTAGCAGAAGTTTCATAGCCAATGTATTTCAGGCTTTATTAAGGATGGATTGGAAGAAAGTAGAAGTTTTACTTTAACACCCAAATACTTTTGAATGAATGAATGACGAGTATGACATTTGTTTTGTTTTGGTATCTCATATAAATTACTTACCATAACGCAACAAATCGCGAATAAAGATGTCCATAAAAGTCACAAAACAGATGAGTTTCAACTCTGGTCAGGTGTTTGGTCAATGACCAGTGCGTTCGTATGTATAGCTAGGTTCGACTAGGAGCGTTAGCATAGTAAGATTGACTCCTTGTGGTAATTTTAGACCTTTGTATTTTTTAAAACGCCCTTAGGATTGTAGGATTTTTGTTATATACACACCCATGACCCACTAAGTAAACTTTCTGAATCTCCAGCGGGATTCAAACCCACCTCTCACTTGAACCAACGCGCTTAACCACTGCACTACAGAGGTCGTCGAATATACTTTAAATACTTTGGGGTAGGCTTCGTCATAGACACGACGTCAATAATAAACACTCTAATTATCACGTGATTTATTGCTTAAAGATTATATACAATACTGTTACTATATCTATATGGCACTATCGTTCTAAAACCGTCGGTATGGTCTGTAGGCTGGCACGGGGATGGCTGGCACGTAGGGCTTCTGCGCGCGCGCAGCGAACACACCTGAGTCGTATTTGCCAGAGTGGTAGCTGCCTGCAATTGAAAAGAGTGGAATTAGAGCTATCATGTAGACAATGATTTTTATAATAAAAGAGGCTTCGATAGATAAATAGGCTATAAACTTGAAATGTATTTTATTAAACCTTATAAGTTTACATGCTACAAATAGTGAAAAGTGTTAGATCTTTGGAATAAACTGTAACACCATATTACTCGTATGTACCACTTTAGATGCAAAGAAAAATTATGAATTAGACACTAGATAACGTGTATAATAATATACAAAAGCAAGGCTGAAATCTGTCCGCGTGGTAAATGCCAATACATTTGTTTAAGTGGAAACAAAATGGTCTAGAGAAATGCAAAACAGGTATTTGTAAATTCTATCCCATCAAAAACAAAACTTGTAAAATTGCCAAGTCTCGCAACTAAGATCTTTTGCCGTAAAATGTTGTGAGATCCGTGTGATGCCAAGCTGGGGTAAGTCGGTCGATCTAACAACATCTTATAGTGATCATATCAACATTATTAAAAATCTTTAATGTTTTAAATAAATAAGTAGATTGACTTAGCAATCGCATGAATATACAATGTATATAGTATTATCTATCTCACAAGTGATACATATTAAATCAGATTAATTCATTCTACTATGTACAAAGAAGTTATAAGTAGTCAAAAATGGCCTGAAGTGCTTCGAGAAAAGATGGTTACGAGATTCCTGTTTCCTTCTCCAAACCTTAATCGATTTAGATACTTTTTTCATTATAAACTATAAAAAGGCTTAGGGCTTGTTTCACCAAGCAAAGTTAAAGTTAATCCTTCGTTAAATATCATGTTGTTCATGATTCCTATCACTGAATGAGAAGACATGGTATTTTAACAAGGCGTTAACACTAACATGCGTTGGTGAAATCGGAACTATGTTCGATTTTATCTTAAAATAAACTCCAAATGTTCATGGATGTTTAAACACAGCCGAAAATCCGGCCATATTTTTTAAGGTTTTTGAACGTCTATATCTCTTATAATTAATTTATGAAAAAAAGAGAAAATAAAGGAGAGGAATCGTCCAGGTAGGAAACATCGTCGCGTAGACCTATGTTTTTGTATGGAAAAATTTCTTCTGTGTTTCTGAGACAAAAGTTTTGAAACATTCCAGAGTTGATTCGGAGATTAGGATTCGCAAATAATATCACTTGAATTTTTTTAAATCTAATTTTGAACACACATTGCGGCATTGTGACACGTCATGACTTCCAAAACAGTACAAGCATGGCCTACCATCCCATACAATCTATATTAAATACAAAAAAAAAAATGCAAAAGATGTCACTACTACTAACGTTTGTAAATTATAAAATGTAAATATTATGAACAAAATATATTAACATCAAAATAAAGATAAGCATATTTTAAGCATAACATCACATTAAGCTAAATTCAACTCCTTAATTAAGAAGAAGATACGAAACGAAATGAATAATTAGTGGTTTCCAGTAGTGGCGCTAGATGGCGGTTTCCGGAATGTGCCTCGACTTCACCCTTTGCCAGTCGTATTGCCAGTATTAAGGTGATACCATTTTCTAGTACTAGGTCGTGTCTCTGTTATATATCTACTTTGTGGTACAAGTTAATGTTAGCTACATTATTGTACCAGTGTATTTTCATTGTATGTAATTAGTTTTCGATGTCGAAATGAATCGCTGGCATTATAGCTGTCATGTCATCCAACATGACATGTCATTATTCAATTTGCTAAATACCAACATGAAGTGATTGTCTCACTCTAGATCACTGTAGTGAGAACAATGGGTAGGTATTTGAAAGGTAAAGTATATAATTATACTCAAATATATCAACATTTTTTGTACTATTATAAGTATGTTATAGTCTCCTGGACATTTACGGGTATGACATAATGTAATGACACCTTATTCATTAAATTTGAATCAGCTTAGACTCACTGATGAGCGAATTAATCTTAACGTCAACTATCTTATCCTATATATCTAATGTTTAAATAAATATAATATAAATATATTTACTTCTCAAATTATCGTTAATATCATAATATTACTGAGGCTGCCCCATTAAGTAAGAGTTAAAATGTGTAAAGGCCGTCTCGCTCTTTATTAACACTGAGAAACTTACTTTGAAATGCATGAAGTATGAAGTACAACATGATAAAATTAGATAAAATTATAATTGCCTTGTATTTTAATATTGAGCGATTAAAAGTTATATTAAATTGCTTCTCAACATGGTATTTTTGACGAAATAATTTGTTTGTTATTTATTTGTTTCGTTTATTATTAAGTGTTTATTATAAATTATTTTAAATATTTGTTGAAAAGTTTATATCGTACTTGTTTACAGAAATTACAGATGATTTGTAAATGCAAAAGTTTGAAGCCCCTTTTTTAAATTAAAATATAATATTATAATACTTGTTTACTTTATATTTATTGCTTGCTATTTTGCATAAGGCGTTATCGCTGTTTAAAAAACAGCTTGAGATTTATTTAAATATTTAACAAAGAATTGAATAAGGATAAATAAATTTTATTAAAAAAAATTTAAGTGGCCTTACTAAAACTTGACTTGGGAACTAAGGATAGGTATTGTTGTTTGCGATTTCACACAGAACAATAAAATTAATACTTGAAGTTTATGATAAGCGATTGATTCAGAAAGTAATTTTGCTAATTGTATTCCTAAGGCTTTTGAAATGTACTCGTATATAAAATAAACAAGTCTGGGCCTATTATGAGACGACGGGTCATCGCACGATCAGGCGCTGGGCCGATTTTACATTCAAATTCAAATTCAAATTCAAAAAATTTTATTTCCAAGTTAAACTTAACAAGCTATTTTCGGAAAGTCAACAAAAATACTACCACCGGTTCAACCCTAGCCCGCCGAGAAGAACCGGCGTAAGAAACTCGGACGGGGCCATCTTTTAGCAAAAAGATGGAAAATTGTTCTTTTTTTAAAAAGTGTAAACATAATATGTTAACAATGTAAAAACTTAATCTATATATTATAACAAAAGACAGAGTACATAAAGTACATTGAGGTAGCCTTGCATGTGGCCATCTTATTCCCAAGGTGTGCAATCGTCAACAAAATCATTGACCTTATAATAAGCTTTAGAACAAAGACGTTCTTTAACTACAATTTTAAATTTATTGATAGGGAGGCTCTGAACGTTATTTGGGATTATATTGTACAGGCGTATACATTGACCTTTAAATGATTTACTAACTTTACTCAACATGCCCATCCGACGTATGGATCATCTTACTTGTCAGACAATCAGGTGATCAGCCTGCATTATCCTAACCAAACTTGAAAACAACGATAATATTTAAAAAACTGGAAGTCTAAAACAGCTGTTACTTGTAATATAACGCAGCTTAATTTCAAAACTGACCTATTTTGAATAATGTAGATGTTTTACCAGTCGAGCACGACTAAGTGGTCAACGGCCTTTCCGCTGGCCGGGGATTTGTTTAATTATTTTTTATCGTCTCCGTGGTCTAGTGGCTCTCAACTCGGAGGTCGTAAGTTCGATTCCCGGGAAACAAACTTTTGGAACAACTTTGGTTAGGTTAGGACAATGCAGACTGAACAATCACCTGATTGTCTGGCAAGATAGATGATCCATGCGTCGGATGCGCTAGTTAAAAGTCGGTCCTGCGTCGTGTCGGTTTTACGTCCCACTGGGCTATGAGAGTGAATAAAGAGTGCTTCTGTGTATTGCGCACATACTTGGGCACTATAAAATAACTCCTATGTAGCTACAAAGAAATGGCCTGGTTTCAATGAAATGGCCATTATCACAGAAATCGGTGTGGGAGGTATTATTATTTTTATTAGTTCATTGCATAATGTTGATCCTATGCCTGGTCGACCGACAACTTGTTTGATCGTGTCTATTATGGGTATTGCACAGTAGAGACTAGTGACAGTTTGATTAGATTGCACTTAAGCCCTTATTAAAGTCCTATGTACCTCCGTGTCCTGTCAATCAATGCTTTGTTGACTGAAATTTGGTTGAGGTAATGTTCGTTAATGTTTTGTAATACTATTATTAGGCTGCAATTATGTTTCTCAAAATATTCAAACAGACTAAGACCCGTTAAATAGTACCATCTCAAACCCAACCTCACTTGAGAATCTATTTGACAAATAATAAAACGTTTCGTTCCACTTCTAAAAGTGAACAACTTCATTAAAGTTACATAATACTTTAATTCATTTTCTTTTGATACCTTTATATTTATGTTATAGATTACAGAAAAACATTGAAATAAGTATAATCTATATTTAATAATCTTTATTTTTACTTTTTTTAAAAGTAAGAAATTAAATTAACTATGTAAAGTTCTTCATTTTTAAAAGTGAAACGAAACGTTTTTTTTATCTGTCAAATAGGTTCTCAAGTGAGGTTGGGTTATTTATACGGGCCTTAGAGTTACATTTTGTATGCTTTGCAAGTGTTTATAATATGATTCGTATCTTTTAGTACATCACAAAACTTACTATAGATAGGGCTGCCATCCGTCCGGGTTTCCCGGGATCTGTCCTAGTTTGGAGGCCGTCCGGGGAGCATCCGGTTTTAGTTGTAGTCCGGGTAAAACCCGGACGGACAAGCACTCCCGTGCCCCCAGATTTTAATCAAGATGTAAGATGATGAAAAAGTATTGAATAAAAATGATAAGAAATGTCCGGGGTGGAAGCTTCAAAATCCGGGGAAATTACGCTTCCGGTCCTTGGTGACAGGTTTTAGAGATGGCAGCCCTTACTACAGATATAAAATTGTAGCAGATTTTTGTCACAGTCCAATCAGCTTGCACTTGAAACTAATTTCAATGTCAATAAAATTCGAATTCAATGTCATCGCCATCGGTATTGTTTTCGAGAGTAGCACATGGCAGTATTCATATTATTTAAGTTGCCATAGCTATTATCACTGACAAAGTTCGAAATGTGATTTGACATAAGCTTCGCTAAGTGACATAACGAGTTCGCGTGTTTTTACGTTTGGGAAGTTCATAATATGTTTTGTCATTTTAAAAAATGCTCAGGTGCATAGTTTGAGCTTTAGTAGTTTTGTTTTTTAGTAGTGAAAGCTTGTAAAAGTGTAAATGGCATTTTGTTTTTTTTTATTATGTTTAATTTATTGTAATTTAGTTGTTGCTGTGAGTTTTCCTAATAAAACAAAAAATTAAACCTCTAGCAGAGTTTTCTTTAATTACTTTGTCATTGGCGAGACGCTACCAGTATAAACAAGAATGACCCATATAGGTAACTGGTGTAAAAAGATATAGTAAAAGATAATGACTGCTATAACTTTGGGATATGATTATACTACCTTTTCTAATTCTAGAAATGTATTTTTTACTTTTTAGTTAATACTGCGACAAAAAAATAAGAAATGGTAATAAGTAAAAAAAAAATTGTTTTTAAAAATAAATAAATTTTCAAAATGTGGAAAAGTAGTATAATCGTATCTCAAAGTTATAGTGACTGTTCCTTTTAGGTACATACTGTATAAAAAAGAAGAAGAAGTTCAAACGTCATTAAGGAGAAATCCACAGAAACACACACGCACTCACAGGCACGTCAAACTTATATCACTTTTTTTGGTCGCGGGTTAAAAACTCACCATCATCAAAGATCCCGCTCGCTTCATCCCTCGCGTTCTCCGCCAGGGCCCTGGCGATTGCCTCCGGGATGGGGGGTGGGGTGGGGATGTGCGCCCCCACGGGCTGGAACCCGTTGGCGTCGGCGGTGTACCTGATGCTGTACACCTGCCCGTCATCACCCGTGTACGAGTAGCCTCCAGCAGCCTGAATGCCATTGGCTTCGCGGCCAGTTTCTTCAGCTGAGATTCCTGTAATCGAGCAAGTTATGTTTTATTTTATTTTGGTGGAAATACAATGATACAATAAACTATAAAATTATAAATATGGCACCAATTGTCTGTCTCTACTAATACTTTACAGGGTTTGTTTATTACTTCTTAAGGTCAAAATACTGATGTATTTCGTGGTATATAGATTGTATTACAAAACAAACTACATATTTGTAAGTGAACTTAAATAAAATTTTACAGGTTATTTAAGATACACAACTTCTTAATGGATAAAATCGGAACTCTATTACTAAAAAATCGCTGTCCGTGTATCTGCCCAGGGCACAAGCTACTACGTTATAAATACTAGACTATCTATTGGTTATTTCAAATTTGATAAATCTTAATTACTTTTCGAGTTATTTGCAAAAAATTAAACTCTCTTTTTTTTTAGTTGATTCTTAATAACTTTTACAATTTTATCAAGCGGAGCTCAATTTTCAAAAATCATCTAGATGCCATTCAAAATCGAAAGACACCTCATTTATAATTTTCGGAGACGAGAGAGGAGAAAAAAGCTGTTGGTCTTGAAGGCACTTGTTAACTAGTCTATTATTATTATCTATACGTTCATTATAAAATGAACATACTCGTAGCTTGTGCCTGGGGCAGATTTTAGTGTCTTACAGCAGCAGCAGATTTTTAGTACTTACAGAGTTTTAAATTATTATTACGTCCGTTATCCGCCCCCTGGGCTACGAGAGTGAAGAAAGAGCTTCTATTGGGCACGAACTTGGACACTATAAAATAACTCCTGCGTAGCTGGCCTGGTTTCTATGAAACCAACCACCGTCACCGAAATCGGTGTGGTAGGTATCATTATTATAGTACGTCCGAGATAAATTTAACCTAAACGTAAGCAGACTAAAAACACCGAAATTTTCACATATTTACTTATTGTGCACACTTTATCAACACCGCCACCGGAATATTCACCGGAATATTAAAGGATTATACTTCACTATCCAATACACTTTATAACAATTAAACAATAATTAATATGTTTAAACATCAAACGAAAATCCATCACAGAAAAAGTACGCCATCTTGAAACTTGCTATTATAGAATATAAGACTATGGATTGTATTAATATTGGCCAATTGGCATCACTGACAAGTCTATGGTTGTGTCAACAAGTCTATGATAGACGGGTTTGTTTCATTTGGGTTAAATTTATCTCGGACGTATTATAGCACTAAGCATAATATAATTAAGCGGTGTCTGGCTGAGATTTCGGTCTCTCAATACATACCGTTCTCTGTATCATACGCGTAGTAATACCCCCCCTCGTTCACGTCTGACACTGAGCGCAGGACCGCCGCGTTCCTTTCCAGGGACGCCCGGGGCCGGTCCTGGTAGTAGGGCCTGTAGGTGGGGTTGTAGGGGTTGTACCCGGGCACTCCCGGGAGGGCGCACGCGCACGCGCCGATCACTGCGAGTAGGATTATCTGTGGAAAAAGGTAAGTTTTGAATATATGGAACTAGCTGACCCGTGCCCATGTCGTTGAGCATAAAAACCGTTTAGACCTTCCCTGGACTTCCACAAATATTTCAAGACTAAAAACAGCCAAATCGGTTTAGCCGTTCTCGAGTTTTAGCGAGACTAACGAACAGCGATTCCTTTTTATATATAAGAAGAAAAAGACTAGCTGACCCGTCCCCACGTCGTTGAGCATAAAAACCATTTAGACCTTCCCTGGACTTCCACAAATATTTCAAGACTAAAAACAGCCGAATCGGTTTAGCCATTCTCGAGTTTAAGCGACACTAACGAACAGCGATTCCTTTTTATATATAAGAAGAAATAGACTAGCTGACCCGTCCCCACGTCGATGAGCATAGAAAGAGTTTGTGATGAACCGTTTAAATCTTCCCAGGACTTTCACGAATATTTCAATACTAAAAATAGCCAAATCGGTTCAGCTGTTCTCGAATTTTAACGTACTAGCTAACAGCAATTCGTTTTAAATGTAACACACATTTTATACAAATGCCTCCGCAGCTTCTCTTCATCAGCCAGAGCCTTATAATATTAAAGTTATTGGCATAGCAGACAGAACGGAATGACGGAAGATAGCAAACATAGTGACGAAGGAAAACAGGACAACACAAGGAGACAAATAACACACACACACGATACGGCGACCTAGGCGCGAAACCGGAAAAAAATTTTTTGGATAATAAAAACCAACAGTTATTTTAAAAAAAAAACCATACAGAACGATTTTCCATCTTTTTGTTAAAAGATGGCCCCGTCCGAGTTTCTTACACCGGTTCTTCTCGGTAGGATCGGTAGCCTTTGTATTGAATTCCCGCAAAAAGCTTGTTTCACTTGGAAATAAAAAATTTAGAATTTTCATCAGAGAAAATTCTATGAAAAAGAAAATGAAAAAACTTTTATTTTCAAATAGGTTAGAAACTAACACTTTTAGAAGTGTTACATGATGACCTACCACCGGTTCGGGGACTAACCCGGCGAGAAGATCCAGCGGAATAAACTCGCGGTAACATTATAGTAACAGACAAGCCAGATTTTCAAATAACATGAGTGTCATGGAAACGCGTTGATATCTTTTCTAGAGAAAAATCCGTAGCACCAACGCTGTAGTTTCTATGTGAAATAGATTTCAATGAGTGTTGAATTTTAATAAATACTTTTTAGATTTCTACACTCAAAGGGTAAAAACAAGACTCTATTACTATGAGTGCCCTGTCGGTCCGTCTGTATCTTATGTGTGTTTGTATCTTATAAACCGTGATAGGCAGATAGTTGAAATTTTCACAGATATCGTATTTCTATTGCTGCAGAAAATATAATAATATTGGCATTATAAAATTATCTATACTTTGTATACCCAAATGTAAATAAGCAATGTAAATAAGGGCTTTAATACTTAAAATTTACATTTCACTTATTTACCACAAAACAATGACAGAATTTCAATATTTATTGCTTACATTAAAATAACATTAAATCTGAATTGAGTATAGTGAAAATGTTAGTGTCTTATATTTTTATTTTTATAATAATATTCATCCCACTTTTTAGATTATTAATATCGGATTTCTAAAAATCTAAATCTATGATGAAAAAATAAAATGTTTATCTAAAATCTAAATCCAATTGTTCATCAAAAACTAAATCCACCGATTAGCCTACTTGGACGTACCGATTTCATGTTGGCTGTGCACTCTTCAGCTGTCTACGTCGGAATACCGCTGCCGTCCGCCCAGCACCTTATATACATCTATCTCACTGCCAAGGCTAAGGACTAAACGTAGATACGTTTAGGAGCTATATTACACACAATTATTACACTAGATAAATGTTATTTGATTTTGAGGAACTGAAGTCTAATTGTTATTCAATGACTATTATTTTGTGATTGGTTTTTGTGTTAATGTAATAATTATATGGGCTAGTTTTGTTATTAGCCGGCCAAGTGCGAGTCGGATGAGCCCTAAGGGTTCTGAACTTATGACAATAAAATCACGTTTGTTCTGGATCCCTTAAACATTTATATTATTCTGTTTTTAATATGACACAGCGGCAACAGAAATAAATAATCTCGGATTATTTATACTTTCTAGCTATCACGGTTAAATAAAACAGACTGACGGACAGAGTAGTCATAATAATTTTGCTCAAAAATTTATTACGGAGCAATAAAATATACATTGCTGCTAATATATATATATAATCATGAATTTATTTTCGATTATTAATATTGCTTTCTTTTTTCAGCGTAAAAATAAAACGAATGATAACGAAACGGGGGCTGTAGCTATCTATTACTCCTGTTCAAATTTCAATCACACCACGGATAGCTAAGTAAGAATCGTATTCACGAACAACAAAAGCCGTGTTCAAAACACAGACAACCCTTTTTTATCATTTTTTTTTGTTTTGCAGAAATAATTATAACATATCAACCAAACATTCTAGCATTTTCAAACCCTAAGCCCGTTTGAGCAATGAACCTTGGGTGGAGTGGTCATTGGGTGATGATGATGAAGAAGAGCAATACAGCATCTACCGATCATCAGAGCACTGAACCTTGGCATTAGACGTCACTGGGTGATGATGATAAAGAAAAGTAATCTAGCATCTTCAAACCCTAAGCTCGTTTGAGGAATGAACCTTGGATGGAGTGGTCATTGGGTGACGATGATGTTGATGAAGAGCAATCCAGCATCTACAGAGACCTAAGCCCTTTTGAGCACTGAACCTTCGCAGGTGACGTCATTGGGTGATAATGATTAAGAAGAGCAATCCAGCATCTACAGAGACCTAAGGCCTTTTAAGTACTGAACCTTCGCAGGTGACGTCATTGGGTGATGATGATTAAGAAGAGCAATCCAGCATCTACAGAGACCTAAGGCCTTTTAAGTACTGAACCTTCGCAGGTGACGTCATTGGGTGATGATGATTAAGAAGAGCAATCCAGCATCTACAGAGACCTAAGGCCTTTTAAGTACTGAACCTTCGCAGGTGACGTCATTGGGTGATGATGATTAAGAAGAGCAATCCAGCATCTACAGAGACCTAAGGCCTTTTAAGTACTGAACCTTCGCAGGTGACGTCATTGGGTGATGATGATTAAGAAGAGCAATCCAGCATCTACAGAGACCTAAGGCCTTTTAAGTACTGAACCTTCGCAGGTGACGTCATTGGGTGATGATGATTAAGAAGAGCAATCCAGCATCTACAGAGACCTAAGGCCTTTTAAGTACTGAACCTTCGCAGGTGACGTCATTGGGTGATGATGATTAAGAAGAGCAATCCAGCATCTACAGAGACCTAAGGCCTTTTAAGTACTGAACCTTCGCAGGTGACGTCATTGGGTGATGATGATTAAGAAGAGCAATCCAGCATCTACTGAGCCCTAAGCCATTTTGAGCAATTAACCTTGAGTGGAGTGGTCATTGAGTGATGATGATGAAGAGCAATCTAGCATCTTCAGAGCTCTAAGCCCTTTTGAGCACTGAACCTTGGGCGGAGTGGTCATTAGGTGATGATGATATTGATGAAGAGCAATCTAGCATCTACAGAGCCCTAAGCCATTTTGAGCAATGAACCTTGGGTGGAGTGGTCATTGGGTGATGATGATTAAGAAGAGCAATCCAGCATCTACAGAGCCCTAAGCCATTTTGAGCAATTAACCTTGAGTGGAGTGGTCATTGGGTGATGATGATGAAGAGCAATCTAGCATCTACAGAGCTCTAAGCCATTTTGAGCACTGAACCTTGGCATTAGACGTCATTGGGTGATAATGATGAAGAGCAATCTAGCATCTTCAAACCCTAAGCCGGTTTAAGCAATAAACCGTGTGTGGAGTGGTCATTGAGTGATAATGATGAAGAGCAATCTAGCTTCTGCGGAGCTCTAAGCCCTTTTGAGCACTGAACCTTGGGTGGATTAGTCATTGGGTGATGATGATGAAGAGCAATCTAGCATCTACAGAGCCCTAAGCCCTATTGAGCACTGAACCTTGTTAGACATCATTGGTTTATGATGATGCTTAAGAAGAGCAGTTCCAAAATGAAATCTGTGTAAATCACGCTTCGACACGTTTTCCTGTTTCGCACCATGTTATTACACTTAGGCTATATTTTTTGCGGATGTTTGGTACGTGATGTGTTTGTAAAGTATGCTTGGCCTGTTGATCCCAGTCGAGAAGTGGTTTTTCAAGGAATATTTTCGTAGGTCAAGGGTTTCGGTTTACTGTGGGATACCCAAGAATATTCCATTCCAATTCAATGTGAACTAAATGTAAACTGGCCAAATTAATGTGTAACCGTATTATACAGTTTTTAAAATGAAATTTGAAATACGACTATATTATATTTCCTCATTTTGGATTTTTTTTTGCAATCACTAAACATTTTTTTTTCCTTTTTACCATTTCTTATTTTTTGTCGCATAGACGGAGACGCATTTAATTTTTTGTAAAAAAATATATTCTATAATGAGAAAAGACAGTCATATCCCAAAGTTATAGTTTTACACCTATATACTGTTCTTTTTACACCCGTTATACATAATATTATTGCATTGTGAATAAGTGACATTTAAATTAGAAGAACTATAGCCGGCCATATTATTGAGCTTTGTTTATATTTAGATGACAATGACGACCTCCATTTTGATGACCGCAGTAGCGCAGTGGTGGAGCGCGTTGGTGCTCGAGCCAGAAGTCGCGGGTTCGGATCCTGCTGAAGGAACAAAAAGTTGTATGTGTTCCTGAGTGATCATTATTGTATATTATTATTAATTATTCCGAACGGAATATATAATTAATTCCTCATCAGTGTCCTGAGGTTCCTATAACTCCTATGGGCTGCATTTACCCCGTTCCCTTTGAAAACCCTCATCCCTGCTTATTATACAGGCTAGATTCCCTCTGAACAAGATGTTTCTTATTCAGAGAGGATCTAGCCTTCACCAGTAATTTTGTCATATCTCATGGGCATGTTATATATCTTCCAAACATATAGTAATGAACCTTGAGTTTAGATATTACAACTCCTTCATTTCTCTGTGTGTTTTCGTACCCGTTATTTCATTTCTGTCACTCCTCAGTATTCTGTCATCATGTTTTCCAGGCACATAGCTAATAATGACTTTGAGACCAGATATTGGCATTCTTCCGCTTTCAGGAGTGCCTTTCACAGTATCCTATCATCTAGGGACATAGCCTGACCTTGATAGACCTAGTTGACCTTGTTATTACAGTTTTTCCGTTTTCAGCCGTGTATTTCATTGTATCCTATACCTGTTTATGACAATTTGCTATTATGCCATAATATACAAAGTAATCCAGACACAAAGCACTCATCTTAACCAAAAATATTATTTCGTTGTCGCTGTTTATCGCTTATTATATATACAAACGAATTCGCTTGTCATTTAGCGAAGCTTGTGTCAGAATGCATGTGATTTGACATAAGGTTCGCTTAGTGTATATACGTAAGTAATCGTAAGCGATAAATAGAGATAGCATCATGAATCAGGGCCCCTGAAGTCATATACAAAGTAATCCAGCCACATAGCACTTCTTCTTTCGTTCTCAAGTAATGTTTACTTGTTTAGGATCCTGTCGTATGATTATTATATTAAGTGATATGTTTTGACGAAGTCTCAAACAATTACGCATACCCATCTCGATCAATTGTGCCTCCTACGCCACGCCAAGGATTATGATTCATGAGGGAAGTGGGTTCACATCTGAGCGCCTTGACCGTAATTCTAGACCTTTAAAAATCAAATTCTTTCACGGTTCCACAATTATATTTCCATCTTCGTGTTCTCTTCAACTTCAAATTGCTGTCTTAAACTAGATCAAATTGGATGGTGCACGAAACTAGTTCTGTCTGGAATTTTCTAGAACTAATCGGATTATTTTTTTTACTTTCTTTCTGGGAATCTATATTGATATTTAAAAGAACTAATGGCGGGAGATAATAATTAATGAAATTATAATCGTAGGACAAATATCTTAATATGGACACTATTTTATGTACATGTAACATAACCTAAAAAATATATATTTATAACTTTTTGATTCAGCCTCGTTGTACTTCATGCTAAATAATTTGCGTACTTTCAAAGTTGGTTATTTCAATCGTCTTATATAATATATCCTAAAGTTTTCATCCTATACTAAAAATTTTCAGACGAAATTGAATGTAGATAATCTAAAAGTAGAGACAAGAATAATCTTAAACATTACAAGCAAGCAAACTAAAAAGGGAAATTTGCATCTAGATATTTGGATGAACACCTTAAATTCCACCTGTCTGCAAAATGCCTTCCTGGTTGAAGAAGATTTATCGTGACTTCGATTAACTTCTGCCACAATAGCGTGGGATACTTTAATTGCTCAAGTCAAGCAGACAAATGGATGTTTATGTATAAATTATTCATTGGACTAATACACCATGAGTTTTTGCGGCATCTATGGTATTTATTATTACTTTTTGGGATCAACGCCGAGTTTGGGTTACTAATCTGATGAGCTGAGCGCAAGGTGTTAATTATTTTAACTTGGTTGATAGATGATAATGTTGCTATCATTGTATTTCAATTATTAAGAACACGTTTGAAAAATATTTTATTTGACACTCATATTTTTGGGATTTTTCAGCAATATATCTGACAATGTAATTAATGATTATTCACTCATAACAGCAAAACGTGAATATTTTTGGGAAACTTTGTATTATTTTTTCCAGATCGACGCTCTAAATATTGTAAATATATATAGTAATGTGCCTCCTATATAGAATATACTGTGAAAGTCTCAGCGTCGAAAGACTTACTTTTGACTTTCATGTTTTTATAAGAAATGCCCCAACATCATAAATTTGCTCATACAATAATTTAAAAGAAGTGCCTCTTACAGCGCTGGTACTTTCACAGTAAACTCTATATACGGGACCCATACACACCCTAAAGTATTACCACATATTAATATTATTATAGACTGTGTAACTTGTTTTGAATTTCTGTCATCTGTGTCTTTAGTTATTTCGGTGTCATCTGCATTTATTGTTACAAATATTACTGTTTTAGGAAACGCTTAGAACCTATTATCATCTTTTTCACGATCATTTGCATCTCACAAATGTTTTGCAACCGTAGCCTAAAAACTATCACGAATTTGATCTTTATTTAATAACCCACTTAAATCTTTTCTGATATTGTTGTTATTTAGAACATTATTTTTACTAGCTGTGCCCGCGACTTTGTTCGCGAGGTTGTCGGCAACACTATTGCTTTTATTATATTAATAATATTATAATTATTAAAAAGGAATAATTCTTTCATACATATTTTTTGAGTAACTTAAACCGTTTATGCAGCGCACGCAACGAAAGTCCTTTTATTGCAACATTTCTCAATGACGCTTCGCTCCTATTAGTCGCAGCGTAATGTTATATAGCCTTAAGCCTTCGTCTATAAATATACTGTCCTAAAAAAAAAGATTTTTTTAAATCGGACCAGTAATTCCTGAGATTAGCGCGCTTAAACAAACAAACAAATTCTTTCGCTCTATAATATTAATATACTATAAATGTATTGTTTGTATATTTTTACCATTTTGTTTGTATATTGAAGACATTTGTAGCGCAGTAGTAGAGCGCGTTTGTGCGTTGGGTTCGAATCCCATCGAAGATACAAAAGTTTCTGTGTTCCTGGATATAGGATATGTATTGTCTAGTCCAGTTTGAAAGTATGTTAACCACTGATTCTAATTAATGAGATTTTCTTTAATCTTACCACCAAAATAATTATCAGGTTTTAATAAAATTAGCATAGGTAAATTAGGTAATTATAACAAAAAGCATATTTCAAGGGAATTATATGTAGGGATGTGTAGACCACTGCCGCCCAATCCCGTCAATCTCGAACGGGATCTCGTCATATGAGGCGTCGGGATTGATCCCGAAATATTACACGAGATCTCGCGAGATCGGGATCCCGTGGGATCGGGATTGCATTCCCTAATTTGTACTAACAGCTCGGGTAACATAGAAAATAACCGTCTAAGTAAAGCAGAAAATCTGAAAGCTCGGTGAAGTAACGTTAACGAATAATAATAACAATGCCTCCCACACTGATTTCGGTGACGGTAGCCGGTTTCTTTGAAACCAGGCCTCCGTGACAGGAGTTATTTTATAGTGCCCAAGTGTGTGCGCATTTTGCTGCATTGTCCTAACCAAACTTGAATACAACATTTTTTGTTGTTCGAACCTGTAATGAAACCCACGATGTAGCAAAATAATGATTTCGATTAAAATAGGGTTCAAACTGTCACTTAAACATTTTAGAATACGTCGTAAAGTATTAAGTACATTAATCTGAAGATCCGTGTCTAGAATCAATGCCTTTATTACGTTACAACATATCATAAAATAATTAAGTGACAGTTTAAAATAAATTTTATAAGTAATTTTTTTGCGACATATCCTTCATCCATTCATGCCTTCAATTGTATTAGAAGCATGACAGCGCATACAATTGACAATCGATTACCTTATTTTAGGGAACTAAATATTCCGTGAGCTGCGGATTACAAAAACAGGAAGAGGAAACACCACGAAATTTTTTCCATACAAAAATAGAGGTCTAGGGGATTTCTATTTCCTCCCTGGATAATACCTCTAGAGTAACTATTTTTTTCCTGAATATTTATGAATATTGTTTGTACGTCCCTATTTTTTCCTTTTTTTAATAAACTAATTATTTAAAGAGATATGGACGTTTAAAAACCTAAAAAAAATGGCCAGACTGTCCACTATGTTTAAATATCTAGGAAACAGATTTGGCTACAATAAACAACAAAATCAAAAAATAGGAACCTAGCTCAATTCTTTTTTTAGCTAATACAGAAAAAAATATTTAAACAGGAATCCCCTAAACGTCGATTTCTGGTACTTTTAATAGGTAATTTCAGTCCAAGTTGCAGTTGTCTCTATTGCGCTAGTGCTAGCTAGCTAAGGCACTGCGAGACAGAAATAGATTTTATAAATACCTATTTTGTATTTCTCTCAACCGTGGTGTTTCCTAATTCTTCAATTTTGATCCACGTAAATACTAAAGATATGGCCAAAAACTTATAAAATAAAAAAAAAGATTAAAAAACTATAACCCGACTTCGTAAAAAATGGGTCTAAAAAGTCTGAAACAAGAAAATAATTCAATTTGAAATCCTGCCATAGGTACAAAAATGGTCAAGGTAGAGCCGTGGTCGCACCCGCTATTGGCATCGAGCCTTAAATTTTTTTCTACCGTATTTCGGTGTGAACTAATGCTTAGATTTTATTAGCAGGTACGACCACGGCTCTACCTTGACCATTTTTGTACCTATGCATTTCTGGATTTCCAATTGAATTATTTTCTTGTTGCAGACTTTTTAGACCCATTTTTTACGAAGTCGGGTTATAGTTTTTTAATCTTTTTTTTTTATTATTATAATTTTTCTGTTTCCACATCAAATTTAATAATGATTATATTTTTATTTAATTGTCCATTACATAGAATGTATCAACTCCTAGATACTACTTGTACGTCCGCATTTTAAACCTTTATTTTGAATTTAACAATAAAATATAATAATACATAAAAAATATAAATACATATTCGTAATTTGCTTGTCAAGACCTATCTTTTGATACCAAACACGAAACAAATATCTTAATTAAATTTTTTTTGGAGATAGTTTTTGAGGTATAATTTTCAAAGCCCAAAATTTTACAAAAAATTATATAGCCTATGTTACCCGCGGCATTAATACGAATCGATTGACACCTCATTCATCAAAATCAGACCAGTAGTTTAGCCGCTATGAGGAAACATACATACATACATACAAAATCATTACCCTTCCTTTTGGCTTCGCCGAAGTCGGGTAAAAATCAAAATCAGTAATTAATCGACTCTGGCTGCATTTTTGACCAAACTTTGTTTTTATGAAAACTAAAATGTTTGCTTCGTCAATTTCATTAACCGTCAAAAAGTGAAAGGAAAATCTCATCTCAATTACGGGTTTATTTATATCTCGATTAATATATAGGTACATAATATAATTGTTGTTTCTCAAATTTCATAAAGGTGTGAAAACCATCTATATGTAATAATATGTAATATGGACGCTTCACACCACGTCAATCTAGCCCTAAGTATCTAAAGAACTTGTGTTACAGGTACCAGACAACGGAAATATATTTAAAATTTATAAAATATTTAAGGTTTTTATTATATTATACACAAATTTAATACACATCCATGACCCAGGAACATTTTGAAGAACTTTTTGTTCCCTCGGCGGGATTTCAACCCGCGACCTCCCGTTCGAGCACCAACGCGCTCAACCACTGGTTATATTTTATAATTTGATTCGATTTTGATTTTGAACTTTTCCATTATCAAGCAGCAAGGATTTGAAATACACACATATCCATGTAGGTCCTAGGTAATTACTGGAGCCCTAGACCAGACTAATAACTTGATCAATTGCCGTCAACACAAATTGCGATATGTCAATCACCGCTGATGATTATTAATGTTGTAAATAATGTAATTAGCTTATTATGTATAGGTTAACTGGGGTCATCTGTTCCGTCGCCCGCATATAAGGATGAAGAAGCGAATATACTGAGAGAGATTCGTACTGGCCGGATTGGAGATGTACTACAGCCTCACGGAAACCCAGCGTGCAAAGCACCGGCATCATATTTCGATCAGTATACATGATGTAAAAAGAACAGTCGCTATAACTTTGGGATATGATGTTGGATTACTTTCCTACTTTTTCTCATTGTTGAAATGTATTTCTTTTTAATGGGATTTTTTATATATTTTTTTTTCTTTTGATTCTTATTTTTGCGACTACAAAAATAGTAAAAAATAAATTTTTAGTTCTTGACAGACAAAACAGTTTAAAAATTCATTTTCAGAATGAGAAAAGGTAGTATAATCGTATCCCAACGTTACTGACACTGGTCTTTTTACACCCTGTATAAGTGAATAATATAAAAATAGTCAAAAGGACTTTCTTTATACTATGAACAGGTTTAATTGTATGTAATCGTAAACAAAAGATATAGACCAAAACAACCTTTGATTTGAATAGTTTTATTTAGCATGCGACGACATATAGATCTAATTTCCTGTATCGCCTCCGTCGTCTAGTGTTTCAAAGCTTCGCTCTCGACCCGGAAGTCGTGGGTTCGATTCCCGCGTTGGAACAACAAAAATTTTGTTTTCAAGTTTGGTTAGGACAATGTAACCTGATTGTCTGACAAGAAAGATGATCCATGCGTCGGATGGGCATGTAAAAAGTCGGTCTGCGCCTGTTCTCTCGCCAGTCGTGTCGGTTTATCGTACCACTGGGTTATGAGAGTAAAAGGAAGAGAGAGTGCTTCTGTGTATTGCGCACACACTTGGGCACTATAAAATAACTCCTGCGTAGCTGGCCTGGTTTCAATGGAACCGGTCACCGTCACCGAAATCGGTGTGGGAGGTATTATTATTATTATTAGTAATTGAAATCAAAATAGAAGCGGCAAAATATGATTTCATTTCGATTACTCCGCGCTCCGGGGATTTGTTATCCACGCTGAGTCGTGAGGAACGGTTATATAATAATTTGTATTATATTTACTTTCGATTTTTGACTGCAAAGTGCTTCCACATAGAAGTTATATTATGATGTTGTAAGTTATTTCGGATTTCGCAATAAATAATATAAACGAAATTTAAAAATTGTAACCGAAGGGATTTAAGCAGTGTACGAGTATATGAATGAAAAAATACACCCCCATAAAGCGTGTAAAAAGAAGAGTCTTTAACTTTGAGATAGGAGTATACTACCTTTCCTCATATTGGATGTGTATTTTTTGTTAAAGCAATAAAAAATATTTATTAAACTTTTTACCATAATATGGTATATATTATATATTATTTTCTGTCGCAAAAATGACGTAAAATATTTTTTATTTTAGTAAAAAAAACATTACAAAAAATATATATCTAGAATGAGAAAATGTAGTATTATCATATCAAAGTTATATAATAGTGACTGTTCTTTTTTCACGCTGTATAAAAAAACAAGTTCCGTTCATCGGTTTGGGACGCCACAGACACGTACACACAGACTTATTTTGATATTTCATGTTTGTATGTCAACGTCATAAATTTTCACATACAATATTGAAAAAAAAGCGCTGATACTTTCACAGTATACTCTACATAGGAGGCAAACACCCTAAAGTATTATGATTTATTTATTTTACACCTTGTATATTATGTTTTTTGTAAAATAGCCTACTCGTAGACTTAGCCTACTCGTAGAGCTTTTCCGTATAATAAGTGATCTCTTCATTACCCACCACCTTGACATTATAAAAATAACAAATCACTTAGAAAACGTTCTTTGTTTGTTTTTTACGTTTTGTATTGGCAATGAAAGTACTGTTTTGGAAAATGCTATATGGTTAGAAGATTTTGGCAATTAAACAATAACAATTAAAATGCAATGTTAGTAATTTGCAATAAGATTCCGCATTCGTAAGTAGTCAGATTGTAAAAAAACAAGTGTTTTTGTAATGCAAAAAAAAAAATTGCAAACCTAAAAATACTATTTCACAGTAAACAACTAAGACACTCGAAAGATATTAACATTATAATTAGAAATTAGAATACAGTAAAACTACACAATGTCTTTCGGCAAACGTAATTTTTTATTATGTAATCTAATTCGTCTTGGTTTTGCATTTGCTTTTTAATATGGGCGTAATTTATTTAAATTTCCTAGCAATTATTTAACAACTTTTTTACAATCCAACTTATCTTCAGAAGGTAAGGGGTCAGTGACCGGCAGTAGTATGCATGTCCCCCCACGCAACTGCATCCTAGATCAACCCTCTGATTGCGTAACATTGGGGGCCTTCCATCAATCAATCAATCAATCATTTATTTGCTATCAAAGTGGTACAAAAAATGATACATTAGCATGCATTCTTATTTTAAATTTAAGAACGACGACGAAACGATGACCATCGACTGTGATTCGATTTTCGAATAACGTTCGATTTTTTTAAAACACGATTTAAAAAGTTGAAACGTCAAAACTTTGTCGTTCGACTTTTAAAACCGGGTTTTTAAAAAAGATAAACGTCAAAATGACAGTCAGTTTCCAGAAATTTAAAAACTTATTAATCTACACCAACAAGGAGCAAACATCACTAAAAGCTTAAGTTACATCAAACATTGCTTATAACTAAATGTAGCCTTATTTATAGGTATAATGCCAGCATGCAATATCTATGAAATATCTAAACTTATTAAATAATTAGTTACAGGAAATAGCTATGTTATTATGAAAATAATTAAGATACAAATGTTACCACATTTGATAGTTTAGGTAAGTTAAAACCCGCAACGATATTAAACAAAGTAGTGGGAAGTGTTTTAATTCCCTCCCCAATCAGACAAATAGCATGAAGGTACAACTATTTGAGCTAATAGTGCTTGTCTTCAGCTTCTATTAGCTGTTTTAGCAACTTTTACGGTGAACGCAATAAACTTCTGACCCTTTATATTTAAATGCATGTTGATAGAATAATATATAATCCCAATATGTTAATAAGATTGTATAATGCTAATAATCGTAATATTATTTCACAATCCAATTAAACCCACACATCATTGTGGGTTAAAAGTTATTTTGCTATCTGGGTTAAAAGTTATTTGGTCCGATTTGGATTATTAGATTGGTCCATATTGCCACACGAGCGCAGTCGCGGGAGGTTAGTTTCCTTTGAAGATTACAAAACGCGATGAGCAACTTACATTCGTAATTTATGTATAACTTGTAGTCCATTTGTATGTACAGTTGCTTAAATTAAAACCTTACTTCTAAGAAAGATGATCCACTAAGGGCGAGGCCCCACTAGCCCGTTGCGGTGCGTTGCGTCTCTGCCGTTGCCTCGATTTCCATATATTTTTTATGATATGGGCCACGGGAAACGACGCAGCGTCGACGTTGCAACCACGCAACGTTCTAATGGGGCCTCGCTATAACCGTCTCACCGGGTTATGAGAGTATTGAAGAGCAAGTATCCTTGTGGATTGCGCACACACTTGGACACTATACACATGACTCACTTGTCCAGACTTGGTTTCAACGACATCCTGAAATCAGCGTGGCATTAGTTACATCTATGGAAAATTCCTAAATTTTCTACATACGAGTATCTATCTGACAATAATTATTTATAAATTATAAAACCAAACCTTATTCGGGCTTAGATACATGCTAAGATGTACTATGGATGCCTAGTATGCTTATTGCGAACTAGAACTCGTATGATATCGAAACAACACCCTGTGGCAAACTCCGATCTCAAAAAAAAATTTCGTCAACTTCTTCACGGTGGGCTGTGACAAAAACTCGTACTCAGCATTTAGCAGCGCGTTCCCGAATTAAAAACAGACAAACGGACGGACAACTGATTTTATAAGTGGTTTTTGATCATCAATTTATTTGTCTGATTGTACCCCCAAACGGTTACCACCCATAACATGTAATTCTATAAACTTCACGAATAATAAAAGAAATTTATTGGTTCGTGAACACCGACCGGTCAGATCTAGCGATGCAGATTAGCGGTATTAGCAATTACTAGAAGATTCGCAAACGTTATTAAGCAATTATGCTAGAGCAAGGTTCTATCACGGCGAGTCTAAACCGAAGAGATACAAAAAACCAAAAACCAAGTACGACTTAGGCATGAAAAATGGGTTCCGCACAAAACACAAAAATCACGAATTTACGTATGGGGCTCCCGTACAACATCCTTTTTTTTTGTACACCTTAAGAGGAAACACCACGAAATTTTTTCCATACAAAAATAGGGGTCTAGGGGATTTCTATTTCCTCCCTGGATAACACCTCTAGAGTAACAATTTTTTTCCTGAATATTTATGGATATTGTTTGTACGTCCCTATTTTTTCCTTTTTTTAATAAATTAATTATTTAAAGACTATATGGACGTTTAAAAATCTTTAAAAAATGGCCAGACTCTCCGCTATGTTTAAATATCTAGGAAACAGATTTGACTACAATAAACAACAAAAGCAAAAAAAAAAAACTTTTTTTTTAGCTAATACAGAAAAAAATATTTAAATCGGCTAAGTTTTGGAGGAGGAAACAGGAATCCCCTAAACGTCGATTTCTGGTACTTTTAATAGGTAATTTCAGTCCAAGTTGCAGTTGTCTCTATCGCGCTAGTGCTGGCTAGCTAAGGCACTGCGAGACAGCAATAGATTATATAAATACCTATTTTGTATTTCTCTCAACCGTGGTGTTTCCTCTTAATAGCTTTCTTATTTTTCACCCCCGTCGAAAATAGACTAACAAACGTGTCTATTTGATGCATCGTAGTTCTTGGGTGAACATTTTGCATAATATATCCCGTACAACAAACGTGTTTTTATACGCCTGAAAAGTGTATTTAACCCCCGTCGAAAACAGACAGACAAACAGACGTTTCTATTTGTGGCATCGTATTTCTCGGGTGAACATTTTTCGTATATCCCGTACGTGAAACGTGATTTTTGCACGCCTTAAAAGTTTTTTTAACCCCCGTCGAAAACAACTCCCAAAGTGATGAATCGATTTTGATCTATTTTTGTTTGAAATCTATCGTGGTCGAGAGTGTTATTAGCTATAATTCATCATCAGTTCGTTTACTAGGCTATTCGGGGATTACTTTTAATAAGGGTAGTCCCCTTATTGCTTTTAAAATGAGTTAGGGTTTTTAACTTATTTTTACTGGGCCACCAGGCAATTCGTTTGTTTAGCGCGAATATTTACAAGGTCACACACGCTGGCTAGACAGGTTCTAGTTACACATTAGGTTTATATTTGCACCGTCTGTGGGAACTAAAAAGTCAAAGAAAATTTCTGCGAATCGCATCCTTTTTTTGCTGAGCAATTTTAGAGATTTTAGTGTCCATATGTTATACTAAGGTATCTACTATTATGTACTCCTCCATGGCTTAGTGGCTTAGAGGTCGAAGGTCGTAGGTTCGATTCCCATGTTGGAAGTTGATCCCATGTTGGAAGTTGAAACAAAAATATTTTTAGGCTTGGTTAAGACAATGCAGACTGTCTGATAAGAAAAATAATCCATGCGTTAATTGGGCATGTATAAGTCGGTCCTGCATCAGCCCTCTTCAAGATGCCATCGCTATAGAAGTTTTCAAACTTCGTCGTAACCAAGTTTAAAAACATTTTTAGTTGTTCCAACGCGAGAATCGTACCTGCGACCTCCGGGTCGAGAGCGAAGCTCTGAACCACTGGACCACGGGGGCGATGATACCAACCGTGGTAGAGTTAGGTATAAGTTTTGCACGTTCTTTAGAACCTATGTCTCTGTTTCATTTCTTTACTCATGTGGCAGTACCGACTTTTTACTTGCCCATTTCTATACATTGATCCATGCGTTTTTCTTATCAGAATGTGAGGTGATTATTATTGTCATAACTTGAAAACTTTACTAATAGTTGTCTCAAGGAATCGAACCCACGAACCTCCGAGTCGATAGCCAAACTCTAAACCACTGGACTACAGGGCCGTTAAAAAGATATGAGCCAACATAAAGCCATAATTGTTTTTGGTGTTTCGAAAGTTAATAAACTAGACTAGGTGTAAGGTCAACAGATACAATCAGTCAACATGCCCTTATAAGGCTTTATTATTGCATTAAAAAAGGCATCAGAAGCACAAAATAATTAAACAAAAGATCGATTAATTTTAACCGTTTGTTGTAAAATATAAACAATGAAGTTTTGTATTTACGATGTCAATTATTTAATATCCGACATTTTGGTCTTGAATGCTGATGTAGAGAATACCATACATATAAATGTCATCGCACACTATAGCACTTTTATATATACTAATATTATAAAGCGGAAGAGTTTGTTTGTTAGTTGGTTTAAACGCGCTAATCTTGGGAACTACTGGTCTGATTTAAAAAAATATTTTTTGTTGGATATTCCATTTATAGAGGAAGTCTTTAGGCTATATAACATTATGCTGCGACCAATAGGACCGAAGCGTCAGTGAGAAATGTTGAAAAACGGGGAAATTTATTCACATTTGGGGACTTTCATTGCGTGCGCTGCATAAACGGCTACTCAAAAACCACGCGAACGAAGTCGCGGGCACAGCTAGTTTATTATATAGCTTTTAACATGTTTTTTTTTAATAAATGACTGTATACTATCTTCTGGCTGGAGGTCTTTATGAGGCTGAAGCTGGCTGCCGTGGCTGATGATGCCCAGAAGGGGACGTATTGTGATAGAAATCCCGGACAGAACATTGGACAACAAAGTCTGGCATTTTCCAATGACAATTTAGTTGTACTCTGTGATAATATACAGTTGTCGAGTATTACCAATTTGTTGAGATAGAAATCCCATATTGACCCCAACAAAACATTTGACCACATTATCTCGCAAGTTCCTTCGACAATCTAACTTTGTTGTTCTCTGTTACATGCTGCCGAGGGTCACCCATGTAGTGTGAAAGAAACCTCTGATTGGTGAGTCCCAATTAAAACGTTCGACCACATATCTCTCATTGGTCCCCGTGATTAGAGTACGGTGGCATTTTTTACACTTAACTTTTTGTACAAACATTTCTTCGACTAGAGTGTTTGCCGGCCCTTATACAAAGCTTACCTTTGACTATAGAACAAGGTTAAATATAACAATAACCAACACCAAATACGGTCAGCAACATGCCTAAAGTTTCCGGTAGCTGATGGGAACTGGTATGTTAAACAACAATTATAATTGTTGTATATTATAATATTATCCCTAATATTATAAATTGGTATGTATCTTTGTTTGTTAGGGATAAAACAAGCAACAGAACCTTTATTCCACGTAATATTTTATGGCCAGATTGTATTAGGTATTAATAATAGCTAGAAAAGGTATTGTTAAAGTTAAATATAAGGTCTAAAAAAATTATTTTGTGTGGTGACTGGAATCTTGACATCCTTAAACCTAATAAAAGTTGCCTAGAGCTCCAAAGTATGTTAAAAAATTTTAACATTAAAATGCATATAAATTTGCCGACCAGACAGACAGCATGTCTTGATCAATTTGCGAGTAATTTAAAAGAAGTCTCTGCTGAAATCCACTATCTAGGACTATCGGACCATGAAACCGGACAAACACTTACCATAAAAGTTAATCGTAAGAGAAAATTGACCAGCTGGATCGAATATGTTAGAGACTTCAGCAGTGATAACCACAGAACAGATAAAGAGGTTAGAATGGAAATAGTTTCAAATTTGTATCAGAACGCGTGTCGCCGCTCTTAATTCCACTACATGGAAGTAACCCAATACGTACGAGCGTTACGCACACAAATAAACCTCACGCACTTAGATCGCTAATTTGTAATTGGTTGTCACACTAACGTAAACAATGCATTAGATGTACACTTACACACGCGCACTTTTCTCATACACGCTAGGGCGACCGAAGGTCGATAATTGATATCGATAAAATAATTGTCACATTTTTTGCAATAGTTCGGTTCAATTTTTGAGGGGTGACAGGGTACCGTACGACTAATGTATTGTTCTTAGGGCCGATTTTTCAATACTCAGATAAATCGTCAAATAGTAGCCTGACAAATAAAATTATTTGCCTAGTTGTCAAGCCAATAAATATTTTCGATTTTTCAATCGTCTTATAGCTACAAAATAGCTATTAGTGGTATTTAACCAGACAACTTCACACTATTTGTGTGCAAGTGAGATGCACAGTTATTGCATTCAATATGTTAAAAAAGAACAGCAACATGTTCGGTAGGTATAATTTTTTCAGTTGTCACTTGTCAGTTGTCAATATTGTCTTTCGAAAATTCAAGCTTACAAATAATTATTATGTATTTTTGTTGTGTAACATAGATGTAAATAATAAGGGTTTTATAATTTTATAAAACCATGTTCCATTTGGAACAAAAAAGGATGCGAGGACGTTCTGCAACTTTACCAACTCCGAACTTGTTAGTTGTAATAGAACTCGTGACAAAATATCAAACTACAAAATAGTAATTTTCTTGTATAGAATTTTATTGCCAAAGGTATTTATTATTTCGGGGGTAGGCGTGCAAAAAGTTAAGTTGAACTTTTAACTGCTCCTTAACCAAAATTATAAATTAATTATTTTAAATCAATATTATGTAAAAATTTATACCTGCATCTACTAGTGTCACAATCTCCTATAATTGCAATAATAAGATACAGTATATAAACACTGTTTTCTTAAACAAATTATATCACTTGCACTTTTGTCAAAATTTGCTGTTATTTTTCTCTTCCACTTGTTTACAATGGAGTCCTTGCAAGAATCAATAACACAAATGAATAAGATGTTTAACTCGAAGATGATGGAGTTCCAGCAGGAGTTGTGTGCGGTCCAGACTACAAACACCTCTACAACACTGGCATCTGATTTTTGTGAGTTCAAAAATTTTATATTGAATGCACTTAAGATGATGCAGGCTCAGTTGGAAATATTGATGGATGCCTATGATCAAACTGAGATGAGGCACAGAAGAAAGATTTTGCTTGTGCATGGAGTTCCCGAAGCCAAAAAGGATGCACAAGAAGCTATTGCATCTTTGTTGTCTTCCCAGTTAAAAGTCCAAGACATAAACATTTCTTCAGTAAAATATTGTCACCGCTTGGGACGCTTAAAGGAATCAAAACCCAGACCGATCTTGGTTAAGTTTCAGAATTTTACTGATCGGAATGAGGTTTGGAGGGCTAAGACCAGCCTGAAAAATTCCGGCATCACTCTATCAGAGTTTTTAATTAAAAAGAGACATGAAGTGTTCCTGGCGGCCAGGCAGCGTTTCGGTGTTACAAAGTGTTGGACATATAATGGCTCTATTTTCGTTGCTAGATCTGATGGCTCCAAAAGCAGTGTTTGTAGCATAGCGGAGTTGGATGCCATTTCTGATCTCTGTGGTGATATGGCAG
Organism: Celastrina argiolus; assembly: GCA_905187575.2. Taxonomy (NCBI): domain Eukaryota; kingdom Metazoa; phylum Arthropoda; class Insecta; order Lepidoptera; family Lycaenidae; genus Celastrina; species Celastrina argiolus. The sequence continues at coordinate 14,411,887 of LR994594.1, forward strand.
AAGTCACATCTCAAGTTCCGGCATCCAAAACCAAAAATGAAACTGGAACAAGACCAAGGCGAACCAAAAAGTAAATACTCTAAGGGTAACATACTTTAAATAATAGCATGGTAACTTTCTCAATCTTCACATATATACATATAAATCTATAATTCTGCTTTGCCAATATTCGCTTCTCATTAATCATTCACTTATAATTTTATTGTCCATACTTAGATCTCATAGTTACTTATTTCTATGCATCATCACTTATTTCTTTTGTCACAAATTGTCGGTATTTCGAAAATGAAACATATTTAATTTTGTAATCTGTACTTTTTGAAAATGTTTGTTATTGTTTAATTTCTTCAACACGAAGCTTTTGACAGATGTGTCTCGGTGACGTCTGACAGGAGTGAGTGATAGTTATTCTTCTTCGTCTTCTTAATGTCACTTTAATTATAATTTTTTTTTTTTTTTTTTTGTGTGTGGACATGAAATTTAGCATGAGCCATTATGTACTTAACTGATTTCTCTTAATCTAGTATTATGTATATAAATTGCATCTTTGTTATACAATTTTTGTAACTAATAAGCTGTGCTTGTACTTAGAACTTTATTATTATATCTCAGTATAACTCCATTAAAATTTTAATTGCCAATTTGTGTTGGGCTAGCATCTCATCTTAAAGCTAATTATATTTTGTTAGAATAACTGCTCATATTTAGCTAGGTGTTTAAAAAATAATAGGCATGTTTGGATTCTTTCCATTTATTTACCTACTCTTTTTCTATTTATTTACTAATTTTATTATAGCAAATTTATTTATATACTTATGATTTTTTTTATGACACAGTGGGCTGCAGGCCAATTATATTTCAATTGTTGTAGGATAATATATTTATAGTGTTTTATATATTTTATTTATATTTAGTTTGTATTATTATCATGAATGTAAGTGTTGACTCATTTGCTTCAGATGATTTTTTATCCATTTCTTCTAACAACAGCGATGATAGTTTTCAAAGTGCCACATTTATGTCTCTTAGGGATACCATAACTTCAAATTTTAACACAGTTAACAAATGTTTTAAGGCCGTTCATATTAATGCACAGAGCATTCCGGCTCATTACCCCGACTTGCTTGCGTCTTTTGATCGGGCTAATGTTGATGCTGTCTTTACATCGGAAACGTGGCTTAAGCCTTGCTTACCATCAACATGCTACAGTTTACCCGGTTTTAAGTTAATTCGCAACGACCGCATTGGGAGGGGTGGAGGTGGCGTTGCGATTTATCTACGTTCAGACTTGTCCTACACTATTATTAGCTCGTCAGCGCAACCCCCTCCATCTGATGCTCTCGAGTTTTTGCTGGTAGAAGTCCAGGTATCGCACTATAATAAATTATTACTCGGGGTCTACTATTGCCCATCAATGCACAATGATTACTTCTCATCCTTTGAAAATACGCTTGATGCTTTTACACCGTACTACGATCATTGTGTTATAATGGGCGATTTCAATACTTGTCTACTTAAGGGTGATAGTCGATCGACTAAACTTAGTTCAATTTTAGATTCATATAATATGAAATTACTACCTCTGAATCCTACCCACTGCTTTCCAGGTTCCCGTCCTTCCCTGCTCGACCTAATCATAGTCTCCTCTCCTAATCGTGTTACTACGCATGGACAAGTCTCAGCTGATATGTTTTCATACCATGATCTTATCTATGTCGCCTATAATGTTCGCCCTCCCAAAGCTAAGGTAAAAACTCTTCTTCAAAGAAATTTCTCTTCGATGAATATTGAAAGCCTAGAGGAGGACGCACATAACATAGACTGGTCAAACTTACTCTCAGCTGATTCCATTAATGACAAAATTGATATATTTAACGCTATACTTAAATCTCTTTATGATATTCATGCACCTGTTAGGCCCGTTAAAATCAAACATCTTCCCGCTCCCTGGTTATCAGACGAAATCAAATCTTTGATAAATGCTAAGCATGCAGCCAAAGCCAAATTTAAAATAAAAAAGACAGAAGAACATCGTAACAAATATATTAAAATCCGGAACCGCTGTAATATGATGTGTCGTGACGCACAAAGACGTCATATTCACGCCTCCGTTGAGAACGGGGATCCGGCTAAAACATGGAAATTTCTCAAATCCCTCGGCGTGGGCAAATGCTCTGAACCGCAAGACTCTCATAATATAGATATAGATTCACTTAATAACCATTTTACTTCCTCTTTTAATCTCGACCCCAAAATTAAATCACAAACGTTAAATTATATTTCTTCGCTACCTATATTGAATTCTGATCCGTTCCTTACTGTTCCAGTTTCCGAGTGTGAGATTAAAAAGCACATCCTTTCCATATCGTCAAACGCAGTAGGAGATGACGGTATCAGTCGTAGAATGATCACACCAATATTAGATATAATTGTTCCTGTTCTTGCACACATTTTTAATTCATGTTTAGAGTCTTGTACCTTTCCTGATGCCTGGAAGGCAGCTTACATAATTCCTTTACCTAAATCCTCCTGTCCTAAGACTGTGTCTGACTTCCGTCCTATTTCCATCCTACCCTTTTTATCAAAAGTTTTAGAGCGAATCATTCATCACCAGCTTACGAAATTTGTTACCCACAACAGCTTACTCAGTCCGTTCCAGTCCGGTTTTCGCACTGGTCACAGTACGACTACCGCATTGGTAAAGGTAGCTGATGATATACGGTCAGGTATGGATGATAAAATGCTTACTATTCTCACACTTCTGGATTTTAGTAATGCCTTCAATTCCATAGACCACGATATTCTGCTAGCCCGGCTTGCATCTTTAAATCTTTCTCCATCAATAATTAATTTAATTCGTAGCTACCTTGTAGGACGACGGCAGAGAGTTAAATCATCTGATTATTTCTCCGATTGGAGTTATATCTATGCCGGCGTGCCTCAGGGTGGTGTGCTATCTCCTCTTCTGTTTGCAATTTTTATAAACCCTATAACAATATCGATTTCATCATCCTACCACTTGTATGCGGACGATCTTCAAATATACACACAGTCTCCTTTGGACAATCTGAATTCCGCTTTTGATCTAGTGAATCACGATTTGTCGAATATTTGTGAATGGAGCAAGAATCATGGACTTCTTATTAATCCTATTAAAACTCAATTAATTGTAATTGGTAGCCCCGGGCTAATTTCTAGAGTTGACCATGATTCTTTACCTCCTGTCCTTATAAATGGTGTAACAATACCTTTCAGTAAAGTGGTTAAAAACTTGGGAGTGTACTTTGATGAACATTTATCGTGGACGCATCAATTGCAAGAGATTAGTAGAAAGGTTTTTTCTACCTGGCGTTCCCTAAAACGTCTACCATATGTTCTTCCGATACCCACTAAGGTAGTTTTGGCTGAATCCCTACTCCTTTCCCATTTAGATTATGCGGACGCTTCTTTCACTAACTTGACGGAGGAACAACTGAACAAATTGGAGCGCCTTCAAAACCTGGCTTTGAGGTTTGTTTTCGGTTTACGTAAATTTGACCATATCTCCGAGTATCGCCTCAAGTTAAAGTGGTTGCCAATCCGCTACCGCCGTGACTCTCGTGTTCTCTCCTTCCTTTATAACATCCTATTTGACTCCCATTGTCCCACTTATTTAAAAAGTAATTTTAACTTCCGTACCTCTGACAGACTGGAACTACGATCTATATCTAATCTTCTTCTTGACATTCCTATCCACCGCACTAAATACTTTAATTGCTCTTTCATTGTAAAATCCATTTCCCTTTGGAATTCTTTACCTATCCATATAAGGCAGGCTGAAACTATACATCGCTTTAAAACTCTTATAAAAAATCATTATCTGGAATCATATTGTGTCAACCCTTAACTTATGTAAATAACACTTATTATTATAAATTAAAATATCATGTAGGTTTATCTATTGTATATATATATATATATAGATATATATATTATATTATATTGTATACATATATTATATATTTATTGTGTTTATGTATTATTTTATTTTATTTACTTTTATTTTATTAAATATACTTTTGCGCAACTCCCATTCTCTAGCATTGTTTTCTCTAACACCATATGGTTGTCTGGAAGAAATTGCTATCTAGTAATAAGGCCGCCTTTGTGTGCATGTCTGATTTTTGTAATGTATATTTTTTTGTTTTTTTTGTAACTTGTTGTGTGCACAATAAAGTATATTTGTATTGTATTGTATTGTATTGTATTTTATTATCTAACATATTGCTAATCAAAACCGCTTACTTTTCAAAGGAGAAAAAGAAAATTGAACCGAAACTATTATAAAGGTTTCTTCGTTGCAAACAAAATATAGGTATATGCAAAAATAAATTCATGTATTAATGCATGAATTAGGTTGGAAAATTGCTTGAAATTTAAAGATTAATATCTTTTTGGTTTGCCATTTTATACCGGAAATTACTGATACATCTAATCATAAATTTTTTGCAGATTCAGAGTTGATGGACAGCTGATAAAACTACAATAGCAAAGATGGCATTATTTTCTAGAAAAGGAGCATAAAAGATGTTATGTCTTGAGAATTATGATATGAGGAAAGAACAAAATATATATAAATAGAGCAAAATGCAGCAAACAATTACTGTGTTACTGACAATATCATCTTATTTGTAATAAAAATGTGAAACTTTATAATATTATGTTTTTTGTTTCTCCTTAATGTTTAAAGAGTAACATTTCAATAGTTTAGCGCACATAGTTTATGGCTGTGATTTCTTTATTCAATAACTAGCTGTGCCCGCGACTTCGTACGCGTGGAAAAGTGATTTAGGGCAGCAGTTCAAATACATTTTTAGTTTATGAACACTGTCGTTTGGATATTTAAAATCACTAATTTATAGTAATGCTTCTTTATTTATTTTTAATAATAATAGTTTACTGTCAAATAATGGCCGTTTTTGTCGTGAATGTTTTGAGGTATTTTTTCTATGAAAATGCTAAAAATTCCTACTACCAGCTCAAAAAATGACCGTGTATTATAAGCCGACTTCAAAAAAAGGAGGAGGTTCTCAATTCGTCTGTATGTATAATATTTTTTTTTCTTTTATGCGAACGGGACTACTTGATAGTACGCTCATATACGCGACGAAGATCTCTGTACTGAGATTTATATGGACTTTACACACACAGATAGACAGACAGACAGACATTTTTTTCAAAAATGTTATTTTTAGGTTCTGTGGGTTTTATAGACCTCCTTTTTTTAATTTTCACTTAAATATTCTTAATGTACAGACATGACCCCTCTACAGATTTATTATATGTATAGATAATCAATTCTATAAATAAGAAATCCTATTAATTAAATATTAAAGAGTTACATTATATGTTGTTTTATATTTGTTACTTGTTAGTAATAGCTTATTCAATGTCAATACTTGAGCACCAATGCACTCAACCACTACGCTGCCTCCATAGTACAATAGTCGACTGCATTGTTGTTGGTGCTCAACCGAGAGGTTGCACATTCAAATCCCACCGAGAGAAAAAAAAAATCCAATGTTCCTGGGTCATTGATGTGTATTAAATGTGTGTATAATCAAATAAAAATAATTTGTGTATCGTATAAAAAGTATTAAATATATTTCCGTTATCGTTCGTAAAGTTCTTTGTATGCTTAGCACAGGGCCAGATTGAAGTGGTGTTCACAACGTCCATAGATATTATTAGTATAATGTGATTTGTAAGAAACTAGCTTGTCAGTGACTCAAAATATTCCTTGTGCTAGTTACAATCATCACTACTACTATTAGGCATAAGGTACTGTTGAAAATACAAGCTGGTCGGGGTTTTCTACCAGACAGATGTAAATAATTGAGGAATTCAGGTACCTCCTCGATTGCTAAGTCGTCCATTGCTTCAAAAACATCAATTTTATTAGATTCTGATACCCAAAGAAATTGACGAAACTGTTAAATATAAATGCAGACACGAACTTATCGGGGAAATAAAGCCCTATCAGGCTCTTCAAGCAGCAGATAATTTTATTCCTTTAATAGGTGTCTTATTAGACAGTTAACAACTATCTGAGTATTGAAAAACTCAAAATATTGCTATTCGTCGAATAAACGCTATCTGGTTGTTTATCTGAGGATGGAAAAATCGGTCCTTAATAATCTATTTATTTATTTACTAGGCAAAAAAAACATACATTAATCCTGTGATTAATTTTGTTATATATCTGTATATAACAATATAATTATAATAATGTCCGTATGAAATTATCTTTTATTTCTTAATAGAAAGCTAAATTAAATAAACAATAATATGACGGTAATTATCAATAAAGAGAGTTGCTTAAATTATAATATCATTTTCTTAGATCGACATTGTTTACATCTTGGTACAACACTATCGATACGCACGAAGTACCTAGAATTGAAGCTGTCATTCCGCGAGCGAACAATCGCTGCGAATGCAATACATTGCTCACTCGCAAAGACATTACACAAAATGGTACCCACGTATTGCAGCAATGGATAATTTTGCGCCTAAATACGAATGTATCGTTTTCGATCACGAACTACATAATGCTATGGAAATAATTACTAATATCACATAAAATTTAAAGTTTTTGGACTTACCGGTGGAAAGAAATTCCTTCTCGGGCTACACTACACACTTGGCTTCTTTTCCGACACGTTAAAACAGCGCAACACGGCATTTTTAACGACTTTTTATGGAGCTCCGTACGCTGTCACAGTAAGATTGTGACTGTTGACCGATAAAACGTGTTTCGGCTGACATATGATCATTTGATCATATGTACGGCGCGTCTGCCCCGCCTACAATGCCATTCTAATCTCTTTTACTCTTCTGTGGTGATAACATACGAAAATTTAATGATTGTATCGCCTCAATCCGTTTTTCCGAAGTTTATCAACAGAATAATTTAAATCACGCTTTCAATAATTTTCACGAACTGTTTGTTTTGTTTTTTGATCTATGCTTCCCTATTATAGTATGTAAAAAAAATAATAAAAAGTACACTAAATCTTGGATAACTACAGGGTTAAAGAAGTCCTGTATTAATAAACGAAAATTATATTTAAATTACCAGCGTACGGGAAATTATAAAAAAACAAATTATAAATTTTAAAAAAGTTACAGTGTTATGCTCAAAAAATGTATTTATAAATCACGGCAATTACAAAATAAAAAAATCATAGATAAGACAAAAAATAAATGCAAAGCTGTTTGGCAGATTATAAATAATAATATTAATGACCTAAAAAATAATGATGAAATAGAGACAATTAAATACCATGATAAAATATATACCAATGCAAATGATATTAGTGAAGCTTTTAATGACTTTTATATAAATTTGACTAATAATAATAAATTCGTATTTAAATCATCTGACATTACAAATACTTTAAAAATTACCAACCCAAATTCTATTTTCCTAAAACCGACTGATAAAAATGAAATATATGAAGTTATTAAAAATCTTAACAATACGAATTCAGTAGGTATAGATAACTTAAATACTAAATTAATAAAAGACTGTGCTAAGTTTATCTGTCAACCACTAAGCTTCATAGTAAATCTCTCTCTAGAAGAAGGGACTTTTCCAGACATACTAAAAAAATCTATAGTAAAGCCTTTATATAAAAAAGGGGATACTAGAGATATGAATAACTATAGGCCAGTTACTTTAATTCCAGTCCTAGCAAAAATATTTGAAAAGATCATGATGAAAAGATTATGTAGCTTTACGACGACTTATGGCATATTAAGACAAGAACAATTTGGATTCAGAAAAAATAGGAATACCACACTAGCTTGTTTTAATTTAATAAAAAATATTACTGAAAATTTAAATAATAAAACAGCAATTACAGCTGCATTTCTTGACATGAGCAAGGCATTTGACTTCGTAGATCATAAACTGCTTCTCTTTAAACTTGAAAAATATGGCATAAGAGGCAAAGCTTACGATTGGATAAAAAGTTACCTAACTGGACGGCAGCAATGTGTGCAGATAACAAAAATACAAAATGGCAAAAAAATTAATAGCAGGTCAAGGTTTTTACATAACGATTATGGTGTTCCTCAAGGTAGTTTATTAGGCCCTTACCTTTTTTTAATATACATTAATGATCTTCCTAACGCTATCGAACAAGAAACCATTTTATTCGCAGATGACACAACTGTGCTCATTAAATATAAAAGCAAGCAATCGTATCAAAATATAATATCTTCTACACTTGACAAAATATTTATATGGCTAAAAAATAATAATTTAAAAGTAAACATTAGTAAAACTAAATTAATTCAATTTCGCGACTACCGTACCCACCCCATTGACATAAATATTAATATTAAAGAAATTAAAATAGATGACGTTAAATGTACAAAATTTTTAGGATTAATGGTTGACAGGCACTGTGACTGGAAAACACACATTGATTTCGTTTGCGACAAGCTAGATAAATTTGTCTTTGCAATCAAAACCTTAAGGCTAAAAGTTTCTACGGAAGCAGCGTTAACCGCATATCACGGCTACGTTTCCTCGGTTCTCTCCTACGGTCTGTTGCTGTGGGGGAACTCAGTTAATATTGAAAAGGCTTTTCGGGTGCAGAAAAAATGCGTAAGGGCTGTCTGTGGTGCCTGGTCTATGCACAGCTGTAAACCTCTGTTCACTAAATTGCGCATATTGCCTCTGATATGTCTTTATATTCGTGATACTTGTGTGTTTGTTAAGCAACATCCGGAATATTTCACTGTTAACTCGGATGTAAATAATAGAAGTGCACCATCAAGATTTAAATATAAATTATATATGCCCCAATGTCGTCTAGATTTATACAGAAGAAATGTTTGCATTAGCGCTATAAAAGTGTACAATAAACTTCCCGATAGATTTAAAGATTTGAATTTAATTAATTTTAAAACCCAGATAATTGAATGGCTATCAGAAAACTCTTTCTATACTCTTGACGAATACATGAAATTTGAGGAGAAGATGAAATAATTCAATAAATATCATAGAATTAAGTAAATTGACATATACATATTTTCCTTTAAATTGACATTTATACTAAATAAAATATTTTAACTTTATATGTTCAGTTGACAAATTATCAAATCTTAATATAAATAAATGTTTCTATATATATATTATTAATATTAAATCATCATTTGACATTGTATTAACTTTATAATAATTAATTTCTAATTAAAAATAAAAGCTATTTGTTAATTAATGTTTAAGTACTACATATTATTATTATTAATTTAATGTGTTTCACGCCGAATGTATAAGCACCTCTCATAGATTATTACGTCCAGGTTTCCCCGGATTTTTCCTATCAAAGCCGTCAAAGCCGTCCGGGGAGCGTCCGGACCGGACTAATAACCGAATTTAGATTTTTTTTGTATAGAGATTTTTTTGAATTTTGTGAGACGTATATTTGTTGGTTTTTGGCTCCAGAGTCCGGGTTTTGAAGCGTTAAGTCCTAGTTTTTTAATTTTGAAGACGGCAACCCTAATTATTGAAGACATGATGAGTGGATGAAGGTATATATGTCGCAAAAATTTTCTACCCAGAAAATTGACTTTAAACTGTCATTTAAAGATTTTATGATATGTTGTAACGTATTAAATACATTTATTCTAAAGACGAATCTTAAGATTAATGTACTCGATATGTTACGAAATATTTTAAAATGTTTAAGTGACAGTTTGACCTCAATTTTCTCGAAATCAGTATTTTGCGTATGTCACCTTCATCCACTCATGTCTTCATTTATGCTTCAGCTTAGGGTGTGTATGTGTCCCGCGTGTAAAGAACCAGCGCTGAAACAGTTACTTTTGTTTTAATTATTGTATGATGTTGGGACATTTCTTACAGAAACGTGAATTTTATTTACTTTTAATAATACTTACTTTTGCAGTAAACTCTACACAGTATGCACATACCTAAAGTATTATCACTCATTTATTTTACACCTTGTATAGACGTTATCGACGACGATTTTCGTCTCAATTCCTTATTAGGCAATATTAATATATATCATTAAATAAATATTTATTTATAATAATATTGCCAATTAATGTTTATGGCATATGGCAATATTATTACCGAATAAAAAAACGTACAGCGGAAGCCGATAAATTGAATTTAACGTTTAGGTGTAATCCGTAAACGATTATAATCATACATTTAATGATTACACCGTACCTACCTAATCACCGTAATATAAATTTAAACATAATTCGTGTCTAGCATGTAATTATTTGATAAATGATATTAATCACTTACAACCTTTATGCCATGCCGTAGGTTCATAATAAAAAAGTAATGAATATATCAAGTGTAAAATAATTATTTCTTAATTCAAATATTATAATAAACTCAATAATTGGAAATGGACGGGGCAACTTATGCGAGAATGAGACAAGTGGAGCAAAATTTTGACTACCCCAGAGGCTCTAAAAAAACAGCTGAAAAATTACGTAACTTGAGTGGCCTCTAGTCGACTGTAATTTAGACGTTTGAACTTTTTAAAAACAAAATTTAAAATATTTTATTTCCAAATAAAACTTTATAATCTATTTTCGGAAAGTCAACAAAAAGGCTACCACCGGTCCAACCTAGCCCGCCGAGAAGAACCGGTTTAAAAAGTTGAAATGTCAAAATGATGAATGCTTTTTATATAAGTTAGTTATGTTACGTATTAAGTTTAGATAATAAATGCTTATTGTATGTTCCTATGAGGGTGACATGCTCGCAAGGCGAACAAACCCTCGTTAATAAATTAGATAAAAAAAAATGATGAATGCTGAAACAGTCAGCCACTGGAGTTATGTAATCAGGGGGCAGGGCCTGAAAACCATTAAGTTGGTCGGATGACTTCCAACAATCAGCTGGCAATACCTGGTAGCGCTAAATGTAAAGGAAAGGAAAGGGCTGACGGAGGCCTTTAGAGCAAGGCATACGGATTTTAATTTCCATGGCATTGCGATTTTCTAATAGGTACACAACAATTAATTTAATTTAATAAAGAAGATGTAATGAAATTTTTTCAATTGTGAGTTTCTTACGCCGCCCGGTTCTTCTTGCTGGGCTAGTTCCCGAACCGGTGGGTTGGCATCACAATTATAGAAACGACGTTCAGAAATCTGAATAAAAATATTTGATTTGATTAAAATAGATGAGTGATAATACTTTGGGGTGTGTATGTAGGCACATTCAGAGTATACTGTGAAAGTACCAGCGCTGAAAGACTTACTTTTGACTTTCGTGTCTCTATGAGAAATGCCCAAACAACATAAATGCCATGGGCAATAAAAAAAGTTACTGTTTCAGCGCTAGTACTTTAACAGTAAAATATATAATATACGAGACCAATACACCTGTGCCCACTTCGTTGAGCATACAAACCGTTTTAACCTTCCCTGGGCTTCCACAAATATTTCAAGACTAAAAACAGCCGAATCGGTTCAGCGGTTCTAGAGTTTTAGCGAGATTAACGAACAGCAATTCATTTTTATTTAAATGAAGAAGAAGATAGGTGAGTAAACTATAAACTAGAATCCGTTCCGATTGAATGTGCGATTAATGTAAACAAAAAATTTCATTAATGTGCCATTGTTTCTGTTATTGCGCGCTGAAGAAGTGACACTTTAATTATTGGGAGCATTAAGGCCGCTCGTATGGAGGTTTGTTTAATATATTATACATGTGTTCAGCTGTGGAGGGCATAGCTGAAACGAAAACGACTATCGTGAATCTATTAATAGCCCTTTATAATTCGATAAGTAAATTAGAAGTTACGGTAGATCAAAAAAACCTTTATTTCGGGCTGCATAGGCCCATATTATAAATACCTTACAGACTAACATACATATTATTATTACATATAAGTAAACTTTATCACGTATCACGGCGACGCGACGTGATGTGCGCCTCGCTCCGGAGTCTCCCCCGGAATCTTCGGTAGACCACACCCATCGGCCAGAACTCCTCCACCTCGAAGGTCGACAAGCGGTACTCTCACCACAAAAGAACTAAAAAATGTCAACACATACAACCTTAGCCAACATCATAACCTCTCAATTCTTTGTCGTAGATAAAAAGAAAATGCCTGTTAAAAACAATTAGTAATTTTAAATTTAAATCAAATCAAATCAAATCAAAATCATTTATTTGCTTAAATAAGGTACAATATGGTGTTACAGGTTTGGTAAATCGCTCTCTTATTTTGCCTTTGAGTGGCGTGCAAATTTTTATTAAAATACAATTTATTAAAATTCCTTTCATGCATTAGGTGTTATTTTTTGTGATTATTGTTGTTTTGTTTACATGATTTTAAAAAATTACAATTACTGATTTGTCAATGTTATTATAATTATAAGTCACTAATAATAATAATCCTTACACATTTTATAGGTGAGTCAAAATTAAATTACAAAAGAAAAGTTATTTAACTACTTACATTTACATACATAATATATCTATTTTTCCTTATTCATCTGCTATCATACTAAATTGTCTATAATTGTAATATGTGTATTTTATCCAGATAATCATTTTATTCTATACAATTACATATACATTTATCATTAAAATATTCATCAATTGTATATTAACATTTCCTAATTAATAGTTTGAATGTCATTTTATTAAAGTATGTATAATTAGTATTCTTGTATTCTTCTGGTAATTTATTAAATATTTTTATTGCCATACAGTATGCACTAGTAGAATATATATTCTTTTTTTGTATGGGGATAATTAATTTGTTTTTTCTTATTTGCCTGTCACTTAAACTATTGTTCTCAAATAAATAATTATGTTTTTTGACAAATTTTAACATTTCAAATATATAAAGACATGGCAATGGGAGGATATTATATTTTTGGAACAATGGTTTACAACTATCAAACCTCCAAGCACCACACATTGCTCTTATACACGCCTTTTGCTTGATAAAAATATTTTTGGCATTCACAGAATTGCCCCATACAATTATACCATATCTCAGTACAGATGCGACACATCCATGATAGGCAATTAGAGCTGATTTGTTATTAACATTATAATACAGCGTTCTTAGTACATATGTAAATCTATCTAGTTTATTGCTTATTTGTTGTATATGATATTTCCATAAACACATGTCGTCAATCACAACTCCTAGGAAGTTAGTATTTTCAACTACATTCATTTTGTTTCCTCTATGTGTAATGTCAATATTTATTGCTTCCGTTTTATTATTCCTAAAATTAATTAACATTGTTTTATTTGTATTTAATACTAGATTATTAGCTTCTAACCAATTATTTATTTTATTCAGACAGTCTTTTACGATTTCTATTAATATATTATTATTTTTATGTGCCATAATTATTGTTATGTCATCTGCATACATTATACACTCATGGCTTATAGTGTCCGGAAAATCATTTATGTACAACAGAAATAGTAACGGTCCTAAATTACTGCCTTGTGGGATACCAAATGGATTGTTTTTTATGTATTTAGCTTTTATATTTTTTTTATTTCTTATTTGAGTGTTTGTGATTTCTACTGTTTGTTTCCGATCTTTAAGATAACTAGCTATCCATTCTAAAGATTTGCCCCTGATACCGTACCTTTCTAGTTTTGATAACAGTGTTTTGTGACATACCAGATCAAAAGCCTTTGTCATGTCTAGAAACAGTCCTATTACTTTGTGACCTATGTTTAGTTTTTCTGTTATAATTTTGTTTAGTGAGAAACATGCTAAATTTGTACCTAAGTTTTTCCTAAATCCGTATTGTTGTGGTTTTAACAAATTTTGAGTTGATATAAAGGTATGTATTTTAGCATGCATTACTTTTTCAAATATTTTAGCAATGTTGGATATTAGGCTTACTGGTCGATAATTATTGATGTCATTTTTATCCCCTTTTTTGTATAATGGTTTTACAATTGCGTTTTTTAACCTATTTGGAAAGCTACCTTCTGTAAAAGATAGGTTTATTATATGGCTTAACGGGGGGCTTATTATATTTGCAATTGATTTTAAAATATCTGTTTTAATGTCATCAAAGCCAGTCGAATTTGTATTATTAAGTGATTTTATAGCAATTGTTATTTCATTTATTGTAGCGGGAGTCAGGAATAATGTTTTTATATTATTATTAATTATGTTATATGTCTTTTGACTGGGTTGGATTATATTATTATTAATTGATATAAAATGTTCGTTAAATTTATTAGCTATGTCATAAGGATTATTGTATATTGAATTATTGGTTTTAATTAAATTAATATCATCTTTTAATTATTAAGAAAATGCGATGAACACAGGAGAAATATTTTTAGTAAACCATCAACGGCTTGAATTGTTTACTACTACTAAGTTCTAAGTCTACTATTGTACATTCTGCACAAAGTGTATAAAATGAAATAAATAAATTCAATAGCTTCCGGGTATTGTAACACTTAATTTAGAATAGGTAGGATACTTAGGGAAGGGGGGGCGTGGCCTGTTTTTGGCAGATCCAGGGCACTCAACGGCTGACGGCAATCCGCAAGTGGTTTTAGTGGGTAAACCGGCCGTAGCGAGCCGGGAGTCCCACATACCCCTCGGGGGATGCGTAACGCATTTCCCTTGCAAAAAAAGGATACATAGGGAAGTAAAATGAACGAATCTTATTATTTCGTAAACGCCTGTACAAGGTACTAAGTTTTATATATATATACTAGCTGTTCCGTGGTGGTTTTTGAGTGACTTATGCAGCGCACGCAATGAAACTCCCCAAATGTAATTAATTTTCCCCGTTTTTGCAACATTTCTCACTGACGCTTCGCTCCTATTGGCCGCAGCGTAATGTTATATTATATAGCCTAAAGCCTTCCTCTATAAATGTACTATCTAACAAAAAAGTTTTTTTCATATCGGATCAGCAGTTCCTGAGATTAGCGCGTTTAAGCAAACAAACAAACTCTTCCGCTTTATAATATTATAAGTATAGATTTCAATGGATTTTGATTTATATTATATTAATGCTTGGTTTGTAATAAAGTTTTGAAGTTTGAAGTTTAGAGTTCCGTATTAAAGTGTAAATACGGGACCATATTAACAGATCGCTGTTATTTTGTCTCTTTTATTTATTTACTGTAATATATAAAATTTTCTGAATAAATATTATATTTATTTAATTAAATATTACATACGTGATTTTCAAAGCGTTTGTAGGAAAAGTCAATTTATAACGTTTTGTGTACGAGTCTGACTTATACGTGGTCAGTTTTTACTAAATACAGCTGAATAGACAGAAAAGCATATACTATGCAAACTCCAAGTGTCTTGATATCGGTCCAATGATACAGCCCAATGACATACGGACGGACATACGAAGGACGGTGAGGTGTTAGTAATAAGTAAAATCACATAAATTATAAATTGCCTCTATATTTTGAACAGGCGCTCATATAATTTTGGCTTAGATACAGTGCATGTTTGTAAGCGACATTGCTAATTGATTTTACCAGGCATTTGTATTTTTTTGCAACGAATATTTCAAGTTCAGCCGTCTCGAGTTTTAGCGAGACTAACGAACAGCAATTCATTTCTATATATTAGAGAAGGAGAAAATATAGATTTGCACATCCTATTTGCGATGGTGATATTTGAAAAATCATATTTACTTTCACAGCTGCTGTTACCATATAAAATATTCTGCAGGCCAAATTTTGACGTCATTTTATAATGTTTCAAGATGTGCGTTACATAATATACAAGGTGAAGAATAAATAAGTTATATAACGTATTAAAAGTGTGTGCGTGTGTCCGCGCGTTAGCTAACTTAAGGCCGTGTTTCACCAAGCAATGTTAAAGTTAACGCCATGTTAAATATCATGTTATCTCTCTCGTATTTCCTGTAAATGAATGAGATGGCATGGTATTTTAACATGGCGTTAACTTTAACATTGTTTAACACGGCCTTATGGTATCAGTTTTTTGTGTATCGTAATATAATGTTGACTACCTATCTAACTTAATTATGTATAACAGTGGAAGGTTCCTTAGGATTTAATAAACATCCTTTCTGTGATAAACTGTAATTATATCTAACATACTACTTAACTTATGATTAACCTGTTAAAGAATCGAAACCAGTACGTACGCATCATCTGTACGTACTACTGTCAGAGTTAGTCTTAAAACGTGACGAACAGACTTGCGTGCACGCGATGAATGTAACAAGTTGCATAAAGGTCAATGTTGGTATGGCATAACTCGTAAATCATCGTGAACCTAGTTTATGAGGAAAACTGTAGGATTCTGCTGCACGGCACACCTCTCAAACATTGTAGGACATCCAGTAAAGCAGATCAGTATATCTATACTAATATTATAAAGCGGAAGAGTTTGTTTGTTTGTTTAAACTCGCTAATCTCTGGAACTACTGGTTACGATTTGAAAAATTCTTTTTTGTTGGTTAGTCCCTTAATAGAGGAAGGCTTTAGGCTATATAACATTACGCTGCGACCAATAGGAGCGAAGCGTCAGTGAGAAATGTTGCAGAAACGGGGAAAATTATTCACATTTCAGGACTTTCGTTGCGTGCGCTGCATAAACGGTCACTCAAAAACCACGAGAACGGAGTCGCGGGCACAGCTATAGATTACATAAGGATTGAGACAAATCAAGATAACACCCCTACAATAATAAAATATAATAAAAAAAAGCCTTTCATTTCTTGCCTTTACAGTTAAGATCTACAATTAATGCATTCAAATAATTTACAAACATTTTTATTTTAATAAATTGGTCAATTTCGAATTTTTATTAATTATTTGCAATAAATTTACATTCATACTATTTTATAATAATTATTTTAGACATGTCAAAAATACTAGTAACTAGAAAACTGTAAACTGTTTGGAAAAAAAATGGGTGCGTGTACTTATGTACGCGCGTGAGAAGTTATACTTCTTTAGCATCATTAAAAAATAGTTTTTTATATATTTATATATATATATATATATATATATATATATATATATATATATATATATATATATATATAATACATATATATAATTATATATAGATATATATAATATATATCTATATATAATTTTTTCGAGACTTAATGAGCGGTTAAGCAGACGACTTCATACTGTTAATTTTGAGTCACAGGTGCGCGCGCATCTTAAAATTTCACTCTCATCATTTTTTCATAACGCGCCTAAAGAAGTATAACTTCAAAAATTGTAATAAGAATTGATAATAATATAATACGTCATAAAATATAATAAAATTAATTTGCAATTCAAAGCAAAAAGCCCTCTCAACGGAAAGTGAAGGCCTCCTCCAGAGATGACCATTGTACTCTATCCTTTGCAACTCTCATCCAGTCAGTACCTGCCGTTTTTATAATATCGTCTGCCAGCGTGTATCTGCCTCTTTTTCTTTGGCCTACAGGATCTGCCCATGATGATACCTACCCCTACAATATCACACAGACAAAACTTTCAGCAACCTAATATTATAATGTTGCTGAAAGTTTTGCCATCAGCCATCAGCCGTTGAAATGGGGGGAGTGCCTTGGATATTCCAACACACACGCCACGCTCCCCGACCAGCCGGTCTACCTCATAAGGAACCGGACTTCCAACAAATTAAGAGAGCACTCTGTGCACAGCGTGTCACAGCACAAACTGGAGCGCTCCTCTCACCACCAAGACTGACCAAGCCGGGGAGGTTATCCATCCCTCTACCTGAAGCACCAGGACGTGGTATAGGAGGGCCGCTATGCGACGCCTCCGCACCCCAGCTGTCCTGCGCTGGCAAAGCGGAACAAAGAATGGATCCATCTCTCAGTCCACCCTGTATTGTCCACCTGAACATATTTTCTTTATTGTTCCAGCGCGAGGATCGAACCCAGACTCTACCATCTAGGTCTAACCAAACTGCTACTAACACCTCCTAGGCGTTAAGTAGCTATATCGGAGACGTAAAAGGTCAAACATTTACAACATTACCAATACAACGAAAATATTTTGCTCGATTTGTTATAGAACCTCTCATCATGCTGTGGTCCAAGTGACAAGAGTTATACGACAAAAGACGACAAAAAAATAGTTTAGTGTTGTAACCTTAGTGTGTACGTTACCTTTATAATATCTGAGTAAGCGTATCTGGGGCACGGGAGTGCAAGACGAGGCAAGCGGAGCGCAAGGAGACCACCTACCTTTTTCCGAAACGTTTTGTCGTTTTTTGAACTCTCCTAACTTTGCTTTCGATGATTCTAATCTTCACGCACGGGAGTTCCCCCGCCAAGGCAAGCCAAGCAGAGATTTTATTTTTTCTTAAGGTACTTCCTGAAGTCCTAGAAAGCTGAAATTTGGTATGTAAGCTGTTTTTGCAAGCAACAAAATAATAAAATATAAAAATTTCGCCATTTTGAATGGAGACTTATCGTTTTCATAACAACCCCTAAAATATGAGACATACTTCATGAAAAACATTTTCATGTAAAAATGACGAGCCTACATCTGGAGACACGGTCGTTCCCCCGTCAAGACGAGCCAAGCGAAGCGCAAGGGCACTACCTACCTTTTCTCGAAAGGTTTCGTCGTTTTTTTGAACTTCCATAACTTTGCTTTGGATGATGCAAAATAGTTGAAGCGTCGCGGCGCTGGGCGACGCGACGGCAGGCGTGGCGGCGCGGCGTTGGGCGTCGCGGCGCTGGGCTTTGTAAGGTAGATCTTCAACATATAATGACACCAGTAAATACATGAATTATACAATGATGCGTAATGCATTGCCCTTGCGAAATCAAAAAAAAAAAAAAGCCGTGGGCGTCGTGGCGCTGGGCGTCGGCAGTCATCGTGGCGCTGGGCGTCGGCAGGCGTCGCGACGCTGGGCGTCGGCATGCGTCGCGGTGCTCGGCGTCGCGACGCTGGGCGTCGGCAGGCGTCGCGGCGCTGGGCGTTGGCATGCGTCGCGGTGCTCGGCGTCGCGGCGCTGGGCGTCGTGGCGCTGGGCGTCGGCAGGTGTCGCGGCGCTTGGCGTCGCGGCGCTGGGTGTCGCGGCGCTGGGCGTCGGCAGGCGTCACGGCGCTCGGCGTCGCGGCGCTGGGCGTCGGCAGGCGTCGCGACGCTAGGCGACGTGGCGCTGGGCGTCGGCAGGCGTCGCGGCACTGGGCGTCGGCAGGCGTCGCGGCGCTTGGCGTCACGGCGCTGGGCGTCGGCAGTCGTAGCAGCGCTCGGTGTCGTGGCGCTGGGCGTCGGCAGGCGTCACGACGCTGGGCATCATGGCGCTGGGCGTCGGCAGGCGTCGAGGCGCCCGGCGTCGCGGCGCCCGGCGTCGCGGCGCTGGGCGTCGGCAGGCGTCGCGGTGCTCGGCGTCGCGGCGCTGGGCGTCGGCAGGCGTCGCGGCGCTTGGTGTCGCGGCGCTGGGCGTCGGCAGGCGTCGCGGCGCTGGGCGACGCGACGGCAGGCGTGGCGGCGCGGCGTTGGGCGTCGCGGCGCTGGGCTTTGTAAGGTAGATCTTTAATTTATAAAAGGAATGTAATATACAAGTACATAAAAAACCTACGACCTACTTTTTGTAGGACCATTATTATAATCGTTTAGAGTTTTGCTCCATATAATTTATGTCCGACTTTATGTATGTTGAGTGCGTTGCACTACTGCAATCAGTGTATTCTATTATTCCTCTACAAAAAGTCGGTCACCAATTATTAATCGGTGACCGGCTTTTACCGAAGATGAAAAATATATTATTATATTATATTTTATGAGAGGACCATTTGTTTTTTATCCACTTATTTAAAATTAGCGCGAATATGCAGGCAGATAATAGTTGTAAATTAATATAAATTGCTGTCGGTCACAAAGGAGATAATAATATAACTGTCGGTGTATGGAACAAGTCCGGACAAGCTCCATCTGTTGTTAAATAAAACAACAATATGATGTGGGATGATTGTACAGCTAACGTCAGTGTTAGTGCCTACCTGTGTTGTTCACACACTCCTAGCCAGAGTGGCCGGGAGCGGGAAATCACGACCAGGAGCTTAAGACCCTCTACGTGAGGTATGGCCCCGGTATTGAGGATACCGGAGCCGAAATTCATACTATGTTTTTCTAGGGAAAACCCCCCGTGACAGAACGCAGGGGAAAACCGTGACGCTAAGTGAGAGAGCCATGGAAGGCTGTACCTGAATGGCAGGACGTCAAGCAGTGCAAGGGGCCCCGGTCCTGGGACCGGAGAACGTGTGTGATTCCACTCCCCCTACACCACCCTCCATCCCGCGGACCAAACCCTACCATAGCTGGGGAGAGGATAGTAAAGGACACAAGTGACGTTTTTTTGAAGGCAAAACCCCCGCGTCAGGGCGCGGGGAAAAACCCTCGAACCTTTATTAAAACTGCCTGAAGGGCCGTGACGTACGGTCTTTAACCGTACGCGGATCCGTCCGACCAAGGAGTGGGGGGGCTCCGGGAGCCATGAGGGGGGAAGGGTAATGGGACCCGACGAAAGGTGGTGGTGGATGTCTGGGGGCGCTGGGTTCGCCCGCACTGGGGACTCTGGGGCAGGTCCGGGCGCATCACGGCGTGGCGGAGCGGGATCCGGGGGGTGCGGCAGGTCACGGCCGGTGGGGGTGTGGAGCTGCGGCAAGGGGCGCAGTCTGCAAGGCGGCGCTGGATGCGCTGCGGCGAGTCCGGGCGCTTCTCGGCTGGACGGAGCGGGATCCGGGACGCGCGGCAGGTCTCAGCCGGACATTGGGGCGAGGGGGTTCCACTACCCCCCCGCGAGAATGCCGACGGGGGCCCGGCGCGAACGGTGTCCTCTCCGTCGCAGCTAGGCTCGGTTGTGCTGTGGTGGTGCGCCAGGTCGGCGCGGGGCGGTCGTCCACGTCGTCTGCGGCCGGGGCGCCACAGCACGACACGAACGGCCATGGGCGAGGTGGGGCAAGCGGTGTGGCACCAAGCTGGACGCTTGGGGTAGCTGGCCTCCCGTGACCACAACGCTGGGTGACCCAGCGGGGTGGTCGGGCAGTTCAGCTCCCCGGCACGGCGGCAATCCGCACCCGGTTTTAATAAACCAAGCACGGATTGCCGGACGCCATCAGGAGTCGGTGGGAACTGCTCCAGGAAGGTGGTCGGCACGGACGCGTCACGATCGAGACGCGGACGAACGCGGCGGAATCGACGTGCGCGCGCGACTGAAGCCAGGACGATCCTCAGTGATAGTGTAATACCCGTATAATCTTATACAAAAATCGTTCGACACCTCGATAGCGCGATGCACTTGCCTAACAGCGACATCTATATTTAGAACTGTGAAACATCTAAACGCAAACATTTAAAAGTCGATAACGTTTTATAATGATAAGAATAAACGAAAAACAAACTTTACATAAAACTCCAAATGCATAGATTTTTGTAGTCTAAAAAAGGGCCTTAAGCAAATGACTTGCACCACGCGCGGGTTAAGCTCTTAACTAAGCTGATTAGCTGTTAACTACTGTCGCAATCACAATTACATACATCTAACAGGTCACGACCGCTCACTTAGGTAGGTACTTTTCATGAAATATGCTCGTACAGTATCAAAGCTCCTGCGGTTTAGGTTTTCCTATAGAACCAGTGTTGCAAGTATGATTTCCTGAAAAATTACGACTGGCTGTCTGAAACGGGTTTTAAATTAAAACTCGGACTTTGGTCCATACCGATGTAAATGAATAAATAATAATAAAGAACATTTATTCAACAAATCTTGTCGCACAACTAGTTGCACTCACGATGCAAACGCAACGTATAGAAGAAGAAAAAATTACATTACAAAATTACAAAAAAAAAACAGATTAAGTAACTACACCATAAACAAAACAAAAAGATAATAGAGTACGTACATTAAAAATACAGAACGAAAAATAAAAAATAATATTACATTTTATAAAGAAACTAGCTGACCCGTGCCCACTTCGCTGAGCATACAAATTACAAACCGTTTAAACCTTCCCTGGACTTCCACAAATATTTCAAGACTAAAAATAGCCGAATCGGTTCAGCTGTTCTCGAGTTTTAGCGAAACTAACGAACAGCAATTCATTTTTATATATAAGATAAAAAAATTATAAAAAAAATTATGTTGCATGCAGTCTGCAGATATGAAAATGGGTACTGGACGTATCGTGATGCCTAAAAATGGCCAAAAACGAAACCACTCAGGCCTATCATATGTACGGCAGTGTTGGGAGGTTGTGTGATAAAAAGTAAAGAAAACGGTACGTTCTGGCAACGCTGTATAGGACGCATCTAAATATCAAAATACTAAAGAAGTGATTGCAACGACTGCAGGTATAGTGACCCATAACTGATGGCAATTCGCGAGTGGTTTTAGTGGGTAAATCGGCCGCAGTGAGCCGGGAGTCCCACATACCCCTAGGGGACCCTCCCTGGGGGATGCGTAACGCATTTCCCTTGCGAAAAAAAAGGTGTACCATACCTGTTACCATTCAAAATACTATCGCTATTTACCCAGTTATGGTTACCAACCTCTTCTAAATCATATTTTAGTAATATTATTTAAAACGTTTCACCTGTTTCCAGTGTACATTAGGTAGGAAACAAAGAAACATACAAACTTAAACTGCTTAAATCATTACCCTTTCGTCTCCGCCGTCGAGTAAAAATGAAGACGCTTACTAAGATACATCTCATTCCGCATATGTGTTACCATTATGGTAATAACGCCTCCGTGGTCTAGTGGTTCAGAGCTTCGCTCTCGACCCACAGGTCGTGGGTTTGATTCCCGCGTTGGAACAACATGAAATGTTGTTTAGGACAATGCAGGCTGATCACCTGATTGTCTGATAAAAAAGATGATCCATGCGTCGGATGGGCATGTAAAAAGTCGGTCCTGCGCCTGTTCCCTCGCCAGTCGTGTTGGTTTACCGTCCTACTGTGTTATGAGAGTAAAAGGAAGAGAGTGTCTTTGTGTATCGCGTACACACTTGGGCACTATGAAATAACTCCGACATGGTTTCAATGAAATCGGCTACCAATAGTTACCGATATCGGTGAGGGGAGCTATTATTATTATTATCGATATAGCAGACTTAGAACATACTATAAATCCGGTCTCACATACCTGTAATGACATTGCTTAAGGATTGATATCTAGTGTTCTTATTGGAAGTTCACACACGCGATCAATCATTTATAAGCCTTATCACAATACAACAAGTTCGAAATTTCAATGTGACGTAAAACCATTTCAATATATTAGACCAAAGAAACTTGTGACTTGTGTAATTGGAAATAAGGTACTTTTTCGATTGATTGATTATAACATTGAATTATCACGAATTCGGCGTGCACTTTTCATCACCAATCGTGATACGACAAAACTCCCTTTGAAATTTTATAATAATAATGCCTCCCACACCAATTTCGGTGACGGTGGCAGGTTTAATAGTGCCCAAGTGTGTGCGCAATACACAGAAGCCCTCTCTCTTTCTTCACTCTCGTAGCCCAATGGGACGGTAAACTGACACGACTGGCGAGAGAACAGGCGCAGGACCGACTTTTTACATGCCCATCCGACGCATGGATGATCTTTCTTGTCAGACAATCAGGTGATCAGCCTGCATTGTCCTAACTTAACTTGGAAACAACAATTTTTATTGTTCAACGCGGGAATCGAACCCACGTCTTCCGGGTCGAGAGCGAAGCTCTGAACCACTAGACCACGGAGGCGATGATTGAAGTTTATCACTGCTATTAAGTCGTGGATATACGTTTCAACTTTCAGGCAAGACCAAGCGTGATGAAGTCTTAGTTATTAGTCCATAGACTAATAAGCGCCACAATCCTGATTCGAAATCGAAGTTGTCACTGTCGCTGCTATTATAGAGGGTGTAAAAAACAGTCACTAATATATTTATAACTTTAGGATTTAATTATACTATCTTTTCTTATTCTAGAAATGTATTTATTTCCAATTTTGTTTAGAAAATTGAGTTTTACTTTTTTTTTATTCTTGCGATTAAAAAGTTAAAAACTAATAAATGATAAAAATATATTATATATTTCCAGAATGAGAAAATATATAATATAATACAACCAAAATGTTATTAATAATGTTAAAATATATTTTAATAGTAAACGAGTTTATATATTTACTTTAGATGAAAGATTTTAATTATTCACCTCACGAAAGGTGAATATTATTTAATAATTTCCATGTCAATGCTATGATAATTTTGATAATTATTCCAACAATAGTTGATCATTACTTTTGACACTGCTAATTTACAAATTTAACATTGCTATACAAGGCCACGAATTAAGAAAAAGTTAATTGTTTAATTATTTTATGTAATTTGATCAGATTACAAGTTTCTACTTTTAAAAAAGTTTGCTGGATTTACTTACATATTGTATAGGTATAATATATTATACATAAAAAGGGTTGGTCTCATTTTAGATTCAAAACCTTTTAAAATTCTGAACTGTCTAATAGAACATGCCTCATTTCATTCGTTGTACTTTTTCTTGTTTTGTTATAACTTTGAAATCACTTATCACATCCAGCTTGTGAATTTGTACATGATTTGTAAACAAGGTCTTGCTTCACTAAGCATTTAAGGCCGTGTTTCACCAAGCAATGTTAAAGTTAACGCCATGTTAAAATACCATTCTATCTCATTCATTGACAGGAAATACGAGAGGGATAGCATGATATTTAACATGGCGTTAACTTTAACATTGCTTGTCGAAATATGCCCTAAACATGCCTAACTATTTCAGGGCCTTATCATTAAGAAATTCATTACCAGAACATCAATTAACAGAACCTAAGTTTTTCCTCGTGGTAGCCCAAACTTCTAAGTTCTTCCTCGTGATCCAAACTTCTTAGACCAAGTTGGCGGCATTCCTCTACTTCCTAAATGTCCTATCTATACAGTGTGTATTATGGTTCATATATCAAGCCGAACATGGTGTGAAGAGAAGGACGCGTACAGAATGGAGAATGTTACTGGGTATGCGAATCACATCACAGTAAAGCCTATATGAATAATTATATAAATTCACTACTTTTTGTTTCATGCCAAAATATGATGATTTACTTAAAGTTTGAACCGATTACTTTTTTTAATAATATCTTTGTGTCAGTTGCGGTTATTCCTCGCCTTAAATATATATCTATATAATAATAATATTATATTGTTTAATCACCCGCATCTTATATCTGGGGGCACGGGAGTGCCCCCGTCAAGACGAGCCAAGCGAAGCGCAAGAGTACTACCTACCTTTTTTCGAAAGGTTTCGTCGTTTTTTTGAGCTCTCATAACTTTGCTTTATACATATGTAGTTGGAAATTTCAACATATAATGACACCAGTAAAAACATGAAACATACAAAGTTTGAATGTTGTAGCTATTATACTTTAGATTTTATCAATGTCTAAAAACCCCAGATTTCGTCACTGACTCATTTATAGGTCATCAAAATTCATAAGGTACTTCCTGACGTCCTAGTAAGCTGATATTATTTATGTAAGCTGTTATTGCTACAAAACCAACAAAAAAATGATTAAAATATAAATCGAATCCAATATGGTGGACGGTACAAAATGGATGTTTAATATGTTTATTATACGGATCCCACCAAAAACATTTTCATGTAACAATGTTGTCAAGACGAGCCTACACAGCTTACCCTGTGAAAAAGTTATCAGATATCGTATAAAGCCAAGCTCTACACTACACCTTAATCAAAATCTATCAAAAAGTGGTTAGATCTCATGTAGAACCAAAATTCTTGATCAATGCGCCCTTACTTCACCAGGCTTAACTTCACTTACGCTACATTGCAGTTAAAACGTGATGCTTGGCCGTTTTATTTCGCACACGATTAATGAATTCGTATGAAATGTTCGTAACGGTAGCAAAGCTTGGCTTTATACGATATCTGATAACTTTTTCTCAGGGTATGCTGTGTAGGCTCGCCTTGACAACATTTTTACATGAAAATGTTTTTGGTGTGATTTCATTTTTTTTTTGTAAGCTGGTTAATGGACTTTTTTTAATTTAAAGATAACCTATTTTGACCCCGGGCCTTTACTTACGGAAAAAAGAACAGTCAGCGCCTTAGCCTAGTGACGCCTTGTGACGTCGAATGATGTCAACGTCAATATTATCCCGTGTATAAACTTTCACCGCAATTTTTAAGAGGTAGAGGCCGGTTTTGAAATAAATGTCTCGTCCATATTTCTTTATTTGTTATATAAAATATACATTATTTTATTGCTGGAGTGAAACTTCTTATTTGGATATTCTAGGATGCCACTAGTATAAATTCAACACTAATAATTCGATAATTTGAGAATAACTTATATATACGAGGGAGATTGCCTGTGATAAAGCATGTTGAAACTTATTAAAATAATACAGTAAGTCTATAATAATATCGTATGTAGACGACTGTCACCGCCATCTGTTGGTCACTAGAGGTACTAATTCTTGTACGGCTCTTATAAACTTATCCTTAATATAATAGCTTTAAGGTTTACTTTTGATTAGGGCGATCTTTAAACGTCATGACGTGACCTGTTAAAAATCATAATATTATTATTATGTTAATAATCATAAGATTAAACACTAAAATTATTTATATATTGATCGTGCAATATTTTCGTTTATTGTTATCATTATAACGTTACCGACTGTTAAATGTATTGGTAAATGTGTGTTTAGATGTTTCACAGTTCTAAACATAGATTGCGCTGTAAGCTACCTACATCGCGCTATCGAAGTGTCGAACGGTTTTTACATAAGATTCCCTCTAAACTCAGTAATAACAAATTTGAGGGTAGATGCAAAAGATCAAATTTGAGGGTAGATCCAAAAGATCAAATTTGAGGGTAGATCCAAAATAAAACAAATTTGAAGGATGATGCAAAAAAAAACAAATTTGAGGGTAGATGCAAAAAAAAACAGATTTTAGGGTAGATGAAAAAAAAACAAATTTGAGGGTAGATGCAAAAAAAACAAATTTGAGGGTAGATGCAAAAAAAAACAAATTTGTTGAGGGTAGATGCAAAAAAAAACAATTTGAGGGTAGATGCAAAAAAAACAAATTTGAGGGTAGATGCAAAAAACCAATTTGAGGGTAGATGCAAAAAAAAACAAATTTGAGGGTAGATGCAAAAAAAACAAATTTGTGGGTAGATGCAAAAAAAAACAAATTTGAGGGTAGATGGAAAAAAACCAATTTGAGGGTAGATGCAAAAAAAAACAAATTTGAGGGTAGATGCAAAAAAAACAAATTTGTGGGTAGATGCAAAAAAAAACAATTTGAGGGTAGATGCAAAAAAAAACAAATTTGAGGGTAGATGCAAAAAAAACAATTTGAGGGTAGATGCAAAAAAAAACAAATTTGAGGGTAGATGCAAAAAAAACAAATTTGTGGGTAGATGCAAAAAAAAACAAATTTGAGGGTAGATGGAAAAAAACCAATTTGAGGGTAGATGCAAAAAAAACAAATTTGAGGGTAGATGCAAAAAAAACAAATTTGTGGGTAGATGCAAAAAAAAACAAATTTAAGGGTAGATGCAAAAAAAACAAATTTGAGGGTAGATGCAAAAAAAACATATTTGAGGGTAGATGCAAAAAAAAACAAATTTAAGGGTAGATGCAAAAAAAAACAAATTTGAGGGTAGATGCAAAAAAAAACAAATATGAGGGTAGATGCAAAAAAAACCAATTTGTGGGTAGATGCAAAAAAAAACAAATTTAAGGGTAGATGGAAAAAAACCAATTTGAGGGTAGATGCAAAAAAAAAACAAATTTGAGGGTAGATACGAAAAGACAAGTCTGCGGGTAGGTTATTTTATAGTGCCCAAGTGTTTGCGCAATACACAGAAGCACTCTCTCTTCCTTTTACTCTCATAACCCAGTGGGACGGTAAACCGACACGACTGGCGAGAGAACAGGCGCAGGACCGACTTTTTACATGCCCATCCGAAGCATAGATCATCTTTCTTGTCAGACAACCAGGTGATCAGCCTGCATTGTCCTAACCAAACCTGAAAACAACATATTTGTTGTTCCGACGCGGGAATCGAACCCACGACCTCCGGGTCGAGAGCGAAGCTCTGAACTACTAGACCACGGAGGCGTTATTAAAATATTAATTTAAATTTTCCACGAAGATGCATATTTTGTGAGTATTCCGCTGGTAATGTAAAAGATTTTTCTAGAACCATAACGTCATGTTTTATTAGGAATTAAACCGTGCCCTCTTAGTAGAGCGTATTTTTAACCGTTTTACCTGTTACCAAATTCAATTCCGCCTACCACCATCGACAACCCGCAAAGTGGAAATCGCAACAAAGAACCCGGAACCCAAGCCCGCAACGCAGAACCCGCAATGCGGAACCCGCAACGCGAAACCCGTATTATGAAGTATAGAAAAGTTTTCAATGCTACTGAAGAAAGAAAGAATTATTGCTAAGAAAAAATATAAATATATTAACAAAATATGTTCCAAGGTGATTATTTAACATAACTTTATTTATGTACCGTTTGACATGAACCACTAAAAATTAATAAATGGGTCAAGCCGTTTCTGAGATTAGCGTGCACACTGCACAATCGCACAGACAAACGGATAAACAGACAAACATTCTAAAAATCATTATTTTGGGTGCTACATTGATAAGTCTCAAAACTCAATTATATTTTCTCGTATATCTTCAGACAGCAGCGATCTGTTACATTTTTATAGATTTTTTTAGATTTTCATTACCTATAGATTTTTATTGTTCACTCATTAAACAAAATTCAGAAACGAACTAAAATCCTCTTACGGGATTTGAACCCCCGAGCCTCGAGGACGCGCTCAACCATTGAGCCATAACCTCAAAACATACAAGGTGTAAAATAAATTAGTGCCTCCTATGTAGAGTATACGGTGAAAGTACCTGCGCTGAAAGACTTACTTTTGACTTTCATATAAAAATTGTATGAGAAATGCCCCAATATCATAAATTTTCCAATACAATAATATAAAAAGTACCTCTTTCAGCGCTGGTAAACTCTACAAAGGTATAATATTAATAAGTGATAATACTTTAAGATGTGTATGGGTTTTATACAGAGATGATGATTTTATGATCATGAGAAAGTACCAGCGCTGAAATAGGTACAAAATTTATGATAAAGGGGCATTTCTCATACAATCAGTCAAAAGTAATTCTTTCGGGGCTGATAACAGTATACTCTACATAGGAGGCACATAAACACCCTAAAGTATTACTTACCCATTAATATTAGAGCCTGTATTATCACGACAATATTTTTAACAACAATAAGGAATTCACGATCTCTTAAGTGATAATTTTCGATCACTAATATGAATTTTTAATACCATCTCTAGGACAAATAGCTGGGTATTCGGTGTGTGAAGGGGAATCTCTACAGTATATATATAGCGAGCCGCACTTGCGACATTATAACATTGCCACTTCAAGAGTCATCATGAGATACGTTAGTATTGAAGCCATAGTTAAATTGAGTGGCTCTTAAGTCATGCCGTTGAAAACTATAATTATATTAAGTGACGCTAAAGTCAGATGAAGCTTAAAACTATAGTTATATTAAGTGGCGCTTAAGTTATTTCGGGGTACTGAAGGGATAGTTAAGTAGCGCTTAAGTGGGGTCCTGTTCCAAGCAGTGACATTGGCATGCTGTGTGCTTTCTGATTAGCACATTTATATTAGTGTTTAGTGTAGCTTGTCATTCTTATAAGCATGGTACTGTTTTAGTAAACGATACATATAGGCGATTATGTGCGGCCCTTGTAATTCATGCAGTGACAGTGCCAGCCTGTGGAGTGTCTATGATAAGCGTTGCGCATTTTTATTAGTGTTTGTGTATAAGTGATTAAAAGTTTTGTGTTCTCAGCTTTGGATTTGAATGTTGTGTTTTGGTTCAAGTGAAATGTGGTTTTTTAAATTTTGTTGTTTGTAAAAACTGCACTTTGTGACAGTAATTTTTGTATTACCTAGTACTTACATTTAACATAAATATCTTTGACTCATTGACTTACCACACCACGTCAATCTGAGTCCATACTAAGACTAAAAAGCTGTAACTGAAGTTCTGGAAGATGAATAAAATAGTCTACATGAATGAATCCAGATAACGCAAATTTTAAATACTTTTACGCTATACATGCATTTAAAATTTTTATTATACCATCTTCTTTCTTATGTATGAAAATGAAGTTACAAACGTTAGTCTGAGAGACTCAACATTACAACATACATTTGTTACTGTCTCTTTCTTTAGTTAAAAAAATGAAACCAGAAAAAAATTAAATTTAACAACCTAAATACTCATTACAGCTAGCAGTCATTCTTTTCGCAACCGCCATGGCGGCAAAACTGGACAAGACCAGCCCGCCCCGCAACCAGGGCGCCTCCAGCGGGGCCAACGCTGGTCTCCAAGCACCCTTCGGAACCAGGAACCAGAACCAGGCTCAGATCCTGAGGTTCGAGAACGACCAAACGGACCAGGGGTACCACTACGCGTATGAGACCAGCGATGGAACCAAGGCTGAGCAAGATGGTAAGACCTTGGAATAAGACCAACAAGACATATGGTACTGGTAAGCGATTACCGTCAGTGGAATATGGACACTAGCTTCTACACCGATGTCAATTAAACTAGGCCAGCTACGCAGGAGATATTTTCCAGTGCCCAAGTGTGGGCGCAATACACAAAGACACTCTCTCTTAAAAACATCTAACCCAGATGCATGCCGTAAGGGTTTAAGTACATTTCAAATTTAATACAGTAAAGTTCCACTTTTAACTTATCTCTTTCGTCTTTAGTGGCTTCATCCAGATGCGGTCTATGTGTCTATTGTTTTACAATCGCAGCTAAATACCTAGAAAGAGTGTGGTTGAACAGTAGCGTTTTGCGGTGCAAACAACGAAATGAAATAATAAATGTTTAGATAAGATTTCATTGCAGAAATTGTGTTTTATCAAAATGTTAGTTTGTATGTTATGATAGTTAATCGTGTGCCTTTGTGTTGGTACAATAGACGGTCCCCGTGGGATGAGTAGTCTTTGGTTATATGCAAGGAAAATATTATACAGGCTATAATATTAATGAGTGATAATACTTTAGGGTGTATAGGTTTCGAAAGAGTTAAGTAAGGGTTTACTGTGAAAGTACCAGTACTAAAACAGTTACTTTTTTTATTTATTGTATGGATAAATAATATATTTATCCATACAGTAAATAATAAAAGCATTTCTAGAAAATATTCTTCAAATAGAAACAATAAATTCTCATAGGAAGATGAAAGTCAAAAAGAGGTCTTTCAGCGCTGGTTCTTTCACAGTAAACTCTTTATACGGAACCTATACACCCTAAAGTATTATCACTCATTAATATTATAGCCTGTATAATATTTTCCTTGCATACGGGACCCATACACACCTTAAAGTATTATCACTGATTTATTTTACACCATGTATAATCAAGAGCAATATTTTCTGTGGCGCAATCTTTACTGTGTTCCTAAGCCATGGATGCGGGACCAGATTGACGTGGTGAAGGTTTCACATCACGTCTATCTGGTCCAGCTATCCAAATAGTTAATATAAATACTGGCTGTGTCTAACCACTAAACTCTTCAGGTCAAGTGCTGCCCGGAGCGAAACCAGAAGACGGTTCCCTCCGCGTCACCGGATCCTTCTCCTACGTGGGTGATGATGGCCAGACCTACTCCATCACGTATACCGCTGATGAGAACGGCTACCAGGCGACTGGGAACCACCTGCCCACACCACCGCCGATTCCACAGGATATACTGCGGAGTCTGCAGCTTACAGCCGGAAATGGTAAGAGGAAACCCTTTGAAGAATTTAACTAGGTACTCGTATAAACAAAACTAAAAATTTTAAACAACCCAACTTTGTAAAAAAATATAATAAAAGTCAAATAGTACGCTATGTTTAGTCTTGAAATATTTGTGGAAGTCCATGGAAGATTTACACGGTGAGAAATTACGGGTTCCACGTTGCGGGTTCCGAGATTTTTCTGCGATTTCATCGCAAACTTTGTATGCCTAACGAAGTGGGCACGGGTCAGCTAGTACGTAATAATTGTAAATGCTTTGTCACTATATCATAATACATAACGCACACTAGTTTACAATCACATTTATCATCTAATGTTTAAACATATTGAACTATACTCGTGAAAGTAATAGTTAGAAATTCCATACATTATACCACAGCTGGGGAATTGATTCTCCAAGGACATTTCAGTATCTATTTTATATTGTAGTATACTTATACATCAAGTGGTCATTGGTTTTCCGAGATCCGGGTTCCTGGGATTGGATTCCCTATGTTCATAATCACTGGTGCCTAGTATAACGCCCTTTACAGCGATGACATCTATATCTATACATATAATAAATCTGTAGAGGAGTCGTGTCTGTACATTGAAGATATTTGAAAAAAAATATGATAGGGGACCTTTATTTACGCAATAGTACCCAAAACTATGATTTTTGAAATTTTTGTCTGTTTGTCTGTTTGTCTGTTTGTCTGTTTGTCTGTTTGTCTGTGGGTTTGTGCACGCTAATCTCAGAAACAGCTTATCCGATTAAGATGTACTTTTCACTAATATATTGCGGCAAGCTTCACTTAACATTTAGTGTTTGTTTTATGTAAATCGGTTCATAAATAAAAAAGTTATGACAATATTAAAGGATCATGTCGTTTTTGCTGGACGTTTGTAGGAAGCGCGCGCCGGGCCCGGGAGCCGTGCGCCGCGCGGCCGCGCGCGCGCGCCGCTTCAAATTGTAATAGCAGCAAACGCACCGGGGCCGCGGGGGTGACTTTTATTTGTTTTTTTTAGGCTTGCTAGGTAGGAACAATCTAAGATTTTTTTCTTGAGTTTATTACGAAAGTTATTTGTATAAAAATAGTTAGTACTTTTACTGTACAGTCCTTTGTGATAAGTAGGTACTGTATACATATTTGTTAGCGTAGGTTAGTAATAAGTAAATAAATAAAAACCGGCCAAGTGCGAGTCGGACTTGCACACCGAGAGTTCCATACAAACCTGATTGACATAGAATTTTGATTTGGTTACATCTTGAATATATTAGAGACCTAAGTATTTATTATAAGTTTCAATTAAACACATTCATGACAAACGGTACGAAGTTTAAAAAAATCAAAATATTTTTACTACTTATCTATATAATGTTACTAAAAACGTATGGTTTTAGACGTTGCTTGGTTTCAAATTTTACGATTTTGAGTTCACGGGAGTTCCCTTTAGGTTTTGATTCCCTTACGAGTGTCGAAAATGGCGAAATTTAGCGACATGAGCGACTGCTTTTGATTGCATTGGCTAAGAAGTCTGGTTTTTTCACTGCTTCAAGGAACAGCTGTAGTTCCTGAGTATTTTATATAATTTTCATCACAACACGCGTTTCTGAGTAAAAGGGTCTTGACAGACAGACGGACATGGAAATGATCTTATAATATGTGTTTCGTTTTTTCCTTTTGAGGTACGGAATCATAAAAATAGTTTTAAGATTTTCATAAATATATTGTTTTTTTTTTTGTTTTTTCTATTTAATAAGATATACGTTAAAAACATCTCGATAGTTACTAAACTGTGTTACAGGGGAAAACTGTTGATACAACTCGATTCCAATCGAGATACCTTTTGAAATTCTAGCGTTTTGCGGCCTGCCCTGGATATGTGTTAACAGTGTGATTATTATGGGTTTTTTTGTAAAATATCATAATATTGATAGAGTATTCTCTTATACAAATCTATCTATACGCCAAATGCCGTACTTTTAATACAATTATAGCAAAGTTGAGTGGGTACCTACATTTATACAATACGTTATCCGAGAGTTATACTCAGCGTGCATCATTAGCAATGTATAATATTATTTTGCATTCTATATTATAGTTCTCATTCCGTCCGATTAAATTCATACTACAGCCTACTATTACTGTACATTTTTATAGTTTTCTTTGTCCAAATTATGTATTCGATAACTGCATAATATAGGTATATAATTTTGATTAACATAAGTATTGTGTTTACAGTTAAACTAAAAAAGTTATGTCAATATAAGTTAGATTTATATTTGTCTTGATATTTTTATTTCTTAGTTTTTATCATGGACCGAATGGTTTTTTGTGTTAGGTACAACTTAGGTTTGTTTTCTTTCTTTTGGGACTTTCTATATTTTGCTACTTTTCTGTATAAAATCAGTTAGTACTTTAACAGTGAAGTGATTTATAATCAGTACCTACATGTTTGGTTACTAATAAATAAAAAAAACCGGGCAAGTGCGAGTCGGACTTACGCACCGAAAAGACCGCAAAATTTTGCGGCGCGCTGTCTTAATATCATTGTCGCCACACCAGCAGCGTCGGCGTGGAAACGATCATCGTCTGCAGTCGCTGCGGCGCAAAATCCATACAAATCTTAGTACTAGATATTCGTCGTGTATGTGAGCGTACTATCAAGTAGTCCCGTTCGCATTATACTAATTGTACACTGTCGTTTGTCAAGCTGGTAGTAGGAATTGTCAACATAAAGTAGTTTTTTAAATACCTCAACGACAGTTTTTATAACTAAAAATATTTTTAAAACAGATTTATTATAACACTGCCCTAAATCACTTTTCCACGCGTACGAAGTCGCGGGCACAGCTAGTTCTAGTATATATTGGAATAATAGTATAGATTGGAATAATAGTGTCTAGGCTACAGTCTAAGCATTTTGATTTTTAATACGCGAACAACCTCATTTCAATTAGGATTCTAAAATGCGGAATCCAGGTTTGAATCATCAACACGCCCAATCTTTGGTGCCTAGTTTATACTAGGCAATACAACCATTGAATTCCACAAACGTCTAAAAGTATTTAGCCTTACCTTGTCGAAATCACGAGACTCCGAGATCCCGATATACCAAGATCCAGGATGTAGGATTGAATTCTCTACCCACACTAGAACATTGCTAGGACAATGTATAACTAATACCCCATGGTTGTAATTCCATAATTTCACTGATTTATATACACTTAAACTTCCAAATATTTGTATACATCACGCGAACAACCTTAACGAAATCCCGGGACCCCGCGATCCCGATGTACCAAGATCCCGGGGTTTCGAGATCCGGGATGCGGGATTGAATTCTCTGCCCACACTAGATCATTTCTAGAATAATATAAACAACCCCATGTTTGTAATTCTATAATTACACTGATTTATCTAAAGTACACTTAAACTTCCAAGCATTTTGATATATCACGCGAACAACCTCACCCTCTGCGTGACCTCACCCTATTGATCTATGTCAGATCTCATCGGCGTGAACTTTATCAGAATTCAAGGCGATCCACTGCTAGTTCAACAATTATACTCCTTATGTGATCTGTTGGGTTACGGCCCTTTGCATAAATTGTGTGATTGATAGGAATTCGCTACTCGTACAGCTTTAATGGTAATTTTGTCACCAGTTGTATCTGAATAGGACCTTTGATAGATAAATAACTTTATAATAGTTGTGCTTGCGACGTAGGTGTGAAATAGTAAATAAGACCCTCGATTTTTGTACATCTTCCATTATTATCTACATCTACATATCTACACTAATATTATAAAGAGGAAAGATTAGTATTTTTCTATGTAACGACTAAACTCAAAAAGTACTGGACCGATTTTAATTATTATTTTTTCACTAGAAAGCTACATTATCATTGAGTAACATAGGCTATATAAAAAAATTAATTGCTGTTCGTTAGTCTCGCTAAAACTCGAGAGCGGCTGAACCTATTTGACTATTTTTGGTCTTGAAATATTTGTGGAAGTCCCGGGAAGGTTTACACGGTTTCCACGCTCAACGAAGTGGGCACAGCTCATCTAGTCTTATATATAAAAATTAATTGCTCTTCGTTAGTCTCGCTAAAACTCGAGAACGGCTGAACCGATTCGGCTATTTTTGGTATTGAAATATTCGTGGAAGTCCAGGGAATGTTTAAACGGTTTATCACAAACTGTTTGTATGCTCAACGAAGTGGGCACGGGTCAACTAGTTATAGTTCAAGTAACTTAATAAATTCCTAAGATAACCTATGGTCTGATTGATATTTTTATGGGGGTGAGAGATGTCGCTACACTAAACTGTATCCCTAGTTTTTGTTATTATTTGAATTGCAGCCCCCTAAAAAATCAATTTAAAAAACGTTCCATATTTGAAATAGGTATTAAATAATGATGATATTCTAAAATTAATAATCATGTCTAGATTTTGTAAGGTAGCTTGTTTGTTTTGTTGACTATCCGAAAAAAGTTTGTTATGTTTCATTTGGAAATAAAATGTTTTTTAATTATTTTTTTTATTACTTCCAGGGAAATATGGCAGCTCGAAAAGCAGTTACGACGCAGACGCTGGATACTAGAATAAGTTAAGTTAGAGCTAATCTAGATAACTAAGTTTTGTACCTGCCTGTTGGAAGGAGAATATGTACTTATAAGGTTAGTTGGGTAAAGAAAATGTTTGTTCATACATGTGTTTCGTTCTCTCTTCATATATTGTCATCTCTTTCACACATATGACGTCCATGGCCTACTCGATTGACAGGACATTTGAGAACATTCTAGAATGCCAAAAAAATAAGTTAGCAATACGTTATATGAGGAGGGAACGAGACAGATGAATGAACAGAGTTCGTAATTTATCGTCATACTCAACATTCTTTTTTATTTTGGGTTCAAAATATTTCTTGTCTAACCCCCAGTTTTCCTCTCTGTCTGATAATGTTCTACCAATCAGCGTTCAATATGGGTCGTTGATTTGAATGCCATATTAGTTGATCATTCATTTGAATAGCGTTTCTTTTTTCGAATTCTCCCGAAAGTCGCAATCGTTCGGGTAGTTTTTTGGTTTTACTTGAAAACCTCTTTACCCATAGAGAGGACTAATTCCATTTCGAATTCAACTCCTATAGTTTAAACTCCCGCCATACGAACTGTTGAACACTGGGGTTGAAAATTCTGGGGTGAAATATGAAATAAACATGTGATATCCTCGATGGGTAGAAATATAACATAGAATCTAAATCTCTATTTGTAAAAAGTATTGAACCATGTTATACCACAAAGAGAAATAAAAAAGGTGACCCCCCGAGATTAAGTAAGCTGATGATGATAAATTATAGCTGAGAGCTTAGAACACTTTAGACCATCATTTTTCTGTTTCGCCGGGGATTGAAAAACTATGTTACTACTTTAACCTAGAAACGTATAAATTATGTATATAGTTCTTAAACAGCTAACCTTATATTATAATACCTATTGTGTATTTAAAATGACCTAAAGTTAAGTTAATACTCAACTAAATTATTAGTTTTCAATGAAAACATAACCTTATTAATCGTGTTCCTTTAAATTATGTTTTATATTTTTGGCCAGTAATATGTGTGTCTGAATGTGAATTATTATATTTTTTGTACAAACAGTTATTTTATTTTTTCCATTTAATTTTACTCAACGATATTCCAAGAATAACCTTATTATAGTAATTAATATATATCCTAGTTTCATTACATAATAATACTTATGATAATAATATTATCTCTTTTTAATAAACAGAGCCTGTGAAAAAAATTACTGTGCCTATAAAATAACACAATTAATTTCGCACTAAATATTTTGCTATTTATAATG
Source organism: Celastrina argiolus (assembly GCA_905187575.2). Classification (NCBI taxonomy): domain Eukaryota; kingdom Metazoa; phylum Arthropoda; class Insecta; order Lepidoptera; family Lycaenidae; genus Celastrina; species Celastrina argiolus. The sequence continues at coordinate 14,449,713 of LR994594.1, forward strand.
GAAAGGCGCAATATTCAAAATATTAGTAACTCAGTATGCTAAGCGCGTTTTTCGTCACGACTCATTGTGAAAAAGGGAATAAAATTAGTTGAAATTTATTTGCCAAATTAGTTGACATTTATTTGTAAAACTAGTAGCTATTTATTTGCCAAAATAGTAGCCACGTTTGTCTCTAGAGACACTTATACTATGTATCTACATAGAACTCTACATTTTAGCAAAAGGCACTGATTCATTTCTTCCATCCTACTTTGTATTCTTTGATTCATTGTTTTTATTATTGAAATTTCAAATTAGATGCTTCAAATAATAATAATCACTTTGTGTACGAGTATATATTTTATCTCTTACTGAACTTTAAAATACATTTTTGAAGATAAAAAGGCCAAGGACAAAACAAAACGGACCATTCCCACATGTATAATCCCAAGAATTAATTATCATAAATCACTATTTTTCGGCGAAACCGGTATCTGTACGTAATCTGTTTCAAAGTATTTAACAAAGACTAAGGTACTCGTCTACATCTACACAAATATTATAAAGAGGAAAGATTAGTATTTTTGTATGTAACGACTTAACTCAAAAAGTACTGGACCGATTTTAATAATTCTTTTTTCATTAGAAAGCTACATTATCACTAAGTAACATAGGCTATATAAAAATCAATTGCTGTTCGTTAGTCTCACTAAAACTCGAAATCAGCTGAACTGATTCGGCTATTTTTGGTCTTGAAATATTCGTGGAAGTCCCGGGAAGGCTTACACGGTTTCCATGCTCAACGAAGTGGGCACGGGTCAGCTAGTAATTAATATGGTGGATATTACTGGCGTAGGGACAAGGCTTAAAGGTCAGCAAAATTTCGTGGCTTCACCTCCACAACCTCGTATCTATAAAACTACAACTTTTCAGTAGAGAAACAAACTTAATTATTTTAGATTTTATTAAGACATGGATTTTTTTATTATATTTATGAGGTTCAGTTTGCATTTTAAGTGACCTAAAGTATATAAAAATTAAGTTTTATAGTATCGAGAAAACATTGATTTTTCAGATCCGAGATTCAGTTTTTTATAATTACGAGGTTTAAAAAAGTAAAGCGACGATTTGTGCCCCAAGGTAAAGCTGTTATACAATTATAGGTAGCCAAGTTCATACTTATTAATAATAAATTATTACATTGGTAATAAAAAATAAATTGGCAACATTACGGGCGGTTACTAAAATTTAAATATATCTCATTATAAGCAGTTAAAATACTTTATGATATTGATAGCTGTTCCGGCAAATTTAGTACCTCCTTAGAGTTGAGTTTCTTGACGCACTAACAGCATCGCCACGTACGGGTCCAATCATTTTATATATATTGTATCTAAGTAAATTTTATATATATTGTATTTATTGTATGAATGAATGAATGAATGAATGAATTCATTCATTCATTCATACAATAAATACAATATATATTTATTGTATCTAAGTGAAAATAGTATGTTACACTGATTTTTATTATTATGTTATCTAGATTTATAAGAAGTGCAATTTATTTTGTTTTTTATAATTTAAAGTATGTTATTCAATACTATGTAAAATTTATGTGCTTGTCTGTCGAATTAGGTCATGATCCTGTAATGATAGAATTTAAGTTTTGAAGAAATAAATAAATAAATATACAGATTGTAATATTAATGAGTGATAGTACTTTAGGGTGTGTATGAAAATGAAAATGAAAAATCTTTTATTTCCAAATAGGTTAGTTACTAACACTTTTAGAATTGTCCTACATGATGACCTACCACCGGTTCGGGGACTAACCCGGCGAGAAGAACCGGCGTAAGAAACTCACTCGGGGCCACCTTTTAGCAAAAAGATGGGAAAATTGTTCTTTTTAAAAAAAATATATATATAACAATGTTATAACTTAACATAAATTACAATTTACAAAATTATATATACTATATAATATAGAAGTAGCCTCGAAAGTGGCCACCTTATTCCCAGGGTGTGCTATCATTAACAAAATCATTAATCTTATAATAAGCTTTAGCACACAAACGTTCTTTAACTACTTTTTTGAATTTATTGATGGAAAAATTTTGAACGTTTTTTGGGATTTTTATGGGTCCCGTATATAGAGTTTAATGAGAACCAGCGCTGAAACAGTTCCTTTTTTATTATTGTATGGGCAAATTAATGATATGGGGGCATTTCTCATAGGAACATGAAAGTTAAAAGTAGGTCTTTCAGCGATGGTACTTTCGCAGTAAACTTTACATTTTACTCTACTACATTACGTAATACACTCATTTATTTTACGCCTTGTATTAAACATTCTTAAATCTATCAGAAACATACAATTATATTATAAAATCAATCACAAAAACAAAAGAATTATATATAAATAAAGTTTTTTTATGTCTGTTTGACAATAATATGAAGTTGTAGGAAGTAGTTTTAGCTGTACAAATAGTTACTACAGGCCTATCCTTTCTTAAAAATCATCCTTGTAATATGACATCAGATTTAGAGCTATTAGCAAAAACAGTTCTTTCAACATTGGCCAATAACCTAAATGCTCTTATTGTGCTAGGAATAATGACTCTTTTATTACTAATACCGTTATGACCAAAATAACTTGAGCTGTA